>CM033470.1:297372150-297877150 GCA_019447015.1 Hymenochirus boettgeri | reverse complement strand
AGACAGGACAATTAAATAATAAATATATAAATAGGATTAGATAGATTAAAGATAGATAGATAGGAGATAGATAATAGCGAGACATGATAAATAATATATAGATAGATTATAGATAGAGAATAGATAGACAAACAGAACAGCCAGACAGACAGAAGATGATAGATATGGAGATAGATAGATAGATTACTGATAGATAGTATAAATAGATAAATCGATAGATAGATAGAGAGATAAGATAGATAGATAATAGAAGATAGAATAGATAGATAGATAGATAGATAGATGAAATAATAGAGAGATTAACAGATCGACAATAGATAGAGATATAGATAGAAGATATATAGATAGATAGACAGATTAAATAATAATAGATAAATAGTAGAAGATAGACGATTAGATAAGATAGATAGATAGATAGATAGATAGATAGATAGATAGATCATAGATAGATAGATATAAAAGACAGACAGGACAAGGAGACAGATAGATAGATAATAGTGATAATAGATAGATAGATAGATAGATAGATAGTAGATAGATAGAGAGATAGATAGTAGATTAGATAGATTGAGATAGATAATAGATAGATGATAGATAGACAGACAGACATATGAAATAAGATTAGCTAGATAGATAGATAATTGTTAGATGATGATAGATAGTAGATAGATAGATTGATAGACAGATAGATAGATAATGATTAACAGACAGACATATAGAGAATCGATAGATATTAATAGAAGATAGATAGTAGATAGATTAGATAGATAGATAGATGGATTTTTTTTTTAATAACTAGCTTAGATAGAGTGATAGATAGGATAATAGATAGATAATAGATAGATAGATTAGATAGATAGCTAGACGATTAGATAGATAGATAGATAGATAGTAGATAGATAGATAGATAGATAGATAGATGATAGATACTAGATAGATAGATAATAGATAGATAGATAAAGATTAGGCAGACAGGCAGACAGATAGATAGATAATAGATAGATAGATAATTGATAGATAGATAGATAATAGATAGATGATAGATAGACAAGACAGACAGATAGATAATGATAGATAGATAGATAGAATAGATAGATAGATAGATGATAGATAGATAGCTAGATAGGACAGATAGATAGATAGATTATAAATAGGACAGACCAGCCATTATAGATAATAGATAGATAGATAGATAGATAGATAGATGGAGTAATAAGTAGATGATAGAGATGATGAGATAAATAATAGATAGATAGATAGATAGATAGATTAGATAGATAGATTAGATAGTAGAAATAGTAGATAAAGATAGATAGATAGATAATAGATAGATAGATAGGATAGATAGATAATAGATAATAGATAGATAGATAGATAGATTAGATAGATAGTTTGATCAGATTACAAAGTGTGTCTCAAGCTCTCTTTTCCCTTCTGATGAATATTGATAAGATCAGTGATATGAAAGTGTCTCTGGACTGTAAGAGTCTGAAATGGGGGCCGGTCATGTCAGTTAGGAGTTCGGAGTTAACCATGAAACCTCCAATGTGGCTGTTATGGTAAGATAACAATACATTGCCGGACTGGATGAACTTCGATACGGGGTAACAGAATGAGTAAAAGAGAATTGTTTTGTAGCAAAAAAAAGTAAAGGTTAGTGTGATTCAATCAGTTATAATCAGTGTTTATCCGTTGTCATCAGTTATAATCAGTGTTTTTAGCTATGTCCTCAGTATTAATAAGTGTTTAGCTATGTCATCAGTTATAATTCAGTTGTTTGCGATCATCAGTTATAATCAGTGTTTAGCTATGTCATCAGTTATAATCAGTGTTTACTATGCATCAGTAAATCAGTTGTTTAGTGTGTAATCAGTTCTAATCAGGGTTAGCTATGTCATCAGTTATAATCAGTGTTTAGCTATGTCATCAGGTATAATCAGTGTAGCAGTTGTCATCGTTATTATCAGTGTTTAGCTGTGTCATCAGTGAATCAGTGATTTCTTTGAAGCTATGTCATCAGTTATAATCAGTTGTTGAGCTATGTCATCAGTATAATTCAGTGTTTAGCTAGTCATCAGTTATAATCAGTGTTTAGCAATGTCATCAGTTATAATCATGTTTAGCTATGTAATCAAGTTATAATCAGTGTTAGCTGTGTCATCAGTTATAATCAGGGTTAGATATGTCATCAGTTATATCAGTGTTAGCGTGTTATCAGTTATAATCAGTGTTTAGGCTAGGTCATTCAGTTAGAATCATTGTTAGCCGTGTCATCAGTTATAATCAGGTTAGCTGTGTAATCAGTTATAATCAGTGTTTAGCTTGTCATCAGTTATAATCAGTGTTTAGCTATGTCGTCAGTTGTAATCAGTGTTTAGCAAGTTCAGTTACAAATCAGTGTTTAGCTCTATGTATCAGTTATTAATCAGTGTTTTATCTATGTCATCAGTTATAATCAGATGGTGTAGTTATGTCATCAGTTATAATCGTGTTTAGCTATTCATCAGTTATAATCAGTGTTTGCTGTGTCATCCGTTATAATCAGGTTTAGTATGTCATACAGGTATATCAGTATTTAGCGTGTCATTCAGTTATAATCAGTGTTTGCCGTGTCATCGTTATAATCAGTGTTTAGCCGTGTCATCAGAATAATCAGTGGTTTAGCTGTGTCATCAGTTATAATCAGTGTTTAGCGAGGTTATCAGTTATAATCAGGTTTGTAGCTAGGTCATCAGTTTTATAATCAGTGTTTAGCTATGTCATCAGTGAATCAGTGTTTAGCTATGTCATCAGTTATAATCAGTGTTTATCGTTCATCAGTTATAATCAGTGTTATTTAGCCGAGTCATCGATAATACAGTGTTAGCGCGTCATCAGTTATAATCGGGTGTTAGCCGTGTCATCAGTATTAACAGTGTTTAAGCGGTTCATCAGTTTATAATCATGTTTGTAGCCGTGTCATCAGTTATTAATCAGTGGTTAGCAGTGTCATCAGTTATAACAGTGTTTAGCTATGTCACAGTTATAATCAGTTTTAGCTATTGTCATCAGTTCATATTCATGTTTAGCTATTGTCATCAGTTAAATCAGTGTTAGCTATGTCATCAGTATAATCAGTGTTTAGCTGTCATCAGGTATAATCAGTGTTAGCTATGGCATCAGTGTTTATAATCAGTGTTTAGTATGTTATCAGGTTATAATCAGTGTTTTAGGCTTTTGCTATGTTATTCAGTTATAATCAGTGTTTCGTTATGGTATCAGTTAGTAATCATGGTTAGCTATTTATCGGTAGAATCAGTGTTTAGATATTGTCATCAGTTATGAATCAGTGTTTAGCTATGTCTCAGTTATAATCCGTGTTGTAGCTAGTTATCAGTATAATCAGTGTTTAGCATGTCATCGGTTATAATCGGTTGTTTAAGCTATGTATCAGTGTATAATCAGTGTTTAGCTATGTATCGGTTATAATCAGTGTTTAGTTATGTTTCATCAGTTATAATACAGGGTTAGATATGGCTACAGTTAAATCAGTTGGAAGTCTGTATATTAGACTAATAAATGTGTATCTTATTGTAAATATAAGGAAATGACCTCAGAGTTCTGTAGGTGTGTTTCATAATCCTCGTTTTATCAATAGGGGCCACCTTATTCATCTGTTCATGTATAAATATATTGTATTAAACATTTGAGTGTAAGCCAGTAGCCAACTGGATTAATAGTAAGTGGAAATAGGATCCATGTTTCTAATCTGGTGAGACGCCTATAGATATTTTGATTGTGTTTTGTGATATATAGGGGGTGGGTTTGGCTGAAAAAATTTGAACCTGGAGTAACCACGAACTGCGCCATGAGCAACAACTAGCACCTTGCGGAAGGTAAGGAGACAGAATATGGTAATATTAGATATAACGAGCGACATAGTAAGAGAAATTGTTATTTATGGATCTGGATCCATTTCAAATCTGCAACATAATGGAAGCACTTTATGGCTCTACTTACATATCAATACCTAATTATTAGTTAAAGAATGGTACACTGGAAAACGGTTAATTGTCCATTAATGGAAACTAGAATTAATCCCAAATATCACTGTATCATTTTTTAATGATCCGTCCCCTATCCAAACAAAAACATATTACACTTTCAGCTGTCAATCACAGTTGCCGTAGCATCATTAAACTCTTCTGGGTTGGGTGGTTTTTGAAGCTGAAACGAATGTTCAATCCAGTAAGTTGCTTATTCAACATGATGAACGAGATTTAAACATGAAATGGAACCCGTTTCTTGGCTTCTTTTCTGAATGTGGGATCTTCGCCATGTGACGGAACATTGTTCCAGGAGGCAGCCGGAGGACTTACTGAAAAACGAGACGTGAAACTGGATTGGATGTTGCAATATTCCTGCTACGGATTTAATAAAAAGTATTTACCCAATGTCACAACTGGCTGTCTCGAAAATCTCCAGACGTGGTTGTAGATCAATGTCCAGACGTAGTGTAAGTAGAAAACAATGTCCAGACGTATAGTGTAGATCAATGTCCAGACGTAGTGTAGAACAATGTCCAGACGTAGTGCAGAACAATGTTCCAGACGTAGTGTATAGAACAAGGTCCAGACGGAGTGTAGAAAAATTGTCCAGACGTAGTGTAGAACAATGTTCCAGACGTATTAGTGTAGAACAATGTCCCGAAGTAGTGTAGAACAATGTCCCAGACGTAGGGTTAGAACAATGTTCCAGACGTAGTGTAGAAAAAAAACAAAATGGTTTTTTTTTTTTTTCCAGACGTAGTGTAGAACAATGTCAGACGTAGTGTCGAAACAATGTCAAGACTAGTGTAGAAACAATGTCAGACGTAGTTGTTAATCAATGTCCGGACTAGTGTAAGTAGAAACATGTACAAGACGTAGTGTAGAACAATGGTCCAGACGTTAGTTGTAGAGAACAATGTCCAGAGTTATAGTGTAGAACAATGTCCAGAAGTAGTGTAGAAAACAGGCCAGACGTAGTGTAGAACAATGTCCAGACGTAGTGTAGAACAAGTGACCAGACGTTAGTGTTAGAACAAAGTCCAGACGTAGGTAGAACAATGTCAAGACAGTTAGGTAGAACAATGTCAGAGTAGTGTAGATCAATGTCCAGGTAGTGTAGATTCAATGTCCAGACGTAGTGTATAGAAAACAATGTCCAAGACGTAGTGAGAACAATGTCCAGGACGTAGTTAGAACATGTCCAGACGTAAGTGTAGTAGATCAATGTTCCCAGAGTAGTGTAGTAGTAGTGTAGAATCATGTCCCGACACGTAGTGTAGTAGAACATGTCCAGACGTATGTGTAGAACAATGTCCAGACGTAGTGGAGAAACATGTACAACGTAGTGTAGAACAATGCCAGAAGTAGTGTAGAACAATGTCAATACGTAGTGTAGGAACAAGTCCAGACGTGTGTAGAACAATGTCCAGACGAAGTGTTAGCTCAATGTCCGACGTAGTGATATCAATGTCAAGGACTTAGTGTAGAACAATGTCCAGACGTAGGTAGAACAAGGTCCAGACGTAGTGGAGGCCAATGTCCAGACGTTAGTGTAGGAAAAACAATGTCCAGACAAGTGTAGAACATGTCCAGAAGTAGTGTTTAGGACAAGAACAAGGTCCAGACGTTTTAGTGTAGAACAAGGTCCAGACGTAGTGTGTAGTAGATAAATGTCCAGACGTTTGTGTAGCTCAATGCCAGAAAAGTGAGCTTCAATGTCCAGAATAGTGTAGATCAATGTCCAGACGTAGGGGAGATCATGTCCAGACGTAGTGTCGAACAAGTCCAGACGTAGGTTAGAAACAAGGTCCAGACTAGTGTAAAACAATGTCCAGACGTAGTGTAGAACAATGTCCAGACGTAGTGTAGAACAAGGTCCAGACGTAGTGTAGAACAATGTCCAGACGTAGGTTAGAACAATGTCCAGACATAGTGTAGAACAATGTGCAGACGTAGTGTATCTCAATGTCCAGACGTAGTGTAGCTCAATGTCCAGACGTAGTGTAGAACAAGGTCCAGACATAGTGTAGGAACAATGTCCAGGACGTAGTGTAGAACAATGTCCAGACGTAGTGTAGAACAATGTCCAGACGTAGTGTAGAACAATTGTCCAGAGTAGTGTAGAACAAGTAGAACAATGTCCAGACGTAGTGTAGCTCACTGTCCAGGACGTAGTGTAGCTCAATGTGCCAGACGTAGTGGTAGAAACAATTTCCAGACGTGGTTGTAGATCAAGTCCCAGGACATTAGTGTATATTCAATGTCCAGCCGTTTAGTGTAGATCAATGTCCAGACGTAGTGTATATCAATGTCAGAGTAGTGTAGAACAATGTCCAGACGTAGTGTAGAACAATTCCGAAGTAGTGTAGATAAGTCCAGACGTAGGTATAGAACAATGTCAGACGTTTAGGGAGTGTAGCTCAATTGTTCCAGGACGTAGTGATATCAATGTCCAGACGTAGGGTATATCAATGTCAGACGTAGTGTATATTCAATGTCCGACGTAGTGTTAGAAAAATGTCCAGCGTAGTTGTATGACAATGTCCAGACGTAGTGTAGATCAATGTCCAGACGTCGTACGGTTAGTGTAGAACAATGTCCAGACGTAGTGTAGAAAAAGTCCCGACGTTAGTGTAGCTCAATGTCCAGACGTAGTGTATTCAATGTCCAGACGTTAGTTGTAGAACAATGTCCAGACGTAGTGTAGAACAATGTCCAGGACGTAGTGTAGAACAATGTCCAGACTAGTGAGAACAATGTCCAGATAGGTAGAAAACTTTAGAACAAGTCCAGACGTAGGGTAGAACATGTCCAGACGTAGGTTAGCTCAAGGTCCAGACGTAGTGTAGAAGCAATTGTCCAGAGTAGTGTAGACACAATGCACAAACGTCGTGGTTAGTGTAGAACAATGTCCAGACGTAGTGTAGCTCAAGGTCCAGACGTAGGTTTTTAGTGTAGAAAACAATGCCAGACGTAGTGTAAACAATGTCCAGACGAGTGTAGAAACAAGGTCCAGACGTAGTGCAGAACAAGGGGTACAGACGTGTGTAGATCAATGTCCCGACGTAGTGTTTAGAACAATGTCCAGACGTAGTTGTAGAACAATGTCCCAGAAGTAGTGAGAAACATGTCCAGACGTAGTGTAGGAACAATGTCCAGACGTAGTGCCAGCTCAATGTCCAGACGTATGTAGATCAGTCCAGACGATGTAGAGTTAGCACAAGGGTCCAGACGTAGTGTAGGAAAAAATGTCCAGACGTAGTGGAGAACCAAGTACAGACGTAGTTAGACCATCTCCGAGTAGTGTAGGAACAATGTCCAGACGTAGTGTAGATCAATGTCCAGACTTAGTGTTAGATGGAAACAATGTCCAGACGTAGTTGTAGAATCAATGTTCAGACGTAGGGTAGCAACAATGTCCAGACGTAAGGTAGCTCAATGTCCAGAGTTAGTGTAGATCAAGTCCAGAAGAGGGTAGAACAATTGTCCAGAACAACGTAGGTGATCAATGTCCAGAGTAGTGTTAGCCAATGTCCAGACATAGGGTAGCTCACATGTCCAGAACGTAGTGTAGAACAAGGTCCAGACGTAGTGAGCTCCCAATGTCCAGACATAGTGTAGCTCAATGTCCAGACGAGTGGAGATTCAATGTCCAGACGTAGTGTAGCTTCAATGGTCAGACGTAGGTGAGCAATGTCAGACGTTAGTGGTAGAAAACAGTCCAAGACGTAGTGTAGCTCAATGTCCAGACGTAGTGTTAGAACAAGTCCAGAGTTTGAGTGTAGATCAATAGTCCAGACGTAGTGTAGAACAATGTCCAGACGTAGTGTAGAACAATTGTCCAGAGTAGGAGTGTTAGTAGAACAAGGTCCAGACGTAGTGAAAACAATGTCCCAGACGTAGTGTAGAACAATGTCCAGACGTAGTGTAGAACAATGTCCAGAGTAGTGTAGAACAATGTCCAAGACGTTAGTGTAGAACAATGTCCAGGACGTAGGGTAGATCAATGTCCAGACGTAGTGTAGATCAATGTCAGACGTTTTTAGTGTTAGAACAATGTCCCGACGTAGTGTAGAACAATGTCCAAGACGTAGTGGAGAAACAATTGTCCAGACGTAGGTAGACACAATGTCCAGACGTAGTGAGAACAATGTCCAGACGTAGTTGTAGGAACAATGTCCAGACGTAGTGTTTAGTATGTCCAGACGTCGTGTATATCAAATGTCCAGACGTCGAGTGTTAGAACAAGGGTTACAGACGTAGTGTAGAAAACATGTCCAGAGTAGGCTAGCTCAATGTCAAGACGTAGGTAGAACAATGTCCATAGCCACCAGATTAGTGTAGTGAAACAATTGTCCAGAGTAGTGTAGAACATAGTCCAGACGTAGTGTACAAGCCAGAGGTGTAGAACAAGGTCCAGACGTAGTGTAGTCAATGTCCAGACGTAGGTGTAGTCCAATGTCCAGAAATCGTGTTGAGCTCAATGTCCAGGACTAGTGTAGATCAATGTCCAGACGTTAGTGTATACCAATGTCCAGACTTAGTGTAGAACCAAGTCCAGACGTACGTGTAGAACACAGGTCCAGACGTAGTGTAAAACACTGTCCAGACGTAGTGTAGAACAAGTCAGGACGTTAGTGTAGAACAAGGTCCAGACTGAGGTGAACAATGTCCAGACGTAGGTTTAGAAACAATGTCCAGACATAGTGTAGAAACAATGTGCAGACGTAGTGTACTCAATGTCAGACGTTAGTGTTAGCTCAATGTCCAGACTGGTAGTGAATAGTGAACAAGGTCAAGACATAGTGTCGAACAATGTCCGACGTAGTGTAGGTAGAACAATGGTCCCGCGTAGTGTTAGAACAAGTGTCCAGACGTATTAGTGTAGAACAAGGTCCACGACAGACGTGTAGAAACAAGGTCAGACGTAGTAGTGTACTCATGTCCAGACGTAAGTTGTAGCTCAATGTCCAGACAGTAGTGTTTAGTAACACATTTCAGACGTCGTTTGTGTAGATCAATGTCCAGACATAGGTATATCAATGTCCAGACGTTAGTTGTAATCACTGGTCCAGACGTAGGTGTATATCAAGTCCCAGAGTGCAGTCCAGAAAATGTCAGGCTAGTGTAGAACAATGTCCAGACGTTAGTGAGATCAATGTCGCAGAGTAGTGTAGAACAATGTCCAGACGTAGTTTGTAGATCAGTCCAGACGTAGTGTAGATCACATGTCCAGACGTAGTGTAGATCAATGTCCAGATTGTGTGTATATCATGTCAGACGTTATGTGTAGAACAATAGGTCAGACGTATGTTGAGTCAATGTCCAGACGTATGTCTAATCAATGTCCAGACGTAGTGTAGAACAATGTCCAGACGTAAGGTAGCAACAATGTCCAGGACGTAGTGTAGCTCAATGGCCAGACTGTTAATCAAGTCCAGATGTGTAGAGACAATGTTCCAGAACGTAGTGTAGAGAACAATGTCCAGACGTAGTGTAGAAACAATGTCCAGACGTAGTGTAGAACAAGTCCAGACGTAGTGTAGAACAATGTCCAGACGTTTAGTGTAGACAATGCCAAGACGTAGTTATGAAGCTCAATGTCCAGACGTTAGTGTAGAACAATGTCACCCCCCCCCCCCCAGACGTAGTGTAGAACAATGTCCAGAAGGAGTGTAAACCAAGTCAGACGTAGTGTAGAACAATGTCCAAACGTAGTGTACATGCAAGTAGAGAACAAGGTTCCAGACGTTTAGTGTGGAACAAGGTCCAGACTAGTGTTAGATGCCAACCTATAGAAAGTCCAGACGTAGTGTAGACAATGTCCAGAGTTAGTGGGAGAAATGTCCAGACGTAGTGTTAGAACAATGTACGGTAGCACGTCACGTGTGAGAACAATGTCCAGACGTTAGTGTATGCCAAGTTCCAGACGTTAGTGAGATCAATGTCAGACGTAGTGTAGAAACAAGGTCCAGACGTAGTGTGAGAACAATTGTCCAGACGTAGTGTAGAAACAATGTCCAGACGAGTGTAGAACAATTCCAGACGTTAGTGAGAACAATGTCCAGACGTAGTGTAGATCAATGTCCAGACGTAGTGTAGGACAATCCAAGTATGTAGTTCAGTTCAGAGTAGTGTAGATACAATGTGACGATGTAGCAAGTCCGACGTTAGTGTAGCTCAAGTGTCCAGACGTAGTGTGATCACATGTCCAGACGTAGTTGTAGTGAGAGAACAATGTTCCAGACGTGAGTGTAGAATCAATGTCCAGACGTGGTTAGTGTAGCTCAATGTCCAGACGTAGTGGAGCTCAAGTCCAGACGTGAGTGTAGAACAAGGTCCGACGTAGTGTAGCTCAATGTCCAGCACATGTGTAGCTCAATGTCCAGGACGTAGTGTAGCTCAAGTCCAGACGTAGTGAGATCAGTCCAGACGTTAGTGTAGATCAATGTCCAGACGTATAGTGTAGGCTCAATGTCCAGACGTAGTGTTAGAGCAATGTCCAGACGTAGTGTAGAACAATGTCAGACGTGGTAGTCAATGCTCGACGTAGTCCGACTATTTAGAACAAGGTCCAGACGTAGTGATAGATCAATGTCCAGACCGTAGTTAGAAACAATGTCCAAGACGTAGTGTAGAACAATGTCCAGAACGTAGTGTAGACAATGTCCAGACGTAGGTGTAGATCATGTACGAGTAGTGTAGACAATGTCCAGAGTGTGTAGAACACTGTCGGCAGACGTAGGTAGATCAATGTCCAGACGTAGTGTAGATCAATGTCAGACGTAGTGCTAGATCAAGGTCAGACGTAGGAGATCAATTGTCCAGACGTAGTGTAAGAACAATTGTCCAGGACGTTAGTGTTGAACAATCTCCAGACGTAGTGTAGATCCATGTCCAGACGTGGTGTAGATCAATGTCCAGAAGTGGTGTAGATCAATGTCAGGACGTAGTGTAGATCAATGTCCAGACGGTGGTTTTAGTGTTTAGAACAATGTCCAGACGTGATAGTGTTGAAGAACAATGTCCAGACGTAGTGTTGAACAATCTCGCGTAGGTGAACGTAGCGTAGGTAACAATGTCCGACGTAGGTGATCAATGTCCAGCGTAGTGTAGCATCAATTCCAGACGTAAGTGTGACAAGTAATAGTGACAAATTCCAGACGTAGTGTTTTAGAAACAATGTCCAGATAGTTAGCATGTAAGAGGAAAATCAACTATAGATCAGTCCAGACGTGGTGTAGATTCAATGTCCAGACGGTAGTGTAGAACAATGTGCCAGAAGTAGTGTACGATCAATGTCAGACATTAGTTGTAGATCATGTCCAGAAGTTTGGTGTAGATGCAATGCGAGAATAGTGTAGAACAATCTCCAGAACGTAGTGACGAACAATGTCCAGACGTAGTGAGATCATGTCCAGGACGTAGTGAGATCAATGTCCAGACGGGGTAGTGGTCGATCAAGGTGCAGACGTGTGTGTAGATATTTGTATGACAGCTTAGTGGGTGGATATAGGAAGATTGTCTGGCAAATATATATCAGGTAGAATGAAATAGAATACAGTTTAAACCAGCACCATTGTGGACACATCATCTTAGTTTTCTAAGTCAATTGGCAGACTTCAGTGTAGGTTTGCAAACAAGGATACAAATCTGTACAGGTCAATGGTTTCTCTTGACACCAAAACACAAAGAGAAAAGGTAGAGACAAATACAGCTCTCGGTCCACGGCACTAATAACAAATGGTCTCAAATGATCAAAACGCTTAGTCAGGTCGAAATAAATCGATTCATGCTAAACACGCTATACAAATAGTTATACAGCGCTACTCCAATACATCAAAATCTGACATAGTCCCACATGGAGCCTCCAATTTCCCCTAAAAAAACAGCCAGTGAAGAGCAATTGAGAATATTAAGCTCATCGTAATGTCACAAAATTATCCAACCAAGTGACGGAGGTCTTTGAGCGTAAGATCCACAGGGTTGTACACACACCACCGTCCTTGAACAGTCTTACAACCAAGATTTATGCTAACAAGGTGGCCTTTTCATTCAATACCACATGAATGAACAGCGGAGCTTCCATAATTATACATGACTGGATTCTAGGCTAGTAACATCGGTTCACACTTTGAAATGTCATTTGACTAGGTAAAGGAGTCGAGTTCATGTCAGTATTACATGTTTTTTAGGGTATGGATATTTACACCATCGTGATTCATCCCATGGACAGTTAAAATCCAGAAAACGTGGTTGATGGGAGGTTGTGCTAAAGATCACCAGACTATGGATACACTGAAATTTGATTGAAAACCAGAAATGTCCCGTTACCCAAATCCCCCTGAAGGTGGACTCGGCCAATTCTTCTATTCTGCTATACATTAATGAGGTGTTGTCCGGCCAAGTCATGCCTTTCATGTCTATTTCACAGAATTTTTTGCAGCACCAGAGTTACGCCGGAAACATCATTATGCAGAAGAGAACATTTAAAGGGGATGTGTAAGTTTTGCTATTATACTGCAAGAATGTAGTAGTACGGGGGTCACCATATTGCAGTGGGGCTTTCAGCAGAAGGTAACGTGGTTGAAATGTTGTATGATAATATCTAAAATGCGTGAGATGTAAAATATTAAACATGCCATGAAAGAGTCTCAACGGAGTGTGGATCTAGACAATTCCTCAAGGCTAAGAATATAGAGATTTAATTTGTTAGACTTCATGTCATCTCCATAATGAACCTCAGGGTTATTGAGATATCACTAGTCCAACAACGCATTCGTTCTAGTAGAATTCTACCATCTGTGAAGAGAAATGTCATATAGGAAATTTAAGAACTTGTATACCTTTTGATGGTGTGCAGTTTTCCTACTCCACTCTATGTAGGGTTAGTTTAAAATCCCCATGACGCAGAACATGCCCCATACCAGCAGCCTTCCCCAAACTGCATATGGAGATACATTTCCACCTCCTCCATGCATTTGGTGACGGGTTATAACATACACAATTAATTTCCCACTTTTGCTCCGTACACAGCCAACCCATAAAAGTTTCTACCGTATGTTATGTCCCCCATCAGTCCACTTTTAGAATTGGGCTCTTCAATTACTGTTAACATACATACATCCTCTCATCCTTTCTTATTTACTTGTTCATGTCTAAAGTAAGGAGTACCTTCAATATTATCTGTCCAGTCATGTGAAATTTAGCCCATTGTTTCTGCTATACTGATCGCATCATACCTCCCTTTAGCATAGTTCTAGTTCCCCAGTTTTCTTGACAGACTCATGTGTAACAGACATTTGAATTATATTCAATTGTACTTTAAACAGTGACGTACATGCCTCCCTAATCCTCTATGCTACCCACCCATTTCCACCCTAACTTATCTTATTGCCACTGATACTGATTATTAATATATATAATTTAGGAATATTTATGAGCAATGCTACATAGTAATCTTTATCATTTTCTCAGCAATTATTATAGAAGGTAAAAGAGAAAACAACCTCCTCCTTTGCTGCCGGTACCAACTGTGGCCCCTGGACCAACCCCACTGGAAGTCATACAGTTAATGAACAATGTGGAGCGAGCGGGCGACCGCAGGCCTACATTGATGGATCTTTGATCAGGTGGGTTTCTGTAAAAAGGAAATATTCACCCCTACAAGTGTCTCGTTACATTGAGACATCAGAAGACATCCATGGAATGTGCATTATGGGGGAGGCAGTTACATACAGATTAATGACTAATTTAGCAAGTTGTCCTAGTTAGTAATACAATGGTACTTGTTGTTAGGAGATGCTTATTGTAATTGTGCTAGGTCTTCATGTGGTATCAGCTGATCTGTGCTAGTGCCTATAAAGTTTTATTACAGTATCTTGGCTAGGTGACCCATATGGATTACAATACTGTGTAGTGGTCTATTATGGTGTTACAGTATCTGGCTAGTGTCCAATGTGTATTACAATATCTGTGCTAGGCCTTATAAGGTATTACAGTATCTTGATAGTGACCCATATGGTTTTACAAATCTGTGCTAGTGTCTCATATTGCGTATTGCAGTATCCTCAGTGCTTTCAGATCGGCAGTGACCTCATATGGTATTACAGTATCTGTGGCTAGTGTTCCCCTTATGGTATTGACAGTATCTGTGCAGTGTCCCTATGGTAGTCAGTATGTCTGTGCTAAGGCGTCCATATGGTATTACGATTGTGTAGTGTCCCATATGGTATTACAGTATCTGTGATAGGTCACCAATGGTATTACAGTATCTGTGCTAGTGTCCCAATGGTATGACAGTATCGGTGCTAGTGTCCCATATGGTATTACAGTATTCTGTGCTAGTGTCCCTTGATAGAGTGGGTTATGTATGACAGTATGTGCTATATCCATTGGTATGTACGTATCTGTGCTGTGTCCCCTATGGTTTGCAGTATCTGTGCTAGTGTCCCATATGGTATTACAGTATGTGTGCTAGTGTCCACCATATGGTTTACAGTATCTGTGCTTAGTTGTCCCATATGGTATTGACAGTATCGTGTGCTAGGTCCCATTGGTTATGACAGTATTGTACTGTATCTCATATTGTATTACAGTATCGGTTGCTAGTGTCCCATATGGGTATTACAGATTCTTGCTAGTGATCCACTAGGTATTACAGTATCTGTGCTAGTGTGCCCATATGGATTTACATGTATCTGTGCTAGTGTCCCATATGTGTATGACAGGTAATCTTGGCATAGTGTTCCATATGGTATACCATATCTGTGCTAGGTCCCATATGGTATACAGTATCTGTGCTAGTGTCCAATATGGTATTACAGTATCGTGTGCTATGTCCCCATATGGTTATCACATTAGAAAAGAAACATAGAAAAGCAGTTGGTGTTGTGTGTTATTCGGAATTATGAAAAACGATTGTTTTTTTTCCATTCAGTTTAAACGATTCACAAAGGCGAAGAAGACGACTTTATAGACTCCAGGCTGAGAATTGTTGGAAACAATATTCAAGTAACGGAGGATCTAATCAGGGAGGCACCTAACGAACAGAAGAACGAGATTGCAAAAACAGGAAAACAGAGAAGGAAAGAAAATCCTCTCTCAGGATGTACCTCCGTGAGTTCATTGCCATAGGGAGATTTATACAGGGTGGAGGAGATCAGTGCAAGGGACAGTGGGAAACCAACACTGTACCATATGCAATATTCCCAGTATATAGGGTTTCCACAGATGGAAGTGGGTCATACATCACAGGGAATGTTTTATACAAATACACTTGGGGCAATTTTAGGAGAGCTGCTCCTGGCTTAAGGTCTTAAAGCCGTGTTAACCGATGTTATGAACTAAACCATGTGGGATAAGATTAAGTGGGGTCCTCAGGTAGTCTGTATGGGGCCAATTACTGTTAATTCTGTTTATAATGACTTTAGATGGGGTTGAGGCAAGGTCTCTGTGTTGCTGATGACACTAAACTATGCAGCTTCAGGCTTTGGAAACTTCAATGATGTGCAAGTGCGGCAGCACGACCAGCTAGTAATATCACCAAATGGGCAGCAGAATGGTCAGAATGAGATGTCAATGTTGGTAAGTAAGGTGATGCATTGGGGTTAAGTAATCCTGGGCCCCCTACACATAAATAACTCTGTGTTAAGTGAAATCTGTAATGCGGAAAAGATTGGTGGTTCTCTGGTAGATAACAGAATTAGCGTAGCCGAAACAATGCCAGGTAGCAACGCTAGAGCTAGCAAAGATATTGTCGTGTATAAAGAGGGGAATGGAAATCAAGGAAAAAAAAATTATTCTCCCTCTTTCAAGGACTGGTAAGCCTCATTTGAATATGGGTTTGCAGTAAATTTGAATCCCAATACAAAAGGGACATCTTGGATAAATGGAAGCAAGTTCAGTGAAGGGCAGTTACAATATAATAAGGGGGAATGGAGTGGGGACTGTCCTGTGCAACAGATTAGACAAATTAGGGCTGTTTACATTGGAAAGCCGACGTGTTGGACATGGGATATGATAACCTTATACAAATATATTAATGGGCCCAACAAGAACTCTCTGGTGCATTATTCACTAAAGGTCAGATAGAGGACACGTGGACATTGGAAGAAAAAAGTAGGTTCATCCTCAGGTTAGGAAAGGTTTTTTACAGTGAGAACGGTTGACCACTGATGGAAACTGTCTTCCAGCATGTGGAAGTGGCAAGTTCACTGATAGCTTAAAAGTGGACTAGATGGACGTATATATTTAACAACCTCCAAAACTTGTAACTATGTAACTGTTTCACGACATTGGGTAGGTATAAAGGTTGGACTAGATGACAGTAGTCTTTATACAACCTCCATACTATGTACTATGTAACTGTTATACAGCATTATGTCTTTAAAACCTTCAATACGTATGTTACTATGTAAAAACTGTTATACAGACATATTAAAAAAGGGCTAGGGTTAGAAAGGTTTGGAATCGATGGACGTGTGTCTTTTACAAACCCTCCAAAAATAATGTTACTATGTAACTGTTTACAGGACATTATGGGTAGGGTTTATAAAGGTGTGGACCTAGATGGACGTCGGTCTTTATAACAACTCCTAATACTATGTTACTATGTACTGTTATACAGACATTATGGGTAGGGTTTTGTATTTTAAATGTTGGATAGATGGACGGATGTCTGATACAACTCCAATACTATGTACCTATGTAACTGTTAACAGACCATTATGGGTAGGGGATAAAGGTGACTAGAGGGAGTTGTCTTATACTACAACCTCATCTATGTTACTATGTAACGTTATACAGACTTTAGGGGTAGGGTATATAAGGTGCGGACTAGACTGGACGTAGTCTTTATACAACCTCCAATACTATGTACTATGTAACTGTTATACAGACATTATGGTAGGGTATAAGGTCGGGACTAGATGGACGGTATGCTTTATACAACCTCCAATAACTATGTACTGATGTAAACTGTTATACAGACGTTTATGGGTTAGGGTATAAAGTTCGGGACTAGATGGACGTATGCTTGTAACAACCTTCAATACTATGGTACTATGTAATGTTATACAGACATTAGGGTAAGGTATAGGTCGGATGATGCGAGTATGTCTTTATACAACCTCCAAATTACTATGTTACTATGTAACTGTTATACAGACTTATGGGTAGGGTATAAAGGTTGGACTAGATGGACGTTGTGTCTTATACAAACCTCCAATACTTGTTACTATGGTGTAACTGTTATACAGACATTATGGTAGGGTTATAAAGGTTGGACAGATGGACGTATGTGCTTTTAACAACCTCCAATACTATGGTATATGTAACTGTTATACAGACAATTATGGGTTAGGGTATAAAGGCGGACTAGATGGACAGTAGTCTTTATACAACCTCCAATATACTGTTACATTGTAAACGTTATACAGGATCATTAGGGGTAAGGTATAAGTCGGACTAGATGGACGTATGTCTTTTATACACCTCCAATACTAGGTGTTACTATGTAACTGTTACAGGACATTATGGGTAGGGTAAAAAGGTTGGACTAGTGAGGACGTATGTCTTATACAACCTCAATACTATGTTACTAGGAACTGTATCACAGGACATTTGGGTAGGGTATAAAGGTTGACTAGATGGACGTATGTCTTTATACCAATCTCCATAGACTATGTTTACTTTGAACTGTTAGACAGACATATGGGTAGGGTATAAAGGTTGGACTAGATGGACGTATGTCTTTATACAATCTCAATAATAGTTCTATGTAACTGTGTATACGACATTATGGTAGGGTATAAGGTTGGGACTAGATGGGACGTATGTCTTATTACAACCGCCATACTATGTACTGTGTAAATCGGTATAAGACATTATGGGTAGGGTATAAAGGTTGACTAGATGGGCGTTATTTCTTTATACAAACCTCCAATACTATGTTACTGTGCTAAATGTTTATACAGGACATTATGGGGAGCCGGATAAAGGTTGGATAGAGGGACGATGTCTTTTACAACCTCCAATACTATGTACTGTGTAACTGTTATACAGACATTATGGGTTAGGGTATAAAGGCTGGGACTAGATGGAACGTATGTCTTTATAACACCTCCACTACATGGTCCTACATGTAACTGTTAACAGACATTATGGGTAGGGTATAAAGGTTGACGGACTAGGGAGTAGTCTTATTCACCTAATTACTATGTTCTACTAGTAAACTGTTTACAGACATTATGGGTAGGGGTATAAAGGATGGACTAGTGAGAGTATGTCTATTTTAACAACCTGCAAATGCTATGTTACGTATGTAAAACGTTTATACAGACATTATGGGTAGGGATATAAAGGTTTGACTAGATGGACAGTATGTCATTATACATCCTCCCAATACTATGTACTATGTAACTGTTATACAGCGGCATTATAGGTGGGGTATAAAGGTTGGACTAGATGGACGAATGTCTTATTCAACCTTAAGTCTATGTTAACTATGTACCAAGGGTCAATGCGGCTTAAAAGCAATAGTGTTTTTGCGGTGGCTAGCAGCCCAATGAACCAGGTGATAGTGTCTCTTTCTAATGCCAGAAAAAAAGCTGTGTTTACGATGTGGAATAAGGTTGCAATGAATGAGAGGAGATCATTGCGCTCAGTGTGCATGCCTTAAGAGAGGAATAGTTGTGTCTCTATTACTTCGTCCCTTATGTTTCCTCCTTACACCAACATTTTTATTTATGTTCCAATCCAATCCAAATTGAGATTGCTTTAGCACACCTGCTTCCAATTCCTTGGCCTGTATTTATGTGTCATGTCTCTTTCCTAATTGGCTAAGAATATCGTTTTATTTTTAGATCTGTTGCGACGCTTCTTTAATAAAAACAGGCGCAACGGTGGTGGAACCAGAATATTTGATCAAGTCTCGATTATTTCTAGTGAATTGTCGGATTTATTACATATCAGCCTTAGCGAGCCCATAGAAGTGGTTGACTCCTGAATGACCTGTTATACACTGTGTTGATGCTGTCTGGGGGGGAACACGATGTGTACAGGTAAGAATAGTGTTAAACTTGGCTCTTTTATCATTTGTCATTCTGAACTGTGTAGGTTGGATACAAGTCAATGGGGGTGGCCGTAAATAAGATATCTCAACTTAGTTTACATGTAAACATCAGATCCAATAAAAACGTTCATACACCCCTTCAAAGAAACTAATGAACTATAAAGGGCATCTATACCGAAAAAATATATTTTTTAAATTTGACCATTAATTGGAAAACAATAATTTTACGGACCACCCTGTATACTTTTTTGTTGATCGGCCCCATTCTTAGATATCCAATCTAAAATTCTTATATTTTAGCGTCAATAAAGTTCCGTGCGCTCACAAAACTATCGTCTTCTGTGAGTAGTTTTACTGTAGCGGAATGGTGACAGAGATTTGACAGTGGAGAATGATGTGTTGCTGTGGCAGGCTGACAGGTGGGTTTGTGGAAATAAATCAGGTTCGGATGGAAGGGGAGAGTGGTTAAAAGAGGAGGAGGGGAGTACTGGCTGCACTAAACTAAAATGTTTTTGCTGATTGAAGGGCATGCAGCAACACACGCAAATTAACTGGTACTTACATGTATGCAATTATAGATTAAGATGAGGGCAAAGTAACTTTTCAGTATAGTGTGTCCCTTAACAAGATTTAAAAGAGATGGCGACATCCAGTGGACCAATTTTAGAAGCCGAATCTGGTTATTTAAAGATTTTCCTCTGTTAATTAAAATGAATTATTTTCAGTTTCATACGTACCAGGTGATAGTTGCCCTTTAAGTGTTTTAAGTTCTCAGTGAAAAATGGAATTTTCCCAGATTGTAACCCAACGTGATAATTTTTTATATCGTGAGGAGGGTAGAAAGAAACAATTCGGCGACGCTGACATGGTAGCATCGGACTGCCAAAGAAATGGAAACAAGCATGCCGCGGAAGATTAGCCAAACGATGTCTCTGGATATCCTAGTACGTAGGAACGTGTCCAGATGGGAACACATGCCTGACATACCGTAGGATACGGATAGGGTATTCAGTACAGGTACTACAGTACAGATAATACATATATCCTAAAGAGGATGTTAACGTGAATGGAATTACGTCCTTTACAAGTTTCATAGAAAGGAGCAAAGTTTCCCGTTAATAGTTTTCTGGTAGAGGAATTGTACCGGCATAATTAATGTGTTAATCCCCTTTAATAGTTCTGTGTAGGGAATTGTACCGTGCAAAATTAATTGTTTAATCCCCTGTTAATAGTTTCTATATTAGAGATTGCTAACGTGCATAATTAATTGCTTTATTCCCCTTTAATAGTTCTATTCAGGAATTGTACCATGCATATTAATGTTTAATCCACTTAATAGTTCTATTAGGGAACTGTATACATTAATTGTTTAATCCCCTTTATAGTTCTATGAGGGATTGTATAATAATTTTTAATCGCACTTTAAAGTTCTATTAGGTAATGTATAATTAATTGTTTAATACGCCTTTAATAGTTCTATTATGGTAATTGTATTAATTAATGTTTAATCGCCTTTAATAGTTCTATTAGCGGAATTGGATGATATTAATTTTTTAATCCCCTTTAATAGTTCTATAGAGAATTGTACTGTGCACAATTAATTGTTAATCCCCTTGAATAGTTCCTCTTAGGGAACTGTACGTACCATGCATAATTAATTTGTTATTAATCCCCTTTAATAGTTTCTATTAGAGATTGGTACCGTGCATAATTAATTGTGTTAATCCACCTTAATGTTCGTATTAGAGAATGTACCGTGGATTAAGTAATATTATAGACCCCTTTTAAAGGTCTATCTTAGAGAATTGTACTGCACAATAATTGTTAATCCCATTTATAGTTCCATTAGGGAACTGTACCATGCATAATTAATTGTTTAATCCCCTTAATAGTTCTATTAGAGAATGTACCGGCATAATTAATTTTAATCCCCTTTAATAGTGTTCATTAGGGAATTGTACGTGCATAATTAATTGTTTAATCCCCTTTAATAGTTTCTATTAGAGAATTGCTACCGTGTTTAAATTAATGTTTTAATCCCCGTTTAATAGTTTTATTAGCGGAATTGTGTAAATTAATTGTTTAAACACCTTTTAATAGTTCTAGTAGGAATGTATAATTAAACTGTTTAATCCCCTTAATAGTTTCTATTAGAGAAATTGTTACCGTGACCACAAATGGTTAATCCCCTTTATCGTTTCTATTAGAGAATTGTACCGTGCATAATTAATGTTTATCTCCTTTAATAGTTTATAGAGGATTGTACAGTGCCAATTAATGTTTAATCCCTTTAATAGTTCCATTAGGGAACTGTACCGTGCATAATAATTGTTAATCCCATTAGATAGTTTCTATTAGAGAAAATGTACCGGGCAAATTAATTGTTATCCCCTTTAATAGTTTCTATTAGAGAACTTAATAGTTCCTATTAGGGAACTTACCGTGCATTAATTTAATTGTTTAATCCCCTTTTAATAGTTTCTGTTAGAGAATTGTACCATGCATAATTAATTTTTAATCCCATTTAATAGTTTCTATTACGAGAAATTTAACCGTGCCATAATTAATGGTTAATCCCATAATAGTTTCTATCTAGGGAACTTGTACCGTGCATAATTAATTGTTTAATCCCCTTAATAGTTTCTATAGAGAATTGTACGTGCATAATTAATTGTTTAATCCCCATTTAATAGTTCTATTAGGGAATGTATAATTAATTGTTTAATACCCTTTAATAGTTTTATTAGAGAATTGTTACTGTGCACAATAATTGTTTAATCCTTATAGTTCCTATTAGGGAACTGTACCATGCATAATTAATTGTTTAATCCCTTAATAGTTCGATAGAGAATGTACCGTGATAGATTTAATGGTTTAATCCCCTTTCATAGTTTCTATTAGAGAATTGTACCGTGCATATTAATGTTTAATTCCATTTAATGTGTTATTAGAGAGATTGTACATGGCATAATTAATTGTTAATCCCCTTTAAATAGTTTCTATTAGAGAAATGTACCGTGCATAATTAATTGTTTATTCCCCATTAATAGTTTCTATTAGGAAACTGTACCTGCATAATTAAATGTTAATCCCTTTAATAGTTTCTATTAGGAGAAACTGTACCGTGCATAATTAATTGTTTAATCCCCTTTAATATTTTTCTGATTAGAGAAATGTAAGTGCATAATTAATTGTTTAATCCCCATTAATCGTTTCTATTAGAGAACTTGACCGTGCATAATTAATTGTTTAATCCCCTTTAATAGTTTCTATAGAGAAATGACCGTGCATATTAATGTTTAATCCCCAGTAATAGTTATGTAGAGAAATGTACCGTGATAATTATATGTTTAATCCCAGAAGTAGTTTTATTAGAGAAAGTACCGTAATTAATTATGTTTTAACCCCATTAATAGTTCTATTTCGAGAAATGTACCGTACAAATTAATTGTTTAATCCCTTTAATAGTTTTCTATTAGAGGAATTGTACCGTACATTAATTAATGTTTAATCCCCTTTAACTAGTTTCTATTAGAGGAATTGAACGTGCATAATTAAGTTTACATCCCCTTTTAATAGTTTTATTGAGAAATGTATCGGCATAATAAATTGTTTAATCACCTGTTAATATTGTTTTCATTAGGAATGTACCATGCATAACTTAATTGTTTAATCCCCATAATAGTTCTATTAAGAAACTGTACAGTGCAGTAATTAATGTTTAATCCCCTTTAATACGTTTCTATCGAGAAATGTACCGTGCATAATTAATGTTTAATCCCCATTGATAGTTTCTATAAGGGAGAACTGTACAGTGCATAATTAATTGTTTAATCCCGTTTAATAGTTTTCTATTAGAGAAATGTACCGTGCATATTATTGTTTAATCCCCATGAATAGTTTCTATTAGAGCAAAGTACCGAATAATTAATTGTGTTAATCCCTTAATAGTTTCTATTAGGAATTGTTACCGTGATAAATAATTGTTTAATCACCCTTAATAGTTTATTAGCAGAAATGTACAGTACAAATGAATTGTTTAATCCCCTTTAATAGTTTCTATAGAGAATTGTACACGTACAGTAATTAATGTTTAATCCCTTTAATAGTTTCATTAAGGAATTGTACCGTCGCATAATTAATTGTGTTATCCCCTTTAATAGTTTCTAATTAAAACTGTACCCATACACTGAAAGAAACATTAATACGATTCATTTTGGGTTATGTTGAGAGGTAGTCACTCTGCCAATACCGTTTACGGCTTGGCTGGACGGAATTTTTATTCATTTAAAGGCTAGGATAGAATCACCCTTGTTCTTCCGGCACCAGGATCATGTTTTAGCGGGAAGTTGTAGGCTTACATGCCACAGTATTGTTTGTTCGGAGACACGGTAACACTGCTTCGGCGATGGAGCCACGGGAGCGGTGAGTGTGGAAGGTTATAGAAAATCTATGTGATATTACTACTGCAGGTGATATCAATGTGGGAACTGAGCAGACAGACTTATACACCACAGCAGGGCCACTGTTACGGTGGGTGCACACAGTGAAGTGTGTTTAATAGATGCAGACCAGAATGATGACAGGACCGGCTCCACATCGTCCCAAATGTTCTTCCATAGATACATCATATACACTACATCATATATACATCTATATACATCCATATACACATCATATAGACAATCATAGCACATTCATATACAGAGCATATTAAACAGCATATACCACATTCATATACAGAGCATATACACATCATTTACACATCATATACACAGCATAGACACATCATATACACAGCAGATACACATTCATATACACATCATATACAACAAGCATATTACAATCATATACAGAGCATATACACATCCTCTACAAATCATATACACACCATGAGATACAGCATTCATTACACACCATAGACACATCAGATACACATGAAAGACATCAGAGAGACTCATTACACTATCGATACAGGAGCATATACACAGCATATACAACTTCATATACAGAGCAGTACACATCATTTACCACATAATATACAAATCATCTTCACATGCATATACACAGCATAGACAATATAATACAAATCATATACAGAGCATATACACATTCCTCTACACATCATATACACATAAATACACGTCATTACAACATCATATACACATCATATACACAGCATCTACACAGCATATACAACATCATCTACACATCATATACACAGCATATAACGCATATACACATCATTACCCCAGCATATACACAGTATATATACACAGAAATACACATCAATAAACAGCATATACACTCGTAAAGAGCATTATACACACATATACCATCATACACAGCATATTACCACAGCATAAACAGCATATACGATTTGTACAGTTAAGGGTTGAGATGACATAGTAGAATATTAGAGGTCTACAGATAGATTTGTACACTACAGTTAAGGGTTGAGATGACATAGTAGAACATTAGAGGTTTACAGATAGATTTGTAACAGTGAAATGTCTGGTAGATGCTGCACTGGCTGATTCATTTGTTTTTTTTATCCAGAATTGCTTTGTTTGTTTTTCTAAATATCGTAATTATTTGTATGCTTGTAAAGTTATTTTTACAACCAAGGGAAAAAAAGGATTGTAAAGTCTTAACTGCCTTTTTCTTTTTTCATCTAATTTAAATGTAAAGAAACCATTAATTCCCTGTTTACATTTTACATAGCCCCGGACCTCATTTTAGTATTGCTTAATGTTTCTGAGTCACTCACAGATTAACTCATCAGTTAACAGTTTACTCATTTCTTTCTATCCTAATTAGCTGCTTATAGGGCAAGTTTTTTTGTTTTGTTTTTTAATTTTTTTCCATGTTTAAAATACAGTTCCCATGAAGGTAGGAGGCTGCACTAGCTAGCACCTTATCTGATCTTTAGCCCCCGTGGTGAGCTGTCAAATAGTTGCCCATCATCTTTTTCAAGGAACACTGTGCTGGCCTTATATAGAAGGAGTGTCAATGACATTAACTTTGGGAGGAGCCAAGCTGTAATTTACAGTCCCTTTTCATCCGTGGCCTTTTCTTAAATGCTTCCCATCAATGCAACCAATATTTTTTAAAGGATAAGTGCACTGTAAAATAAAGTTATGTTTATTTGGAAGCTGCAGCTTTAAAAAATACTGTTGCCATAATTTTTTTTTACCTATGTCCCTCCAGAGCCTAGCTTTGTGCCTTAAAAGTTGCTGACATCTTGTTACTGGTTTGCTGAATGTTAAGCTCCGCCCCTCTGAGATTTCCTCTGCTTTCTCCTGCTTGAGCCTCAAACAGTAATGCCTGAGAGTTCCGTGCACTCTCCTGCTTGAGCCTCAAACAGTAATGCCTGTGAGTTCCGTGCACTCTCCTGCTTCAGCCTCAAACAATAATGCCTGTGAGTCAATCAAATACTACTTTATTTCTTTTACTAAGAACAGAAACAAAATGTTAAATTGCCCATAATTTACATCAGGTACGTTGCATCATTTTATCTGTCAGTCTACTGTCAATAAATGCCACAAGAGTTTCCAATTAGTAGTATAAGCAAACGTGCTTGGTTTGTTTTGGTCTAATTAATCAGCTGTGCTGACAACTTTATGGGTCTTCATACAAAATGAGACACAGGGCTATATTGTATATTATTTAATGTGTAAATATACGACAGTGGTACATTTCGGAAAGCTCAAAACCTTTATTGTATGACCATGATCTTAATTGTATGACTGCAATCGTACATTTACAATTGCTATTCTTTGAAGGAGCGGTATTGCAAAATAGCCATACCACTCCTTAATAAATACGTCCGACTGCATTTTGTTCCCATTGTTATGGGTCTCTGAACACAAAACATCTTTTATTTTGTTCCCGAAGATCTTACTAAATTTCCAAAAATCTGATTGGACCTCATGGAATCCGAATTTTTAGATCCCCAATATGTATGTATGTATATGTTTACTTATATAGCGCCACTTGAGGACGCAGCATGTCCCAATGTATTATTGTTATTGATACATATTATTGTTATTGATACATATACAAAACAGCAACAGGCTGTTTTCAAAGCACCTGGGGTCTGTCCACTTCACTTAGGGTAAGGAGTGAGAGACTGGATTGTCTACTGAAGTGAAAAATGTTCATGTCATTAAAATGCTGTATAACTGGAGTGGTCGAGACCTGTCAGTGGAGCCGATGGTGGATTGTGCGCAAGGTAATTCTTTCGTTCTTGGCATATTCTAAATTAATTGAAAAAAATTGAATTAAAGCAGTAAAGGGATAGTTCACTTTCTGAATGAACTATTGCTTTAAGTAGAAATATGAATAAACCTTTTTATTTCTAATCAGCTGATAAATGAGAAGATTATTTGGGTAATTTATAGTTTAGCAGTGCTACCAATATAATGTCTCTGATTGCCAGAAGTCACATAAGAAAGATAAGAAAGTCTCATAAGAAAGATAACTGAATAAAGAAAACATGAGAACAAAGAGCAGATGTTACTAGCAAAGTCCAACTTGCAACTGGAGCCTTGGGGTCAGTCAGGAGTAAGTCATTACTTTGCTCAGTGCTCTCTACAGGTCTTCCATGATATTTAATGCAGTTTGTGGGGATGTTTTGCAAACACAAATCATCAGCTCTCTCTCGACTGCCAAAGAAACAGTATTAGGGAAACTCAACGCTTTATGGCTCATGTACAAAAAAATGTGAATCTTATTGGATTCAGCCACAGTTTGAATGATCATACTTTGTTGGATTTCCAAGAATTCGGGATTAAGGATCTACATAACAAAAAAACAGTTATCTACACAATCAGTGACTGGCCATACACTGACTGGACATTAGATGGGTTCAATGTTCTATCCAACATGAACGTCTAATAGACACATTGAATGTGTATGTTAAATATTTCCTGGATGGATCATAATTTGTAATCCGTGTAACAATTACAATATTGTAATTATTATAGATTTGTATAGTGCCAACATTTATTTGACGCATACAACCTACCAGTATTCTGTTGTATTCATTTAGATCAATTTGGACTTGAGGTTTAGTTGTTGAAGACGTTTCGCTAGTTATCCGACTGGCTTTCTCAATTCAGAATGACTTGTGCAAGTATCTGCTGACAAAAAATACCCTGTCTTTGTTTATTTGAAATCCTTCGGCAGCACCAGGGCAGTAAAACTACAAAGGGGGAGTGCAAAGGACATTCTCCATATGATATATATATATATATATATATATATATATATATATATATATATATCTGTCTGTGTATTTCCCTCTATCTTTATCTCTATCTATTTATCTGTTCACCCATCTATCTATCTATCTATCTATGTATCTATCATCTATCTATCTAGTTATCTATCTATCTATGTATTATCTATCTATATATCGATCTATTATCTATCTATCTAGTTATCTATCTATCTATTATCTATATATCTCTCTATCTATCTCTCTCTCTATCTATTATCTATCTCTCTATCTATCTATATATCTCTATCTATCTATCTATCTATCTATCTATCTATCTATCTATCTATCTATCTATCTATCTATCTATCTATCTATTATCTATCTATCTAGTTATCTCTCTCTCTTTCTCTCTCTATATATATTTTTCTCTTTTTATTTACCTACATCTATCTAATCTCTCTCTCTATATATATATATATCTTTATTTATCTATATCTATTTAATCTCTTGTGTTATGCACCACCTAGTGCAGTGTGTCCTTGCATAATAATTAATATATAGGATAAAACCCTCTCAGCTATGTGCACCTCTCTATTTATGTCTGTGTCTATCTATCTTTATATCTATCTCGACCTAATCTCTCTCTTTTTATCTATCTATTTCTATCTGTACTCTGTGTATATATATATATATATATATATATATATATATATAAAATATATAAAATAGCACAATCTCTGGACTTGATACAAAAACACTTTTGAAAGTTTTGAGAGTAGAGTCCTGAGAGTTTGCCCTTTTCGAAAAGCTATTGTTATCTATTGTGGAGCTGCACCCAGGCAGATGAAAAATAGGAGTGCCACCTATTCTACACAACACGGTATATATATATATATATATCATTATCTTTCACTCTTTTTATCTATCTACATATCTATCTATTTATCTATGTCTATCTAACCTCTCTATGTATGCAATATCTATCTATCTGTCTCTCTCTCTCTATAGCTATCTCTCTCTCCCTCTATCTATCTATCTATCTATCTATCCACACATCCATCTATCTATCTATCTATCTATCTATCTATCTATCTGTCTGTCTGTCTGTCTGTCTGTCTGTCTGTCTGTCTGTCTGTCTGTCTATCTATCTATCTATCTATCTATCTATCTATCTATCTATCCACACATCCATCTATCTATCTATCTATCTATCTACCTACCTACCTACCTACCTACCTATCTCTATTAAGTGTACATTTGCCCAATAAGATAGCTCTACAAACATTTCATAATTAAAGTGACATTCAAGAAAAAGTGATTTTTACCCCCCAGACATGTAAATAACAATGTAATTAAGTGTAAATATGTAGAAAACGCACAGTGCTGCTTATTCAGCCCTAGAACCATAAATCAGTGACATCTCCCATCTATTTAAATCTTTTTATGAATGGAGCTTCAAAACAGGAGGATGAGAAACAGTTCATATTAGCATTGTATGAGAATGTCATTGAGTGATGATTGTACAGGGAATGCGCTGCTTGTTATTCTTTTGGCTCCTGGTCTGCAGTGTTTATGTAAACAAACAAAAAGCCCTAGGTTGTTGTGTGTGTTTGTCAATCTGTGTTCTTGTGTGTGCTTCTGTTTACTTTGTATCTAAACCAATCATGCACCATTCGAAAAGGTGCTCTCCTTCAACACCACTCCTTTAAAGGGTATCTCCACTCATAATATTGACTTTTAGGAATCCAGTTCTATTGAAGAATGGGAGGTAAAGGAGCTGTGCCTTACCTTCTGCTCTTCAATAGAACAAATAGGAGCCAGGAGAGAAGGTAAGAAACTTACCCGCTCGTTCGCTCCCCTGGCGCTTAGTCTGACAGGTCCCGACGGACCTTGTCTTCTATGCGCATAGATCGTGCCAGACTAAGCGCCGGGGGAGCGAACGAGCATGTAAGTTTCTTACCTTCTCTCCTGGCTCCTGTTTGTTCTATTGAAGAACGGAAGGTAAGGCACAGCTCCTTTACCTCCCATTCTTCAATAGAACTGGATTCCTAAAGTCAATATTATGAGTGGAGATACCCTTTAATAGTTACACTTATAGAAGCAGCATGGTGCAGAACTGCAGGGGGAGGGTAATGAAGTGACCCTGATCTCAACGCAGCTCTGTGCAGCATCTTTTTCATCAGTGTACTGTAGACCCCGCGGCGCATAGCAGATGGGGCGACTGGCCATGGGGGGAAGGGTTCCCCATCTGCAGGCAGCAGCGGTTCCCATCTCCCTCTTCTTCCTGGTTCCAGGGGGTGGGTTATCGTGAGACGTGGCACCAGTGTGACATCACTGCGCTTAAAAGGAGGCTCCATGCAGTCACTGGCACCATTTTAACTTAGCCGGTGACCGGGAAACATCTCTCCCCTCCCTCCCTCCCACCGTTATTATGTTTTTTTTGGGGGGGGGGAAATACATGTTTTCGTTTGTTTGTTGGAGTCACGGCTGGCGGGTACACCCTGGTTAGATATGTTTATGGAGCCGTTACATGCCCTCTGGCAAGACAGAGGTTGGCATTCAAGCTGAGATCTACGGCTAGGTTGGTTAACAACAAGAATGGTTATGGTACGCCAGGGTGTACAGTGGTGGAAATATGCAAATGAAAAAAGGGCATGTTTTATTTAAATTTACATAAAGTTATTAATAAAAGCCGTGGCCGATTTGTTACCCAAATAAAGTTGACTCTGTGTCTTAATTTACAACAAAGTAATTGTATGGGGTTATATCAAAAAGGTAATGGTTATATGGTATGGCTGGCTGGGTCTCCTAATGTGGTTTTCCCACCATGGTCTTATTTAAAGGGAATGTTGGAGGGGAGAGGTAATGCAATCGTTGCTATTATTAATGCCCCCATAGGAATCTCTGTCATTTGAATGTAGAATAGACCAGTGGTGATGAGTTGACCATATTGTAATTGCCATTGAATTGGTTACACTGTGAGATCCTCTCGCTGGTGGAGATGTTTCTGTAACTGAAAGATCTTTATTTTTAGCTCAGATTGAAGGTTTCAATGGTCTCTTGTTAAAGTTCTGTGTAGAGACTTGGCAAGGGACAGCGGCTGTTTTCTATGTCCCTGGCTCCCCCTTCCACCCCCCTTGTTGCTCTGAAAATGGAAAGTCCCGCCGTACACTCAAAGGGACAATTATCTCCCTCCCAACACTCGCCATGGGTTTAACCATTTCGCTGTGGATAGAGGGGTGAAGGGTTTTATCTGCGAAAGGATATAGAAGGGATTTCGCTGCCCCAGTCGCAAGCTATGCCAGGGCTTTGAAAAACAGGTTCAGTTGCTAATAGAACTGATACATTTTGCTACTTTCCTATTGGCTGAAATGAGACAAGAGATTGATTGGCTGCACAGTGACTCAGAAATAGAATCAGTGGTAACCGCTACTGATTGGTTAGCACTTTCAGTTTACTCATCTCACTGCTCCACTGCCTGGGGACAGAGTTAACCCTTTCCTAACTCCCTGGCTGGCAAACAGGAAAACAATTAATATTGATTCATCAGGCAAAGCAAAGACAAGATGCCAGTGGTCTTTAATATACACATTATAGGTGGATAAACTGGAAGCAACATAACAGATCACATTATATGAAAGGGTAAGTTCAACACATATGCTTTTAAGAAAACACTGACAGCTGTTTGCAGGACCCCCCTTATAGTCTTGGTGTGTCCATTATAGTCTTGGTCCCTGACTTGGTTGCTCAGTAGAGATCTGAGCATGTTTGAGCCACCCAACAGCCAATCAGAAATGACAGCTTCCTACTGACCACACCAAAGAATAGCAAAGGGTATACAGCAGTGGATTACATCCCCCACCTGGGTGCTAAAGGGTCCTACAATCCCCCAATTGTACCGCAATCAGCAGTTTTTAAACAGTTGATTGTGCGTACATAAGTAAACATGAGCGCAGTCAGTAGCCGGTCTGGTACACTGGTTTTAAACAGCTGATTGCGCGTACATAAGTAAATGTGAGCGCGGTCAATAGCCGGTCCGGTACACTATTTTAAAAGAGCTGATTGCGCGTGCATAAGTAAATGTGAGCGCGGTCAGTAGCCGGTCCGGTACAGTAGTTTTAAACAGCTGATTGCGCGTACATAAGTAAACGTGAGCGCGGTCAATAGCCGGTCCGTTACAGTAGTTTCAAACCGCTGATCGTGCGCACCTTTACTTATGTAAACGTGATAAGCTGTTTAAAAACTGTTGATCACGGGGGATTGGCTAAAATGAGGGATGTCAGGGGGCCCGGGGCCCTGCAGTTTCATCCCTGGTATACAGCCAATTGATTTTTCAAAAATAAATACAATATGTTAAATACCTAGGGATGTGCAATACAGATAATTTACATAATGATTCCATGAACTCCATTTAAACCAGATCGCGTTGTGATTCTCTGTCACGTTATGATTGAAATCACTCACATAAAATAAGCTACAGCAATGCTTCCACACGCAGTAAGGGCTACCACGTCTTAATGCATGATCTGATAGGTCTGGATACACTAGGTGTGCTGCTGTCTGTTGTGCTTATCGGAGTGCATGCTATCACCATTTTTGTGTTAGTCGCATGCCCTCCGATAATGGAACATTACCTGAATCACATGAACTGACGTTAGTGTGTGGCCTCAGCCTAAAACTGGTCACAATCTCATCAGAGCAGTTGATGGATGTAAAGTTAAAGTTGATGCTTGTGCTGGTGTGAGTCAAATAAAACATGACTAACAGGCTTTTCAAATTAGTGGGTGTTTGAGTTAACAGAGCTTGGCCTACAGAAGAGCAGAACGTTATAGTTAAACAGCACTGACTACTGCAGCTATCTAGGGGTATGGGCTGCTTAAGAGTAATGACCTGTATACAGGAGGGGAAAAAAATACTGTAAATACAGAATACTGTCTTAATAATAGTAACAGAGCAATGAATTGTACAAAGTAAGTGCTGACCTGCAATAATATAGTAATAATTGATATTTAATGGTAAAGCATACACGGGGTAGGTTTTCTGTCAACCATATTTTCGAGTCCACAACTTTTTTTGTGGACGAGATTTCAAGCTGAAGATTTCTATAGGGAAGAATTGATCAGATAGATCTGGCATTCATTGACCCGTGTTTGGCATATTTAAGATTACTGCCTTTTTACGCAGTGTATTGACATGTGTACAGTAAAAGCACAGATCTATACAGTAAAAGTACTGACTTGTAGAACAGTAAGAGTTGACTTACAGTCTGGTATTAACTTATGTATAGTAAAATACAGACATGTGCAGTAAGAGTACATTCTGTTAATACAGTAAGAACATTGCCTTATGTACAGTAAAATATAGATATGTACAATAAGAGTACAGTCTGTTAATACAGTAAGAGTATTGACTTATGTACAGTAAAATACAGACATGTATAGTAAGAGTACAGGCTGTTACTACATTAAGAGTATTGACTGATATTCAGTAAAATACATACATTAAAAATAAGAGTATAGTCTGTTAATTCAGTAAGAGTATTGACTCCTTCATACCACTTTTGTTTTTTTATTATTTTTTTGTTTCAAAAGGGTTACCTGTAAACATTTTGACTGGCTAACACAGTACACCACCTTTTCCTGCATCTCTAATGTACAGTAAAATACACACATGTACAATAAGAGTACAGGCTGGTAATACATTAAGTGTATTGACTTATGTTCAGTAAAATTCATACATTAAAAATAAGAGTACAGTCTGTTAATACAGTAAGAGTATTGACTAATGTACAGTAAAATTCACACATGTACAGTAAGAGTACAGTGTGGTAATACAGTAAGAACGTTGCCTTATGTAGAGTAAAATATAGACATGTACAGTAAGAGTACAGTTTGTTAATACAGTATGAGCATTGACTTATCTACAATAAAATACAGATATGTACAGTGAGAGTATAGTCTGTTAAAACAGTAAGAGTATTGACTCCTTCATACCACTTTTGTTATTTTTTTATTTTAAAGGGGTTACCTGTAAACATTTTGACTGGCTAACACTGTACACCACCTTTTCTCTAATGTTCAGTAAAATACACACATGTACAGTAAGAGTACAGTCTGGTAATACAGTAAGAGTATTGACTAATGTACAGTAAAATACATACATGTAGAGTAAGAGTACTGTCTGGTAATACAGTAAAAGTATTGACTTATGTACAGTAAAATACAGACATGTAAAGTAAGAGTACAGCCTGTTAATACGTTGGGGGATTGACTTATGTACAGTAAACTACAGGCATGTACAGTTAGAGTACAGACTGTTAATACAGTAAGTGCATTGCCTTATGTACAGTACAATACAGACATGTACAGAAAGAGTACAGGCTTTTAATCCAGTAAGAGTTTTGACATATTTACAGTAAAATGTACAGTAAAATACATACATGTACAGTAACGGTACAGGCTTTTAATCCATTAGGAGTACTGATTTATGTACAAAAAGGTACAGGCTAGTAATACAGTAAGAGTATTGACATATGTACAGTAAAATAAAGACATGTACAGTAAGAGTAAAGGCTGCTTATACAATAAGAGACTTGTGTATTTACAGTACAATACAGACAATAAGAGCAGAGACTTGTAGTACAGTAATTGCACTGACAGTCAGTAATACAACAAAATCAGAAGCCCACAACATTTCAGGGAAAGCCTTGTCTCCTTTCTCAGACAACTGTGTGATCCATGAAATACCGGTACATCTGCAAAGCACTAAAAGTGGTGTGCGCTTCTGATTTTCTTATGTTGTGATTTATATAGATCCTTGGTAGAGAATCAGGGAAGCAGCAGCACCCACAATCATTTTAGGTTAGTAGCCACACACAGTGTGCACAGGAGACTCTCAAAAACATGTACAGTGTTAGCACAGATCACTGACTGATGTACAGTACAGTAAAAGTAAAAGATTTGTAGTACAGTAAGAGCACTGAATTGTGTACAGTAAAAGTACAGACATGTACAGTAATAGAACAGACTGTAATAGCGCAGACTTGTAATACTGTAATAAGGGTAATGATTTTTTTTTTGCAGTAAAATAGTATCGACCTGTATGAAATTACTTTCTAGTATATATATAACTCAAAGGCAGATGGCATTCTATTGCCAAGCAGGCATGAAAGAGGGGACTAGTTTAGACAAACCCAGCATTTATCAGTCTAAGAAAGGCTTTGTGCTCCCAGAGACCCGTGAATTCTGAATTACTGTCTAGAGCAAATCTCTAAAAAACCAAGCCTCAAAGTAAAAATACTTGTATGAAAGACAATATTATGTCTGTGAATCTATTAGCTGTCCTTGTCCTAAGTGATTGGGGGATGGAACACAATATAGCTCTTTCTTTTTGCTGATTTACATTATGGTCATATAACTCATTTAAACCCACACCAATAAAGGGAAGCACGGCACTGCATACAGTACATCACTACTGCTACACGAATAGGACCATGTTGAGTGCCGTAGCTGCAAAAAGCACTAGGCATTCCTATTACCAAGCATACCTAGTTAAAGGGATATTCCTGCCCCCAAAAAATGTTTTGCCAAAAAACAAAACAAGTCAGTAATTATATCCTGGAACTTCTGTAAAACTAGAAATATAAATCAATGAAAAATTACACTTAGTTTTATCTAGGCTCACTTTCTTTTTTATACTGTATACAGATCTCCAACTAGCTGAATTGTCAGTGGTCACAACTGCAAAGTTAATAAACGATTAACTCTTCCCTGACTGTATTATTGGTTGTCTGGCTTGGATATACAGTAGATACAGTGACCACAGTCAATGTTCACTCTAATTTTCAATTGAAAGTGTGCACAAATACGTATTTTCTGTGTGCATACAAACTAAAAACAATAGTGTTTAAATTCCAGCAGATTTGTGTGCGCACACCTTCAATGCTGTTTGCACAGAACTGCAGAGCTGTGTGCGTGCACAAGAGGGCACAGCTTAGAGCAGTGGTGACGAACCTATGGCACGCGTGCCAGAAGTGGCACCCAGAGCCCTTTCTGTGGGCACTCATGCACAGCAAAATTCACCAGAGTTTGTTACCAGAAAGCTAGAGAGACACAACCCTTTTGGTAACAAGAGAGATTGAAACAAGTATAGATTCACTCTAGCACACCAAGGTTGGCAATTGCCAATAATCAGTAGGTGCAATCCTCCAAACAACCCCTACCCTGGGGTTAATCTAACCTCACATTTAGAGGAGCACACTATATCAGTGTATCAAAATGAATTGTGCAAACAACATTCAATGTTAATCTATAATCAATTCTATCTACTGTCTATCTGTTTTGAGTTGTTTTTTTCTGAAGTAAAACCACCTTAATCATGTTAAACTATCGTGTTGGCACTATGCATATATAAGTGGGTTTTGGGCTTTGGGCTGCAGTTTGGGCAATCAGTCTCTAAAAAGTTCGCCATCACTGGCTTAGAACTTAGAAGCAGTGTTGGATTGGACTGTTGGGGCCCACATAACATTTCATATCTCTATTATCACACATTTACCTAATATCTTACTCCTATTGACTCTTGTTTATTACAATGCATTTCTTACTGTCCCTTTTGGCTCTGTAATTCAATTTTAGAAGTTTTCTCTGTTTTCTTGGATGAATGGGTTGTGGGCCAACCGGGGGGATTCCCCTGTAACTCTGTGGGCCAGTCAGACACTGCTTAGAGGGGACACTGAACACAAGTGTTAAGCATAGTACAAACATTAGGCAAATGGCTGCTATGGCAGAAAATGTAAAGTTCGTACAGGCTCTTGCAAAAATTGATGATGGTCAGTCCAGTCTGATTCAGTGTCTGGAAGCATTTCTTTTGATGCCCTCTGTTTTCAGATCGCCCCCCTCTCCATTTATACAGAGCCGGATGCTTGGCCACTGATGAACAGCCTGTCTGTGAAGGAATCACAATTATATTCACATCTGTACTTTCCTCAACTTAAATCTTGTCTTGAGTGCCAGTTTGAAACAGGGCAGACAAGAAAAAAACATTTCAATTATTAAGTATTCATCTGGAATTTGAATATGCACAACAACACAAGGTAACCTAGTGCAGTCACACAGCAACACTGTACTATTTTGTAAATTAACTGACCTAGTGGTATAATTATGTATTGTCACCCACAGTATTTATTTTTATTAACTAACTACTGTAGGCTCATGAGTAGCAGAGGGTGCAAATCTTAGATGATCCTATGGGAGGCGCAGTGATGTGACTAAATATCTTCTTGAAACCTGAAAAATAGGGGATTTAAATATGACAGTATACTATGACATCATATCACTGGGTTCCTATCACAACAGAAAATCATACACAAACTTCTATAAAACCAGAGGAAACCTATTTAAAATACATGCAGCTTGACTGAGTCAGCAGTAATGCAGTTTAAATGCAATCAGTATTTAAGCTAAGGCCTCATTGGTGTTCAAATTTATTAATATGCTCATTGGCATACATCCAATCAAAATAGGCATACTTGGAATCACCAGTGCAGAAATACATGTTAGCAACACAGCTAGACCTTTCCAGAATGACATACATAATGACATGGTACAGATTTTTGCCTGTGCTTAAAGGACAGTGTGTTACTCCCCCTTGTATGAGTTTCCCTTTAGTTGCCCAATAAAAGCATCAAAACGTCTTTTGAAAGTAGTTAATATCCACCCTTGAGGCTACGCAGGTGACTTTTAGAAAAGAGTGTAACAATTGTATGACATATATATAACCTGAATAAACTTCCTCGAAACTGCACTGTATGTCCGTGCTCTGGTAATTCTGGTTCTTGGCCTGTTCACTTTCTATTGCGTCCAGAAGTTAATTATATTTCATACCTGCTTGGAAAGATGGGGTTGAACTAACAAGGTATTAAAGTCTAATTACACAGTTTCCTTATATGATTCCTTTGTCTATAAACGGTAAATTTAAAAGTAAAAGATAGCAATTAGAAGATGTTGGTTGTGTCCATTTGGGCTATCGTCCATTGTTATGTTCAAATCAGCCAGTGGTGATACTTTCTTCCATGCTGCAGGGCCACACCATTGATTGTATAGAGTGATGTCATCAGTCACAAGGTATGGTTGTCTAGGATTCCCAGGAACTTGTTGACCAATCCATACCAGCAAAATCAGCTGGTCTGAATGATCAAATATGTCAGATATATCGGTATTGCTCCCCATTGGGAAGTGTTCTAGTTCTCATTCTTTTAAACTGTGGTTAGTGATTCAATCAGTTAAATGACACCTTACAGTTGTATCTGTACAAAATGTACTCCGCAGATAGCTTCCTGTTTTATCATATTCATGGAATTCTGTTCCTTCTATTCTCTCTTAGCCTTATAATGATATTATGAGTGTATTCATACGTGCTACTATATATATTTGGTTATAACTGAGCATTGGTGCTACTGTATAGATTTGGTAATAACTAAGCATTGGTGCAGCTATATATATTTGGTTATAACTGAGCACTGGTGTTACTATATTTTTGTATTTAAAGGGAAACTAAACTGGGAAAAAAAATCACTTTTTAAAAAATCCTTTTCTATATTATTAGTGCTGCCAGGCACTTAATCCCTTTTTGCACTCAGTGCTCCGTCACTAGATCTCCTCATGTCCTGTCCAGCTCACTCCTAGTTAGTATGAATGTCTCCTCTCTATGTATCCACCCCCTCCCAAAACCGAGGCACAGCTAGAGTGTGGAGCATGTGCAGTGAAGATGATCTGTGCCCCACTACAGCCAATAGCATTCACCCAGTGATTTTGTGTTATAGTGAAAGTAAAACTGCTTTACATTAGGAAGGTAAGCAGCACTGGGAGCTTTTAGCTGTATGGAATTCAATGTGTGTGGGGGGTGGGGGGATTGTAATTGATTTCTTTAGGTAGAGTGTTACATTGGGACTTAACTAACACAGACAGCAGCTAACTGCAGGATTGGGCTTATCTGCACAGAAAGAGATAATGCTTATTCCTTTTCCTGATCTTAATGCTGAATCAATTAGCCACAAAGTGACAAAGAAATAAGCTTTACTTTTATAGAATGGAGAGTTTCTACATGTAGTATGCCAGGGGGAGGGGCTGGGTGATTGACAGTACTTTAAAGAATAGCTGTGCCCCGTCCTCTTTAAAAAGTAAAACTCTCAGAGCTACAAAAAAAACAAAAAAAAAAACAAGGGATAGGAAGGTCAAAGAAGAAGAAAAAAGCAGATTTAAGATTGGTGGTAATTAATCCTTATTATTGTGTGATTAGTTAAAAAATAATTTGGCACAGTTTACATGTCCTTTAAGCATTTTGCTGCAGTTGAAAAGATGAATATCTGTATTCTAATATTATATTGATTCAATGTTGAATGTCGATAGATCTAAATATCAGGCCATCCAGCGGACATCTAAACCAACCATATAAATGGTAATGTAAATGCCATACACGCCTTCCAAAATAAGAATACAATCTACATGTTATAAAACCACAAATGTGTAATGTGTGTGTGGAGGGGGATTCATAGTGTTCATAGATTGGAACAGACTGCCTAGGCAGGTGTTTATATTAAGATTATCTGAAGATTTTGAAATCAGATTGGAAGGTATCTGACCGATTTAAAGGTGAGAATACACAGGAAAGGCAAGGACACACTGGTGCTTTTCTTATGTGCTTTAGATCATTGAGAATCGCATGCCAGTGCATTTCATTGTGGGTGACCAAATTGTATGCACTGCGCTGTGCTCAGCACACAATTACCGTTTTTGTGGGGATCCCATGTACTCCAATAACGGAATATCAGGCAAATTGCAGAGCAAATGGAGGGTAACTAGGATGGCAATGTGTTTGAGCCTTTCACGTGCTTTGTTTCCTGTTGTAGTGTGGCCTGAGCCTTATGGTCTTCTTAAAAAATGTTGTCAAAGTAAGAGTGCATCCTGAGAAGTCAAAATGAAATGGCAGCTCAGTATTGACCACAGCGATGTAGAGCAAAGGTTTTAAATGGATTAGGTTTTCAGAAATGCAGATGTAGAATACCTGGTTGTATGTTATATATAGTGGATAGTGCACCCCCAACTGTAAAATATAAGGATATTAGAAGTCCCAGAGGAGTTCCATGACCAAATAAAAGCACGAGGCCGCAGGCACGGAACTACAAGGTGACTCCTAATATCCATTTAATTTACAGTTCGGGGTGCATTATCTATTATAACCTACCTTATTGTGGCTTCTGGTTTCCTTCTCCTCCTGGAACTGTAAGATTATAAGTCTATAATCTTACAGTTCCCCCCCATAGAAATCCACTTCAGGGGTAGGTTATAGATAAATCAATAGTTTTTTTCTCCATTGAACTTCCCCTTTAACCGATTTCTAGCCCTTCCAGTTACAGGAGGATGTTGGTGAACTAAAACTCTACTCACGGGGACTTTGCTAATACAGCAGCTACTATGGTTGCACTGCTCCCTGCTTTGGAATAAGCCAGTTTTCCTCTTTAATGAGTGGCAGTTATTGGCTCCCTGTTACTGACATGCAGGGCTGTAGTAGGAGGAGGAGGGAGCGACTGGCCAGGTTCCACACACCGCTCAGCTGCTGCCCGGCTGGTTATCCCCAGGCACGTGACTCTATCCATGCTGGGTGGAGCTTCGCTGCCTCTGAGTACCTTGGCTCCGCCCAACCTTTACATTCGCGGTGACGCAATCTATAAATAGGGGAACAAAAGGAGCAACTTCCTAGAAGCTTTTTTTTTTTTTTTTTTTGTTTTTTTTTTGCTGAAGCTGCACAAACATCCAGGAGGATGAAGGTTCCAATTGGGAGATGCAGAGACCAGGGATGGAACGTTGGTGGAGGGGTGTGTGTGTTGGATTTAACACTATGGGGATTTGGATCCATTGAAGGTTCCCCCATCACTGACAGTAAGTAGCTTGCACCATTGGTGTGTTCTGTTTGTTTACATTGCAAGGTGCAGCAGGTTTCATTGGGCATCTGGTGACTAGAGGGAGTGTAAACCATTGTGTGGTCAGGGGCAACCAGAACTGTGATCAACTCCAACTCTCCGGGCTGGTGGAGCAAAGTATCTGTCAGGGGATCCTCCAGTTATTGGCCAGACTGCAGGCAGCTCCCATTGCCCCCATCCCATTACTTTACCATTGCTAATACACTACACTAGCCATGTGTGTATATGAAGGGGGTAGAAGGTAATAATAAATATATTGGGAGGGTTTACAAAGTGTGTGTTTATATATGTATTTATGGTGAATGAGTGACCTATAAGTTATTTAGGTATATGTATAGTATCTCTGGGTCTCTATCTCTGGGTCTCTGTCTCTGGGTCTCTGTCTCTGTGTGTCTCTCTCTCTGTGTGTCTCTCTCTCTGTGTGTCTCTCTCTCTGTGTGTCTCTCTCTCTGTGTGTGTCTCTCTCTGTGTGTGTCTCTCTCTGTGTGTGTCTCTCTCTGTGTGTGTCTCTCTCTGTTGGTGGGCCCGCTGTCTCTCTCGTGTCTGTGTGTGTGTCCTGTTCTCTCGTCTCTGTCCTTTGTGTGTGTGTCTCTGTGTCTCTCTGTCTTCTCTCTTGTCTGTGCTGTGTCTTCTTGTCGCTCCTCTCTCTCTGTGTTGCTCGTGTGTCTCTGTCCTCTCTCTCTGTGTGTGTGTCCTCTGTCTCTACTCTTCCTCTGTGTGTGTGCTCCCTCTAGGTTTCTCTCTCTCTCTGCGTGTGTGTGTCTCTCTCTCTGCGTGTGTGTGTCTCTCTCTCTCTCTGTGTGTGTGTCTCTGTCTCTCTCTATCGGTGTGTGTCTCTGTCTCTCTCTCTGTGTGTGTTTCTCTCTCTCTCTCTGTGTGTGGTGTCTCTCTCTCTCCTGTGTGTGTCTCTGTCTCTCTCTCTGTGTGTGTGTCTCTGTCTCTCTCTCTGTGTGTGTCTCTGTCTCTCTCTCTGTGTGTGTCTCGGTCTCTCTCTCTGTCTGTTGTGTCTCTGTCTTTCTGTGTGTGTGCTCTCTGTCTCTATCTGTGTGTGTCTCTGTCTCTCTCTGTGTGTGTGTCTCGTCTCTCTGTGTGTGTGTCTCTGTCTTCTCTGTGTGTGTGTGGTCTCTGTCTCTCTGCTGTGGTGTGTCTCTGTCTCTCTGTGTGTGTGTGTCTCTGTCTCTCTGTGTGTGTGTGTCTCTGTCTCTCTGTGTGTGTGTGTCTCTGTCTCTCTGTGGTGTGTGTCTCTGTTCTCTCTGTGTTGGTGTGTCTCTGTATCTCTGTGTGTGTGTGTCTCTGTCTCTCCTCTCTCTGTGTGTGTCTCTGCTCTCTCTCTCTCTCTCTGTGTGTGCTGTCTCTCTCTCTCTCTCTCTGTGTGTGTCTCGTCTCTCTCTCTCTCTGTGTGTGTCTCTGTCTCTCTCTCTCTCTCTCTGCTGTCTCTCTCTCTCTCTGTGGTGTCTCTGTCTTCTCTCTCGTGTGTGTGTCTCTGTCTCTCTCTCTGTGTGTGTCTCGTTCTCTCTCTCTTCGTGGTGTCTCTGTCTCTCTCTCTGTGTGTGTCTCTGTCTCTCTCTCTCTCTGTGTGTGTCTCTGTCTCTCTCTCTCTGTGTGTGTCTCTGTCTCTCTCTCTCTGTGTGTGTCTCTGTCTCTTCTTCTGTGTGTGTCTCTTCTCTCTCTCTTGGGTGTGTCTTCTGTCTCCCTTCTCTCGTGTGTGTCTCTGTCTCCTCTTCTGTGTGTGTCTCCCTGTCTCTCTCTCTGTGTGTGTGTCTTGTCTCCTCTCTCTGTGTGTGTGTCTCTGTCTCTCTCTTCTGGTGTGTGTCTGTCTCTTCTCTGGTGTTTTGTCTCTGTCTCTCTCTCGTGTGTGTGTGTCTCTGTCCTCTCTCTCTGTGTGTGTGTCTATGTCTCTCTCTCTCTGTGTGTGTGTCTCTATGTCTTATCTCTCTGTGTGTGTGTCTCTGTCTCTCTCTCTTGGTGTTGTGTCTCTGTCTCTCTCTCTTGTGTGTGTGTCTCTGTCTCTCTCTGTGTGTGTTTGTCTCTCTCTGTGTGAGTGTCTCTATTGTGTGTGTCTCTCTCTCGTGTGTGGTCTCTCTCTCTCTGTGTGTCTCTCTGGGTGTGTTCATCTCTGTGTGTTGTCTTCGGGTTGTCTCTCTCTGGTGTCTCTCTCTCTCTCTGGGTGGGTGTCTCTCTCTCTCTCTTGGGTGGGTTGTTCTCTCTCTCTCTCTCTGGGGTGTCTCTCTCTCTCTCTCTGGGTGTCTCTCTTCTCTGGGTGTCTATCCGGGTCTCTCTCTCATCTGGGTGTCTCTCTCTCTCTGTGTGTCTATCTCGGGTCTCTCTCTCTCTGTGTCTGTGTCTCTTCCTGTGTGTGTGTCTCTCTCTATCTCTCTCTCTCTATCTCTCTCTCTCTCTTCTCTGGGTCTCTCTGTTGTCTCTCTTCTCTCTCTTCTCTGTCTGTGTGTCTCTCTCTTCTCTCTCTAGTCTGTGTCTCTCTCTATCTGTCTCTCTGTTATGTGTTTGTCTCTGTGTGTTTCTTCTCTCTCTTCTCGTGTGTCTCTCTCTCTTTCTGTGTGTGTGGGTCTCTGTGGTGTGTGTGTCTCTGTGTGTGTGTCTCTCTGCGTGTGTCTCTCTCTCTCTCTCTCTGTTGTGGGTCTCTCTTCTGCGTGTGTGTGTGTGTCTCTCTCTCTCTGCGTGTGTGTGGTATCTCTCTTGGTGTGTGTCTCTCTCTCTGCGTGTGTGTGTCTCTCTCTCCTCTCTCTCTGCGTGGTCTCTCTCTCTCTCTCTCTCTCTCTGCGTGTGTCTCTCTCTCTCTGTTTCTCTTTGTGTGTGTGTGTGTGTGTCTCTCTCACTCTCTCTCTCTCTCTGTGTGCCTCTCTCTGTGTGTCTTTCACTCCCTTATATACTATACATATACTTAAATGCCTTTTAGGTCACTCATTCACCATAAATATTACACTTTATAAATCCAAATAAACATATATTTGTATGTATAGGGACATCCGTGTTACTGTATTGTACCTGTTGGATCCCTTTACAACAAAATGTTACCCTTTCACAGAAAGACACTGAACTGTATCCAATTAAGACTCCTGCACTGCTGTTTGTAGAGAATTAGATGTGGCAATGAAAGGGTTAACTTCCCTCTTAAACCCCATTGTAGGAGGTGCTGCCATGACATCACCTCCCCTCACTTCACCTATTCCTAAAGATTAAGGTTTCATTTATTGTTTTTGCTTTCTCCTTATGGGGGTTTCTATGTCTAATTGTAGGGGTTGGGGTGGGTTATGGATAGTAAGATTGTCAGAGATGCTAAAGTGTCTAGTCCCAAGCGCAGCTCATGGACATAGAGAATATACAGTAAACATTTCGTACTGTGTTAGCCAGTCAGAGTTACAGGGTAATTCTTCTGAGATGAGACCTAAGAAAAGTGATGGAAAAGCGAATAGGGAGCTGGGCAGTGTGGGGAGGGGGAAACAAAAACCAGCTCGGAGAACACAGCACAGAGGACTGTTTACAGCCACAACAGGCGGTATTGTGACGTCTCCTAATTGACAGGTCGCTCTGCCAGAGGGAAAAAAGTTGCCCAGCGGCTGACAACGGGCTAATTTAAGAAGGGGGTGACGTCATCAGCTCCTTGACAACCACACAGGCAACTGGTCCCACCCACCTTTCTTTCAGTATCTGAATGGAACACAATGTAGCCCGTGGGTTCCAAACCGGGATATTTAAATCATTTACAATAGTTATTTGTTATTTATTGCTACATTTTTTTAAATGTGTAAATAAATAATTGGCCAATATGGATTTTAATTGTAAATGAAAATGATTAAATTCAATATTATTGACCGTGATGCTTTAAATAACTTCACCACAGCTCCTATTGCTTTATCTGGACCTCTATTCTTTTTACCGTAGACCATTCTCTCTATATGGCATAGGTATTTCTAGTTGCAAGGCTATTAAACTTGACAATTAGAAATGGATCTGAATGGCCGTTAAACTTGGAAAAGGAGAATTTCTTTTTCTATGTCCTTTTTAGCTGAGCTGAACAGTGAAGTTGTTGTGAATGGTAATATATAGAGAATTGGTAAAGAATGTTTGAGATCCAGAGTGGCCATTTACATAGAGACATGATACAATCGTTTACTAGCTATGGCCATACACTAGTTAAACATTGCAGCCGATTCGATATTTCATCCAATGATTTTTGGATTGGCTGTAATGTCTATTCCTCTGTAATGTTCCCCCAACTGGATAGTGACAGTCATTGCGCCTGAAACATCGTCATAAAGTGGATGGGAGTTTGTCTGGAGTGTTGCGGGAATATTGCCAGGTACCTTTAATGTATTTGTATTGTTATATTGTTTGATTGGCCATTTATTTGGCACTCCCAATAATTAACTTGTCTCATTGAATCGGCATCCATATTTATTATGCATTTAGCGCTTACATTTTGCCCTTCACCTAATTTTTTTTTGTTTCTGATGAAGTGACAATGGTCACGAAAAGCGTCAGGGTGCTTGTTTGTGTGTAATTTCCCTTGACTTATGCCGCTGATGATTTTATACTATAAACAAAATGGCCCAATATAAGATAGCTCACTCTAGTGTATCCAGATATATAAACAAAGAAGAAAAAGATCTAAAGTATAGCCTTACGTTAAAACTTCAATTTATTGTATCAAATTTTAAAAAATCATGAAACGGCAATGATAACATTTAAGTGTTACTCAATATCATCGTTCAAAAAGTATGTCTAAACACAAGTGTGTTAACGCAGCACATTATTTATATAAATATATAAATAGCCCTCCCTCTCCAAAAGTCATACACAGTGTGTCCCCTTATTATACTTATCGTCAGTCTGTCGATTGTAGTCCGTGCACGGACAGTCAGAAAGTGCCTGAGTATCTAGACTGCAAAGACCATAGGTAAGCCCAGTGAAGATCTCTATATCCAAGACTGATGATTTTATATTAAAGTTGGATATTGTTGCACATGGTTGAAGATTCACCCCGCTTGTCTGTTCTTTGGAAAAGTGTGGGTCCTTTTAAACATCCTGCTTTCCCAATTGAGCCCTTCCTTGAGACTCCCTGGTGGCAGATGGCAGTTGATGGGGAGAATAGTATTGTGGTACTCCTGAAGCCTTCTGGCAAAGGGAAACCCTATGGATCCTTTCATGGTAGGTTCAGCTGCGGCTGGACAAGAGGGGAAGGTTGTCTCAACGACCTGCACTTTGCTGCACTGATGTGCCACGGAAGCACTGATCCCAACCTTTCATAAAAATTAAAATATACAGGAATTAAACCCAAATCTTTGATAATGGTAATTTAGTGTTAACACTTTCCTGCCTCTTTAAAAATCTGTTGCCACTCCTATCACACAAGTGGAACCCTCTCCATTTAGTATGTTACATTATTTCCTTTGCATTGTTACGGTTTGTTTACACCACAGAGTAAAGATATTTCCAAAAATAACATCAGAGTGACTTCCAATCTCGGGTTCTTTTTATCCTCTAAAAAATTCCTGTTGATCAAGATGGTATTTTTTAAATTTCTGCAACGTTTCCAGAAATGAGCATTGTAACTGTAGCCACTTTAGTGGGGGGGGGGAAGAGTATGTATATACATGTCTTTATCGCAGCAATAAAAGCCACCTAGATATTGAGGGATTTAAATAGATCTATGGATCTTACAACTTAGCTGCCCCACAAACACAGACCTGACTTCAGTTTTAGTCATTCTTGGTAATAAGTCATGGCTATTATTAAAATATCTTACTGCGGTTTCAGTGTCTTTCATTTTATCTCTTCCTCACATGCCTTATTTTAGTTTCCTGACGGGGGATTCAGAATGTATTTAAAAATGTGTTTTAATGGTTTTATAAAAATGTACAGGCTTAAGGCATTTATATCTATAATTACATATAGATTTATATATAGAGATAGAATGAATAGGTGCCCTCCATTTTATAATTGGCGATAGAAATGTTCAGGATTCTTCATATTTCAGTCAGGTGTACAATAAAAGGTGGATTCTGTGTGGCCCAATGGGATTGGCCCTATATAGGTACTGTGTGTACCCAGCTTAATGTGTACCGCTTTATCTATTCAAATACAAAATCCTTCCTGCCAGACTACAACTTTCAGCACCCCCTTACAATCTTTGGAATTTTACTGTAGCATCTGGGACACCTTCTTTTTATTCTATAACCCGAACCATTGTTGAGTTCCATAAATATTATAGGAGACTGTGATCATCTTTATCTTTTTTAAATGGAAATACGATTCAGGCTTCTTAAACAATTAATACATCTTGTAAAACAAGAAGGGATAGTTCTGCTCTGTTAACACAGGGATTCTGGGTATTCTGGATTCGTAGCCTTCGCATGTTGATTACATACTACTATTCAGTCGCCTTGCTTAGGTTTTTTTGTCATACTGACATTTTATGGACAGCTAGAAATATTTAGTGCAATGGGCAGTTTTGTGGTTTCTCGTGTACAACAGGCCCACACAGGAAAAGATCTGCCCCCTCCCACCTTCTACGTTCCTGCAATGCAGAACTTATGACATTACATGTGGTGGAAGTTGCTGGTTATAGAGGGGTTTCTGAGAGATCTAGTTGCAAATCTACTGATACGATAGATAGATAGATAGATAGATGGATAGGTTTCGTCCTTTGTTTAATGGCCTTTATCAAGCTTGATAAAGGCCATTAAACAAAGGACGAAACGTATTTTTGCACCATGTTTGGTTTATAAAGCACTTTAATAAAAAGCACCTTATTCAAAGACATGTAGAGCGCTGATATTTTTCTACTGATACTATATATCTGGATACCATCAGCAGCACCAGGCACCTGGAATCACCATTAGACTGTGTGCACACCTAACCTGTGTATATATATATCTATCTATATATATCTTTAAACAGGCACACTGCTTTACAATATATTATAATGCCCTGGTGCTACCGCCAAAACTTCTCAATACATCTCATGTGGGTAATACGGCCTTGTTGCACCATGTTTGAATAAACTTGTTTCATATTGAAAAGTCCTTTGTGTGCACCGTATTACCCACATGAGATGTGTGTGTGTTTGTGTGTATATGTACATAGGGCAAGGACCTATAATACAAGGTCTACATGCCGAGGGGGAGCGGTCAAGCTCCACCTTGTCGCTCAGTCTGGCCATTTGGAATACCAGTGTGAGAGAGGACACCTATGGTCGGAGGGATGTAGTTAACATTTAAACCTGCATTTTTTACAGCTGTAGCCTTGTTGTGTCCGGGAATAATGAAAAATAGGTTAACTTTAGACATCATTTGAGCCATCTTTTATTTCAGCTCTGAGCTGCGCAGTCCACTTCTCATTCCTAGAGGGCTAAGAAATGGTCAAGTAACCCCTAAAAGAACATTAAAGTCCCGTATTATCATTCACAGCCAGATATTGTAGGATTAAATTAGAACTAATAAGTCTTGCTGTGCTGAAGGTAGAAGCTTCATTATAGAATATCTAAGGAACTGCTAGATGGACATTTAAATTGAATCCAGAGTCCCTTTGGACAAAACGTATTGCAGATAATTCCATCTAGTGTAACTATATCTGGCGTGTATATTCCTACATTTGGTATTTGATATTCTGTTTTGGTCAGTTCCTGATTTTCTGACCAGGAATTTTTTTGTATTGAATAATCGCAGCTTTGTTCCCTGTATATTTTGACTGTTTATTAAAGGTTCCTTCCTTTAGTAGTGATTAGAGTTTAGCTGTGGACAGGTGTGGTGAAGAGAAGAAGCATTTTCACAAAGTTTGCTAAATATTTATTGCACTAATGTACATTCCCCTAGAATATGCTGCTTTTTTATTTACCTCTAAAAAAACATACATGTTTAGGACTGTGAGTGGCTTCAGACACTAGAATGAAACCCAGAACACCGTGAGTTGGGTACAGACAACTAGTGAGATCTTCCCATAAATCAACATTTTAAAGGACATGTAAACTAAGGCAAATCATTTTTTAACTAATGACACCGTAATTAGGATTAATTAGCACCAATCTTAAAGGGTATGTCCACCCGTGAAATTTTTTTTTCCCTGTCCCCCCAGCCCCAACCGCTATATTTTTATTATTAGAAAGTGCCCCAAACTTTACTTACCTTCCCTCTTTCCTCCGCCGCACTGCCAGACCCTCTGCTTGCGAGAAAATGCAAGCAGAGTCGCGGGACTGGAAGTCGCGTCTGTGATTGTCTGAGCGGCAGCCAATCACGACGCGGCTGCCGGGAGTTCAGTGCGGCGGAGGAAAGAGGGGAAGGTAAGTAATGTTTTGGGCACTTATAGCGGTTGGGGCTGGGGGGACAGGGGGAATATTATATGTAAAGGGTTTTACGCTAGGGGGAGGGAATCTTAATCGGGAGAGAGAGGGAGGGGGAGAAGGGCTGCAGTACGCATGCCAAACTTCTCCCGGAGGCGAGACAGGAGGCAGAGTCCTATATGGTGGGCAGTTTTTGGGACTTTGTGGGGGGACTACAGGAGAACCATATGGAGCTGGGATGTGAGGTAAGGATTTTATTACACTATATGATGGGGCCATTACTGGGGGGGGATTATAGTTTTGGGGGTGGACATGCCCTTTAAATGTGATTTTTTATTTTCCTTCTCTGACCTTCCTATCCCTTGTTTTTTAGCTCTGTGAGTTTTACTTTTTAATGAGGGCAGGACACAGCTAGTCAGTAAAGAACTGTCAATCACCCAGCCCCTCCCCCTGGCACACTACATGTAGAAACTCTCCATTCTATAAAAGTAAAGTTTATGTATCTGTCACTGCATGGCTAATTGATTCAGCATTAAGATCAGACAAAGGATAAAGCATTATATGTTTCTCTGTGCTCTTTCTGTGCAGATAAACCCAATCCTGCAGTTAGCTGCTGTCTGTGCTAGTTTTGTCCCAATGTAGTACTGTAGCTAAAGAAATCAATTACAAAGCCCCCCCCCACACACACACACACAACTTCAAAATCTTACTTGATTCAAGAAGTGATTACAGCTCCGAGTGCTGCTTACCTTCCCATAGCAAAGCAGTTTTACATTCACTATAACACAAAATCACTGGGTGAATGCTATTGGCTGTAGGGGGACACAGATCATCTTCACTGCACATGCTCCACACTCTAGCTGTGCCTCTGTTTTGGGAGAGGGTGGATACATAGAGAGGAGACATGCATAATAACTGAGAGTGAGCTGAACAGGACATGAGGGGATCTAGTGACAGGGAGCACTGAGAGCAAAAAGGGAAAGCATGGCAGCACTAAAAATATAGAAAAAGGATAAGGCAAGTCATTTTTTCAGCTTAGTGTCCCTTTAAGGGAGGGATCCTCAAACTATGGCTTTCCAGATGTTTGAAAACTAAGACTCCCAGCATTCCCTGGCTCTCTGAAGATGAGGAATGCTGGGAGTTGTAGTTTTCAAACATCTGAAGGGCCATAGTTTGAGGATCCCTGTTTTACGGTTTCGAAATTTTAGAAGTTAAGGACAGATCTGGTCATCTTTGTTACCCCCCACAAAATCCCTGACCTCTCAATCCTGCGACCTCCCCAGGTTTAAGTTGTATATTCTGCCTGCATTCACCCTGCTGTCTTCTTCCCAGCACAGCAATCACAAACATGACTGTTGAAATCATAGCCAATGAATGACTACTTCGAACCGGGGCTCCTTACTCCAAGTATCGCAGGCCAAGAAAAACAATGTTTGGACAACCGCCTTACCAGATCATTTTGCAGTTAACGTTCAATCGTAAAATGAAGGGGCAGATAACCCCCCAACTTGGAATGATAATGACCAAACATCAAATTTATCTAAGAAGTGTGACCAACATTAGTATGGGATCTATTCAATGTCTGATAGACTGTACTTAAAATGTTTTAGCTCTACAGATGCCTGTTCAAATGTGTAGGACATTTTATTTCAAAAGTATCAGTAATTTCGGCCTGTTTATGCAGCGCAACATAAGGATCTACCTATGGGCTTAATTTGCCTTTTGTACCCCAGAATAGTCAAGAAAGTTTAAACCGTGCTAAAAGAACCCCATACCATAAAGGGTATGTCCACCCATAAATACATTTTTAATATTCTGCTCCCCCAGTCCCCAGCCCCAACCGCATGTTTGTTTTTTCAAAAAGCCCCCAAACTCTACTTACCTCCCCTCGATCCTCCGCCGCACGCAGCCCCTCTGCTTGCGAGAATGCAAGCAGAGGGGCGGGACCGGCAGTTGGTTGTGATTGGCTGAGCGGCAGCCAATCACGGACGCGGCTGCCGGTCATTCAGTGCAGCGGAGGAAGAGGAGAGGTAAGTAAGAGTTTGGGGAGCTTTTTGAGAAAAAAAAAAACATGCGGTTGGGGCTGGGGGACATGGGGGAGCAGCATATTAAGGGGGTTTAACGCTAGGGGGAGGGATAGTAGAACGGGAGAGGGAGGGAAGGAGGGGGAGAAGGGCTGCAGTGGCATGGCAAATATCTACCGGAGGCTAGATGGCAGGCAGAGACCTGCTATCCTCCTGGTGGTTAGTTGTTTGAGACTTTGGGGGGGGGTTTACAGGAGAACCCTATGGAGCTGGGATGTGAGGTAAGGATTAAACTACACTACATGGTGGGGCCAGTAGTTGGGGGGATTATAGTTTTGGGGGTGGACATGCCCTTATATGTGCAGTTAAGAAGAAAGAAACTGCCCTTGTGCTAGCAGATAAGAATGAAGAATTTTGGCTGGATTAGTTGCACACACAAGCTTTCCCAAGGTTTTGCTACAGTAGCTATTTCCGTGTTCATTTCATTTTGTGCATGTTTTTACTCCATTCATCCATTTTCCTGGAGATAGTAAAGGGAAACAAGAGAGGACGTCATTTAAAGTGCCATCCTGTGTTCGGCTTCTGATTTCCTCTTCCAGCAGGAAGGTTCTCCGATATGTGATAGATCCTAGAAACGTGGAAATTTACCTTACCGATAGATAATCAGTGTTCATTGTTGTAATTAGGAATCATTGGGCCCCCAAGTAAAACTGTTTTATCTACAGTGGTTTTTTTGGGGGGGGGGGGGGGGTGACTGGGGGGGGGGTGACTGTCAGTGTTAAATGATTTGGAGAGCAGCATGTGACGCCTAATTGCAGTAAATGTGAATATTACTGCTGAGAAGTTCCATAAGTGAATGTATGCACCAGACCACTAGAAATTCTAAATCGTTCAAGATCTTTATGGTTTTACCCATTCCCACATTGTGATTTGTAATATATAAAAAATCTTTACCTATAAAAGATAGGTGAAGTGCAGGCGTGCTACCAAACATTGGTCATAATATCATAGCAGCAAAAATGGTTGGAAGATCAAAGCGTAATGCCAATTAGTCATGAATAGGGGAAGAGAAAACAGTTTGTACACGACCTCTCAACAAAGTGCTAGTTCCAGGCGTCCAATACAGGAGCAAAACAGTCTCACCAACCACGCTGCTAATGAGGAATTTAATCGATCAGTTGCTGTTCCAACTCTTACATCCAAGCACCAGTCATAACGAAGAGGAACTCATCCAGAAGTCCAGCAGTTGTAGACGCCGCCATACCTGACAGGTACCATGCGCCAAACCGATAGCACGACCAATATGCTGTATGTTAATATGACATAATGACCGGGATCAACCGAAAGCTGTAACTCATAAGTTGCATGTCCGTAAACAGACTAGAAATAGTCTCCAGCTATGAAGCCATATTTAAGCCATTGATTGGGGACACAGTGGCTTTTAAGGGCATGTCCCACCCCAAAACTAAAATTTAACCCACTACTGGCTCCACTGTATAGTGAAAAAAAACCTTACCTTACATTATGCTATTATGGTTCTCCTGCAGTGCCTGTTTAAAGTCCCAGAAAGTGAAGAGTAGGAGTGGTCTGCGTGTCATCCGGCCCCTGTTCTTGTCTTCTAAGAGGTTTCTGGATCAATCTTTGCTGCCTGGTGCTCTACCTATAAAACCTTTCTTAAGTGTAGGGCACCCTAGCCCACCCCAACCACCTAGTTTTATGGTAAGAAAAGCAGAAGAATGTACTTGCAATCCTTTGTTCCCCCTGGCGCTCTGCATTGCCGGCAGCCACGTCTGTGATTATCTGCTTCTCGGCCAATCACTGACGTGGCTGCTGTTCCGGCAAGTAGAGGGCGAGGAAAAGAGCGCCGGGGATTGAAGAAGTGTAAGTACATTTCTGTGCTTTTTTTTTTACCAAACAACTGGAGTTTGGGGGTGGGCTAAGGGTCCTACAGTATTAAAAAAGTTTTTATTCTGGGTGAACATACCCTTTAGAGGTTTTAACATGACCGATCTGAGAAACCAGAAGGATTACACTGGTTAGACAATTTTTGTTTTTTGTTTGTGTTTGTGGGCCGCTGTTGAAGATGTCCATTAAAACAAGGATACAAGTTTAAATAAAGTATACACAAATCCTTTTACCGCTTTTTACCTTTAGCTATCCATATTTCTTTGCAGTGGTAGTTCTATGTAGCGCTTGCATTTTATCCAATCAGAAACTTCCCTACATAGTATTCACTTGGCCTGTAGCCCCATCTCACCTGGTTGTAATTAAAAAAAAAAAAGTCCTTTCCAGTTGCACACAGCTGGCTGGTATTGCTGGACCCCTCCGATATGCTGGAGTATATCTTGCCCCCTTTGTGCTCACTGCTTGAGGGAACACAAAGTTCACAACCCTTTCCCTCATCATTTGGAGAGCAGCAGTAGACATGAGAAGACACCGCGGTTCTACACACAGACAAGGCTTTAAATAACCCACTGTTTCTGCACAGGTGTCTCATTCAATGTAAATTAACTGGGAATCTGCAGGATTTGGTGGAAGTAAAATAATCCTATACTCGGACATATGTGGCCACTGAGGCTTGGAGTGGAGACCCAGGAGCAAATTTAATAAATGTCTTACAGTAACTAAAGAAATGCCCCCCCCCGTTAAGGGATAAATAAAATTGTAATTGAATTAGAGAACTGGGACTCATTGGAGTTAAAAATGTTGGGTATTTAATGAAACCTCAACCTTTTCATTTAGATATTCGCTTTGTCCTTTGTTTCTTACAGATGCATTTTTTAAGAAACACATGTTGGTGTGAACGAGCCTTTATGCATTTTATATGGGGAGGGAAGTCCTAAATCCTTATATTTTACAATGGGGTGTGATGGTATTTTGAGGTTTAATGCATTTTCCTTGATTTGAAGTTTATCTGTCCTGCGTGTGGATTCCTTCCTAAAGCGATACTGGAACGTTACAACAGCTGGAAACATCCAAACTCATTGTGATCAATGCAGAAATGAAAACCAGAAGTTTGCAGCTCCGCAGAAGGAACCATATGGTGCATGAATAGAACGCACGTTATTGAAATTTAATTAATCCCAAGTTATTTTTTATCTCTTTAACCAGAGCACCAAACCAACAAGCACATTGTATTAATCTATTTGATAGTCTATTGTTTTTGGGAGGGGGGGCTCCTTTCTCTTTAGCTATTTTAGTGATTGACGTTTCATTGGCTACCATATAATACAAGGGACTTGATTATTTTATTTTCTGGAAATTTGTTGTATGATGGGCTGGGTTTAGTGTGGTAACTCTTCTGATGAGCTTCACAGTCAAATGGATTGAAGCTTTGTTTATTGCTGGATGGCAACATTCTGTCTTGTTAAAGGGCATGTTCACCCCCCCACCTACATTTTCATATAGGCACCCCATCAACCCCAAAGACCATAATACTCCCATATCCCCCCAAGTGTGTAGAGCTTAATTAATGTGTATTAATAAGCTCTTCTGGGTAAACCAGTCAGTCATGGCCATGCAAAATTACATCAGACCAATGACTGCAGGGCAGGGCTACCCAGGGATTCCCCTTAAGCTTTGCACAGCTCAAGGATAAAGAAGAATGACTTGGGGGACGTGTGAGAATAATGGTCATTTGGTTTGGGTGTTTTACCTGTAGGAAAAAATTTAGTTTGCAGGGTAATATACCCATAAATAGATAGATAGACTTGATGCCATTATAAAATGTAAGTTTGGATAAAGGAAGGGCCTGTAATTACAAACAGCTGGGTTCCCTTAACCACCACCCTTGGCATAGTTCAAATACCCCAAGCCACACCCATTTTAACTATTTGGGAGGAAAAGCATATCCCATACCTTCCATCTTTCGGAAGACCCAAAGGGGATGGGGCAGAGCTTACCGATGTAACTGGTTCCACTTGGAATGCCCACCACACCCCCAAATGTCATGGCCATTCCCCAATACAAACTTTTGCAGGGATAACCAGTACTCTTCAAACTGGGTCTGTCCTAGAGAAAGGTGTAGGGTTGAGCAGACTATTACGGTATACTGAAATTGTGTGTACTGCAATTTTTTAAAAAAAAAAAATATTGTCTGCTTTTAAAAAACCAATGTGCTGTTAATAGTGGGAGATCAAAAGGGGCAAGAGATTGACAGCTGTCTGTGCATACATATGTGACCCTAGCCATGGGCCTAATGGTTAATCTGCCCTGCATAAAGGGTTTGGTGTGGGGAACAGCTATAAAAGCTACTTTAGCCAAATTTCTAAGTGTAGCACATTGCATACCAACTATTGTCACAAAAATGGATCTCTTCTTTTTTATTTTCTGTATAGACTTCCAGACGTATTGCATGAAAAAAACATCATCCAACCAAATGGTGCTTACTGAATAATGACATCATGCCTTACTAGAAGGCTTATATTCCACAAATAGAAACATGCTTCATTATAGACGCATGAGATCACCTAGATGAGGGAAGTGCAAAAAAATATGCTGCATTGGTCAGAAGAGCTAATAAAGAAAGCCTTATTGCTACACAAAGAATAAGAGGATTCTTACCAAATATGGTAGTCCATACAGATATGTATGTATGATTGTTAGAAAAATTTATCATTCTTAGGATTTTATTGTAGTGAATAGAGGTTACAATTGTTTGGGCTCATTTTAACCTAGCACCTTACTATTAGAACATTTTATCTTGGGTCTAGCTATGGGTATTAATGGGAGATTGAGTAATATATAAAGATCCAGTTGTTTTAAAAGGACAATTATACTCTCCTTTCCATGCTCCACCTCTGAATAGTACCCAGGGTGAGGATCTAAACATCTAAGTCCTCACACGGGTACTTTACCGGTCAGCTGGAATACATTATGTAAACAGATGATCAGTAAAATACTCAGGGGTGGAGAACTTAGTAGGTACTAACAGGGGCAAGAGAGGAGGTGAGGAAGAGTATAATTGCCTTTAAGAACATTGTAAAATTTTGGCCTTGGTGGCTGATTGGGCAACATTCCAATGTTTTTGGCACGGGCCATGCAATTTCACATCAAAACCTGATCAGTATTCATGTGATGGAAAAATTGCATTGTTTACACTGCCTAAGGAAAGTGTTAAATAAGTATGATCACAAAGCAGGCTCTGAATCTGTCACTGAAGTACAATCATACATTTTTCCCTTTATTTTTTTCGGTTTATTTTCCCCTCCTTACTATGCAGTGCTTGGGTTACCATCAGATTAAATACCCCTTACGGAGCCTAAACGGGGATTAAGCTGCAGTAATCAACCCTGACATGCCCCCCCTGACATGCCCTGTTGACATTAGTGCCACACGTGATCTTTTAATGCTCAAAAGTTTTTTTGTTTGTTTTTTCATGCCTGGTGGTTGTCAACACAGATCAGGCACAGATCACTCCACAAAATGTGTCTAGGGAGCGACTTGAGTACTACAGAATTGCCTAGGCAGTGGCAGACGGGATCTCTAGACAACAATAACAGAGAAAACCTTTTTGAGAGAGTGGCAAAGGTTTATGAATACAAGTTGATTAATGTGTGGATAAACACAGAGCGCAAACTGCAAGAGAAAATGCGACTGTAAATACAATTTTAATTGCTTTAGACTACTTCTAATTTGTGGCGAGCCAGCTGCACAGACATTAGTTAACCTGTTTCTTTGCAACAAGTGAGCAGCCCAAACTGAAACTGCTGCTGTTTCCCCAGTTTAAAGAAAAGCGAGAGAGCAGCTTAGTCAGCAGTCGGAGTGAGTCCATAGGATCTCTTTTGTTAACTGCTTGGTCTGTTATAATATTTTTGCTCTATTTACTTTCTTTTTTTGTGTCCTGTCATGTGCATCACACCATTTGAGAAATGAATGGCACTCATAGGAAGACTAAGTGTAAACTTTTGTTTTAGCCCTCAGTGGATCAGCACACTCATTTAACAGGCCACTAGATGCACTCGGCTTGTTATTGGTCTTGAGGTTACTTGTTCTGTGCAGTAGACCTGAAAGCGTTAAGCGATTAGCACCATAAAAGGACTATGCTGAATTATGTTGTGAGGTGATTCTGTTTTATTCCAGCTAAAATGCCGTACAAATTTACTGCATATTCCTGGAGTTAGTGGTCATCAGAAGGCAAAAAGCACAAGCTTAGTATGTATTGAACCAAATGGAAAATTAAATTTTCGCTGTGATTATTTTTTTTTTTCCTCATTCCACTAACTTATTTCCTGCCCATTTACAGGGTTATCAATAAAAGTTCTTATCGTTTAAATGGTGCTAATTTTGTCCCAACCAATCAGAGGTTAGTTTCAAATGTTAAAAAGTTTGATTGGTTGGGGCAAAATTTTTACTGGAAAAAATTTTACTGGATCTCCTTGTTAGTGATTTGTCTGTGTTTAAGCAAATGCTTTCAAAGTACAAACTTCATGCATGCAGACCCCGAAAGTGGGGCCTTGACTTTAAATTGGACCCTGGGCAAAATAAGTTGCTAGTAGAGATCTGAGCATTTCTGCATCACCCAACAGCTAATCGGTAAAAACTACAGAAGAAACCTTCCAGGGAGTGTGCTCTCTGGGAAGGACCGTTACAAAACCTTAAATGGCAGCTCACTACTGACCCACGCAGGGCATAGCAAGAGCTAGAAAATAAATTGATGTTCTGTATGTAAAATACACTTTTTTTTTTCTCTCTAAACTTTTCCTTTTAAGCCTAACAATAATGGGTTAAGATGACATTTCCTCAGCCATTTATGTATGGCAAAAATATATAGCTTTTTTATAGTGTCATTCCTTTCTCATATTGAAAGTTTCTTTATAGATTGAATGCAGGCGTTAGTATCCTGGCAACCTATAATCTATCCAATGTTTTCCTTCTTAAAATAAAATATTCTAGTTTATTCCTCTATATGAATACTTGTTATCATTGGCCTGAAATATAACTTTAATGCTCTCAGCTGCTTCAAAAAAAGTGGTAAACAGTTAAAGTAAATATTATTATAAGTACGGTTGGCGCAGTCCTGTATTCAAAATAGCTAGAAAAACCACACCCCAAATGAGCCTGTTACTAATAAAAACGGAATCTATTGGGTGTGAACCTGTCATAAAAAAAACATTTGGTGGCAGAGAGGACGGGATGTTACAATCTGTGCTCCAAACTACTGCTATTAAAACTGTCCAGCCAATATGCCTTCAAAGCAAGGTGTTTAATGTTTTACTGATAAATGGGCTGCTGAAGACCAGCACAGACCAGTAAAGGTCCCTCTTTGCCTTCGATTCAGTGTTTTGAGGCTTTAATGTGATAGGCAGGGCCACACTACAAGTAGTGCACCGGAAATGGGTACACAATCCAGTGCGCGGTTGTGCAATCTGAGCATGTGCCATTGTGCAAAAAATGCAGAGGACCTAGTGTGGCTAGACCAATGCGCCTTTTCAAATTGCGATAGATGCATGTTAAAACGCAGTAGTGTGGGCTAACCCTTATGTGCTTGGGCAGAGCACCAAGTATTTGCACATGATTAATCCTATTATATCCTACTGCAGGAATAGTAGCAGCAGGTCACACCTACTAGTAGTCTCTAGGCAATCCTTTCACAGTCATCAGGGGGTACATCTACAGTAATACCATTTAATGAATAGGTCATTTGCAATTTATTGGTGTTCTTGAAGAGATGCGTTCAGATTATGGAATCCAAACTTTGGATTAGTTCTCTTTAGGAAAAGCTGCTTCAGTGAGGGAAGGGTTAAGAATCACCACGTAGGGGGAGCAGTACAGCTTCTATTTCAATAGATTGTTATTCTTAGTTCAAATATATAGCAAAGGTCCATATTCACACTATCCCCAGGTGGGTGCAAAGAGTCCAATACCCCTACTTCAGAGGGAACAGAGTATTCAAAAGATACACAGGTAGATTGCACTCCAAAGTGGAACGTTTATTGTGAGCTAAAAATCAACATAAAATACAACGTTTTGAGGGTAACAACCCCTGATGAAGGGGGTGTTACCCTCAAAACGTGTATTCTAGGTTGATGTTTGGCTCACAAATAAACGTTCCACTTTGGAGTGTTATTCTTAGTTACACTATTCTTATAGTACTAATGGAGATTGGTGTCGCTTCTGCAGATATCTACTCTTCTGAAAGGATGGTTACCACAAGCCAATAAAGCTGGCCATGCACTACAAACCTTCCACAATGCTCTGTCATTGGAACAGACACCTAACCTGATTATTGGGCGGTTCACATTTTAAGCAAATGAATGTGCCACAATTGTGGCTCTATTTAATATCTTACAAGCACATGACCAGCTTAAAGCCAGCGATACACTTAACAAGATGTTTGATGGATTCAATGTTGGATCAATGAATCTATACAATGTCTAAAAAGCAGAAGACCCAGGGCTTGGTCTACTAAGAGAAAAAAAACCATAGAGCATACTCATTAGGTGTCAAAGCCATCTATAACTATCCTGTGATACATTGGGAAAGGGGCATTGTCTAAGAAAGCTTGGAATCATCTGGTCCAATCTGGGTCACTGCACTAATTTCTGAAGGTTTTTTTTAATTTTTTCAAAGTGTTGAAAGATTGGTGTAGACCTTTATTTTACAAACTTCAACTCCCTTGCTGGTGACAGGAGAATGGCCCTTAAACTCTACAATTAAGGGTTATGTGTTCATTAACCTTCTAAAGATTATTATTGCAATATAATGTAAAGACACAACAATGGAACATAGTCCATCTACACTTGCAATTTCCCATCAGATAATACAACTGTTGGTCCACCGTACACAAGACTTATATTAAGGGTGGTCAATCTATTGTGGTTGAGGGCTACACCAGAGGCACTTCAGTCACTGACCAGGATGGTCCGCAATGCCGTTTTATTATAATGTAAATCGAAGGAAGTGGGCCCCACTGTACGCTGTGATCCATTGCGATTTTAGAATGCATGCGATACCATTTTTGGTGCATTTTTCTCAAAGTCACACTTAATACAAGTCTATGGAAACGCATAAAAAGCAGATAGAAGCGGAAACAATTATAAATAGTTTAAAATATGTGTGCATTTAGTTTCAATACCTTCTTGTTTCTGTAAAGGAACGTTTTGAAGACCTAATTATAGGTTTCAGAGACTTATTTTAAATAAGAGCCAAGGCTTTGGCTCTATTTAAAACTATATAAAGAATTGTGGGATAGTAGAACATTTGGCATGATGGCTTTAGTCACAAGTTCGCAATGTTTGTATGTGGGGGTAAAGTGTATTTCGGTATTCAGCCATTGAAACTTAAATATGGTGATGCAAAGTCTGTATTTGACATACCTCCTCTAATTAGTCTGTAAAACTATGGCAAAAACTGCTCGGTTTGTCCTTCATCCAGGCCATGGTATAGTGCTCTCTGGCCTTCCACAGAATGTCTGACTGACTAAAGGCTCGTACACACGTGCGTTCGCTGGTCCCGACCAGAGATGCACAATGTGAACAAACGTTTTGGGCGATAATCACCTGAAACGGACATTCGTTCAGGGATCGTCAACCTACCGGCTTGGCGGATCTCCGAACGAACGTTTCGGCCGATAAAGCGCCAACACACAGGCAGATTATCGGCCGAAACATTCGTTCGTACACATCGCGTGTCGCGGGTTGGGACCCGCGATCGCACGTGTGTACGAGCCTTAACACTTCAAGAAACAAAACCTAGCCAATCTAACGCAAAAACACAGATATGCTCAGTGGTTTAGACAATTGAGATCGTTTACTACGCACTAAAAGATCGTTTATCTAGCGTTGTTTCCATGTCATTTGAAACCTAAAATCATTGAACTTTTTTCAAAAAGATTTTTAGAATAGAAAGATGAACAATGCATTGTGATGGCTAACTAAACTTACACATCAAGATCCCAATAGAGATGGACAGATCCAATTTACCTTCATATGAACCGTTTGTAACATGACAATCACCCAAGGCCAAAGGGAGGATGGGTTTGGATCCTGTAAACATCATCGTGGAAATAAAGTAATCAGGTTCACCCCAACACTAATCTGGTGTGCAAAATCATTGTTTTCTGCTGCTTTTATGTATAGTTTACGGGTTGTTGGTGCCACCGCACCCACTATGGAATATCAACAGGTTTTACACACCTATATTTTCCTATCTTTCACTTGCTATCTCCTTGCCACTAGTGTTTTTGAGAACCTGATGGCAATTAAAGACCCTATGATCCCAGATACCACTTTAAAAGGAGGGATTTTGCGGGTACATAAATACGTTAAACATTCGAAAAAATTGGCTGCTGGTGAAATGTATATATATATATATAATATATATAATATATATTATATATATATATATATATATATATATATATATATTTTGTACTGTAGATCTGTTGTCGGGCTACAGATGCTCTGACAGGGTAGCACAGTGAACCAAAAGGGTTTGTTAGTGTCAGATCAAACACAAAAAATGCTTATTCTTTAAGTAGAATCCACATGTAGAACCAAAGCTAAATTCTGGTCCCAGCAATGATGTCCAAATAAGGGAAGCATATTAATTTTATTTGTGTTCTTTAAATATAAAAAGGGGCCGATGAAATAAGGTGCCAATGCATGCTATTATGAAAGAGACTGGTTTTGTATTTAGCTCATGGAAAGCATTTTGTAAGGGGGTACCATGGAAATTACCCAGAAGTCTCCAGAGAGCCAACTACAAACCGGTTTTGACTTTATTGAGCCATCATCAGTGTAGTGTAGGCCTCTGGTTTGCAGTGGGAAGCGCCTATGGAGAGACTAATAAAACACTAATAAATTAATATGATAGTGATAGAATTAGGCTCCTTTATTTGGTAAAAGGGCGTAAGAGCCACCATGGAAATTACCCAGAAGTCTCCATTCTTATTTACATGTACTGAAGGGGAGCTGCAAAGCCTAATCTCTCCCTATCTATTTATTAGTGACATATTAGAAAACATCCGATTTGTTTTTATAACTGCAATAACCCAGTAAAAAAACTGAAATCTGATGATTTCTGTCAACTAACAGCACAAGCAAACTTTTGCATCTTTAATGCATTGGCCCTCTGATTATTTAAGGTGAATACTAGATAAATGGTACAAATAGTACAAAAGTACAGTTGTATTACTGGTTCTGATTGTCTTTGGTTCTTGTGTACCCTCAAATCATGGCTCACCTGTGTTGCCCTTTCAACATATTTGCTCATAGAGTCTGGCATCAATGTCAAAATATAATGTATAAAATAGAAAATGTTAGTTTGTGTTGAAATATATTATTTACAAGCTAAATATTTCTTAATGTAGAAACTAATCTAATAATAAAATTTGGATGATTCATTTTTAATAGCTAGATTTGTATAGATGCAATTGGGTACTTTTAAAAATGAATCAATTGCAGGTGCAAATGTCCTAATATATCTTAAGATACTGCTCCTGTATCTGACCAGCCAAATTTTGCCATCGCCACTAGAGAGCGATTAGGGTTGACATCAATAGTAACAGAATAACATAGGTAAACTGGGGAGCCGGGGGTGCAATGAACTGAAGTTTTTGAAGGGTATCTCAACAGGGGGAAAGTAGTTTGGGGTTTACAGTTTAATGAAAACGGGAGGTAAAAGGAGCTGTGTCTTACCTTCCCATTCTTCAATTAAACCTGCAGGTGCCGGGAACGAAAGTACCAGATCTTGCACTCTGCATATGCGCACACAGTACGAACCCATCGGAAGAACAGGAGAGGAGCGTGAGATCGGGTAAGTCCCATACCTTCGTTCCTGGCTCCTGCGGGTTTTATGAAGAACATAAGTAAAGGCATAGCCAACCTGCGGCCATCCAGATGTTTGAAAACATGCGTTCCTGCACGCGGCGTCATTACGCCACGCCTGTGAGCGCGGCGCAAGTCATGCGTTTGGGGCAACGGCCCACGCTTTTTGGACCACCAAAAGGAGAGGCAGGAAATCTCGGGGGGGGGGGGGGGGGGCAGAGCTAAAGAACACTGCAAGCACAATCCAAGATCTTCACAGGTAGCTCAGGAGAGCTCTAGAAAAAAAAAGGTATTAATTAAAGCTGCAGGTTCCAAATACAATTCATTTGATTTTAGAGTGTATTATTCCTTTAAAGGATAAGTGCACTGTAAAATCAATTTGTTCATTTGGAAGCTGCAGCTTTAAAATACTGTTGGCAATTTTTATTTTTTACCGATGCCCCTCCAGCGCCTAGCTTTGTGCTTTGAAAGTTGCTGACATCTTGTTACTGGTTGCTGAATGTTAAGTTCAACCCCTCTGAGATTTCTGCTGCTTTCTCTGCTTGAGTCTCAAACAGTAATGCTTGTGAGTTCCGTGCACGTGCATTACCGTTGAGGCTTCAACGCAGGAGAGTGCACGGAACTCACAAGCATTACTGTTTGAGGCTCAAGCAGGAGAGTGCACGGAACTCACAGGCATTACTGTTTGAGGCTCAAGCAGGAGAGTGCACGGAAACTCACAGGCATTACCGTTTGAGGCTCAAGCAGGGAGAGTGCACGGAAATCACAGGCATTACCATTGAGGCTCAAGCAGGAGGAAATCTCAGGGGTGGAGCTTAACATCAGCAAACCAGTAACAAGATGTCAGCAACTTTCAAGGCACAAAGCTAGGCTCTGGAGGGGCATAGGTTAAAAAAAAATATGGCAACGGTATTTTTAAAGCTGCAGCTTCCAAATTAACATAACTGATTTTACAGTGCACTTATCCTTTAAGAATAACCCCAGCTTAACTATTATTAGACTTAAGTTCACCTTTTCTGGTCTTTTCGTACAAATCATATAGTAAGCAGAGTAACGCTGACTCACACACCCTGTTATGTATCACTGTTTATATAATCCTCAGTCTATTTTGTGTTCATCAAATTGTATTTACTCTGTAAACAAACCAACAGAAATGGTGGAACGGGATATTTTGTGGTTTTAATGGTTTCCTTCATATGAAATATGTTCACGGAAAGTAGTAGGGACTTGGTAGCTGCTGAATTAATTTGTCTAGCTCATGCACGTGTGGTTGTTCATGTACAAGGCATTCGTTACATTTGTATTTTTTTTGGTGATTGTGTTGCCATTCTCTGTTTACTGTACGGTACCCTAATGAGTCTTTTATCTCTGAGGGTTTCTTAGACCATTCTCCGATGAAGCAAGTAATATGACTCGCTATCAATATTATCAGTTATAGGAAAGTCAAGTATGAGCTACCGCATTGGCCTAATTTCCATATGGTTTTACTTTATAGCATGTCACATGATTCAGCATTTATGGTTCTTTTCTACTCCACCTTCAGATGTTATGCTCATTTACATTGCTATTTAAAGTTAACTTCTGTTGGTTTTTTTTTCACACATAAATAATTTGGATAATTAAACCCAACTAAACCTAAAATTCAGTTTAAGTGATTTATTTATTACTCCCTTAAAGTAACTTTTTTTTTTTTTAGAAAGCAGTTTTCAATTCATTAGACAAAGCCAGGCCTATTTCTGTTGACCTGTTTAATCGACAGATCGCTAATATACAACCTGTCAGACAAGTGAAGTAGGCCGAATATCCCAAAAAGGAAGACCGCATGCCACAATCCTTAAGACTTATTCAGTAAAGGATGAGAAACAAAGTAAAGTCAATCAGGTTTTTTTAATGGACTAGATAAAGACAAATTGAATCCATATGAAATGCTGTATTTCATACTTAGAAACCTTTCAATATGGATTTTGGAAACAATTCTGCAAAGAGCAGGCCAAAATTCCCCCATAAATATGTGAAAGGCTTATTGCTTGCTATTGAAAATGCTTGATTGCAGTTGGTGCGAAGGTTTGCCACAGTCATTAGTAGAGATATTTGAAACCAGTGAGTTTCATATAGAAATTGGATTGTTTTTTTTTTTTTTTAATTTTCAAAAAAGTTTCAAGAACAAACCCAATATAAATCAATGGAAGCCCAAGTTCCAAGGGCTTAGTCAGATATTTTTTTTTTTATGATCAGTAAATTAAGTTCTGAACATTTTTGGTTTCTGAAATTACAAATGTTCTGCAGAACTTTAAAACCATAAATTTAATGGGAACCAGGCTTGAAACTAACCCAAACCCATCCCTCATTGTTAGGTTTAGGGGGCAATTGTTTTCACACAAGGTCCTCAATTAAAAGCTGCAATGTGTGTTACTCTGATTATCTTTGTCCAATATTTATCTTTGTGAAATCCGTTCTAAAACAATTAAATTTGACAAGCATGCAAAACACTAAGAAATCGGAGGGGCAAATTCGTTTTGTAGTACTGTAAAGAATTCCATTGCCTTTGCGCAAGATGGATTTTTGCCCTAGGACTGAAATTATTTAAATATTGTAAAGTTTTCTGTATTAAAGATGAATGGCCAATGGAAGAAATATGGGCACAAGAAGGGGTAACATTTTGTAAACAAAAAATCAGTGAAACCTGTACAAGTATTTAGAGCCATTATAGAGCAATTGGCCTGCAGCATTTGCTGGTCTTGTGAAATCTTGGTATAAGGAGAGGTGTTGGGCAATTCCACAGTCATCAGTTATTCTTGTTTGGGCATTGCTGGAGTTGTATAATTTTATTTATAAAGCGTCGCTTGGGTATGCAGCACTGTACATTAAAAAATATAGTGCTGCATATACAAACTAGGGGATAAGTGCAATCCATTATACAGATTTAAATTAAATACAATTTTATACATCAGATAAGAAAATATATATTATATATATATATATTATAATGTGTGTGTGTGGTGGTGTGTGTGTGTGTGTGTGTGTGTGTATGTGTACATTTAAATAAATTTATAAATTCATGTGAAATACATTGGGTTTTTTCCGGAGGTACTATGTTGGTGGGGGGTGGTTAAAATTAATATACATAGGGATAGTGTTTGTGTTGTTTAAGCATTAAATATATCAATATTCACAAACATGTAGTAATGACATTAAAGTATATAGAAATGTAAATAAGGTAAAATATATAAATAAATGTACTTGCATAGTCCCCACTCTGTTTTGTTATGAAATCTTCAAAATGGAGTGTTAAGCCACACCCAGGAAGTTTTACATGGAGGAAAGGAAGCTTACAAAGGAACATATTTATCACTTAGATTGACAGCAGTGTTAGTGAATCAAAAAAAAAATCTGAGTGTGTTAGTAGGAAGTTGCAAGTGAAATATGTCACTCCTTGTAAAACTGTGACTCACCTCACCCCCCCCCCCCGCCCTCTCAATAGAAGGAAAGGAGAGCTGCTGTGGTGCTGGACAGTAAGAGATATCTATATATGATAGGTTATCATAGGTTCCCCAAAGGTGCTGGTTTGAACTACATAATGTGACAGAAATGCCTGGGTCTATTCTCAGACCTGCAGGTTTATTCCATTGACATTCTATGGATTATAGCTGTCGGATAGGTGGTTGGATGTGACTCCTACTGCCTGAAGGGACCTGAATAATCCTTTTCTAAACCAATAGTGTAATTGCAATGGAAGTAAGGTAAGGGCAGATGAATCACTTGCATGTTCAAACCTTTGGTAGGAATCGCTAAAGCATGGGCCTTTTCTGTCTAGTCCGTAAAAGGGCTTTATTCCAGGATGTATGAAAAATTAATTTTCCAGTATTGTGCAGCCAGGGAATGCTGGGAGTTGTAGTTTTCAAACATGTGCATATTCAAACCCTTTGGTAAGAATCGCTAAAGCATGGATTTTACTGTCTGTAAAAGGACTTTATTCCAGGATGTATGAAAAATAAATTTTCCAGCATTCTTGCAGCCAGGGAATTCTGGGAGTTGTAGTTTTTTAAACATGTGAAAAGTTGAACACCCATGCTCTTTATCATTTCACTGTATTGCATGTTAATACATTCATTAGCCAATGGACATAAAGAAGAAAACTTACTGCTAACAGAGAATGGTGGGAGTCGTAGTTTGAGCGGACCCTGTGGAACGGTCACAGGTTCAAAACCCCTGCTCCATTAGGATAAAATACATCTAGACACATGCCGTTAGCTACACGCAAAATAAATTAGATTAGATGTCCCCACCACATTTCATACATAGTAACATAGAATTAAGGTTGAATAAAGACATCGTTCATCAAGTCCAACCTATTCACTTTTTTTTTTTTTTAACCCTACCTAACAGTTGATCCAGAGGAAGGCAAAAAACCCAGCTAAAAAGGGGGAAAAAATTCCTTCCTGACTCCAAACGGCAATCTGAAAGTATCCCTGGATCAACCAGATCTATATGCATTAATACCAGTAATTCTCAATATTCTTTAGTTTTAGAAATTTATCCAGGACTTTTTTAAAGTGATTCATGAACTTGCCATTACCACATCTGCTGGAAGACAGTGTCCACAGTTTCACCGTTCTCCACTGTAAAGAAACCTCTCCTAACCTGAAGAAACTTCTTTTCTTCCAACCTTAAAGGATGTCCACGTGTCCTCTGATATGACCTATTAGTGAACAATGCACCAGAGAGCTCATTGTATGTGCCATTAATATATTTGTACAAGGTTATATGTCCCACGCAACCGCCGCTTCTCCAATGTAAACAGCCCTAACTGTCTAATCTGCCTGCATATTCAAGCCCCTCCATTCCCCTTATTAATTTAGTTGCCCTTCTCTGAACTGCCTCAATTTCCAAGATGTCCCTTTGTATATGGGATTTCAAAAACTGCACCGCAATTCCAAATGAGGCCTTACCAGTGCCTTGTAAGAAGGGAGAATAATATTTTTTCTCTTGAATCTATTCCCCTTTTTATACAAGACAATATCTTGCTAGCTCTAGCTGTTACTACCTGGCATTGTTTGTACAGCTAGTCTGTTATCTACCAGAACCCCAAATCTTTTCCATTACAGATGCATAACAGAGTTATTTATGGTGTAGGTGGCACAGGGATTATTAAATCCCAAATGCATCACCTTACATTTATCAACATTGAATCTCATCTGCCATTCTGCTGCCCATTTTGATAATCTATCTAGGTCTGCTTGCAGCACTTGCACATCATTGAAGTTTCCAAAGCTCTGCATAATTTAGTGTCATCAGCAAACACAGAGACCTTGCTCTCAATGCCCCTTCTAAGTCATTTATAAACAGATTAAACAGAAGAAGCGGCCCCAGTACAGAACCCTGAGGCACTCCGCTTAGAACTTTAGCCACATAGATGTAGCTCCATTAACCACCACTCTCTGTTTGCGATCCAATAACCAGTTTCTATCCATGAACAAATGTTTTCTTCAAGGCCAACAGTCCTCAGTTTATACATTAGTCGCCTATGTGGCAACAGTATCAAAAGCTTTCTTTAGAAGTGAAAAATATGGGTTTATATGTTGCATTATTAGGGCAATGCATTAGTCTGGAGGTACCTTCTGTTATTAAGAAGGCTCTACTCTGTGGGGAGCTTTTAGTCCTTAAAAACATCTCTCCCTAATATTTTATAGCTAATCACTATCCTGTGTACCCCATCGTAATTGCAACAGCTTTATTCATAAGTGAGAGGCAGACAGATCCCAAATCATTTGCTGTTTGTGCACTTTGTGTTCGTATCACTGAAAGCATGACCCCGAGCTTTCAATAAAAATAATTACCTAGCAAAACATACACACATAATTTCCACTGTGCAAAAACGGGCACACTTTTGCTAGTTAGTATAAATTGATATAAGTGCAACAACTTGACACATTAGGAATGAGATTCTTGCCCCGAAGAACTTACAATCAAGTGGGAGGGACAACATACAGATGCAAGTGGGGGGTGGGTACAAAGTGCTTAAAAGGGATAACAATCATTTGTTCTGCTGATGCTCAGAAAGGTAGGATAACAGTCTAGATTTGAAAGTATTAATGGATGTATCAGGTGAAGGGAGGAGAGTTCCAAAGGTAGGGAGCAGCAAGAGATAATGGTTTAAGGCGGAAAGCAGCAGTTAGTTGGGGGTCTGTGGAGATTTCTTTGCGAGGAAAGGAAGGGGCACGGCCTGGAACATAGAGGACCAAGAGAGAAGATAAGTAGAGAGGTGCAGTAGTAGAGCGAAGGGATTTAAAGGTTTAAAGCTGGGTATTAATTATGATTCTTTGAATATATCTAAATATTACCTTGTCTTTCTGCACAAAGGCAAGAAGGAATGCATATTACATTACTTTCCTCAAAGCATGTGCACTGTGCGGCGAACGTTCACTGTGACATCTGCAATCATTTTGGCAGGAGAAGGAAAAGAGTGAGATGGGAACGTGTTCAATAAAGTTTCAGCATTGTAAATGTACATAGAATTCAAATAAAATGTTCAAACATACACACCCAAAGTTTCGATTTATTTTCCCTGTCAGGGCTCCCATTCAGAGAGGAGTCATTATTTGATGGGTCATATAATTGTGGCCAATTCAACGAGTTGGAACAAGTTTACAGTTCCACGGATAGTGACAAGAGAAATTAGAATGTATTTATGGAGGCTGATCATATGGAGTACATCTGTGCTTAATTAGGTTCAATATGTATGAAGTCCTCGAATTATAAATGTATCCTCTTACAGATTTTTATTAAAAACCAGCAAAAATGTGCATTATATAGGTCTATGTCTGTTTTTCAGCCTGAATTGAGCATATAGTCTGTTTAGGCATACCCAATGGGTATTGATTTATTTCTCAAATTCCAGTCTTTGGACATCTTTTGCGGTTAAGCAAATGTAGCCCAAGTGATGAACCTGGGATTTTTTTGCATTTGAATGTCTGTTTAATGCTCTCCAGCTGTTCAGTTTTATCCCAAGCCTTTCAATGCAGGGTCAAAGTTAGGGGAATGTGCTCCAGGTCCCTATCCCTAGAGGACATCCTAAATTCTATGCACTGGAAAGCTGATGGCCTATAAAATTTGTTACTACTTTTTCCAGTTCTCCCCAAGAGCCATATCCTCTACTCAGTGATCCCAACCAAGGGTCTCTGTACACTTAAAGGGCATCTATAGTGAAAAAAACACATTGCCTTTGCAAAGTTAAATTCATGTACTCTGTGTGCCTTATACACCTCTCTCAGTGACATTGTTTAACCATGGTGTCAGATCTCTGTGCAGAACTCCCTCTTCAACCTCCCCTCTGTTACCTCCTCATGACCTAACTCCGGCTACCTGACAAGCTTATCACGTGCAGTAGGAGTTAAAAGTTCAAACATACTGAAAAAACACCCAGCACAGTGGCCAATAGAAAGCAAGCTGTCCTGGAGACACGGAAGAAAGAAACAGTACAGTTTACGATTCTCTCAGTGTGACCCATCATCAATCAGTGAAAGCTATTAAGAAGGGGGGTCAAGTGCAGCCTTATATTGCCATCAAAGCTACCTCTCTCCCCCTGCTAATGCTCTTATCTCTATGTTATTACAGAGCAGGGAGGGGGAATCACATCACAAGGATTTGATTGACAGTCCAAGTAGGAGTTAGAGGAATGCAATCACTATCTTCTAACTGGTGTATCTCAGGACAGAGAGGGAATCTGAAAAAAGTGAAGACGCTTGGGGGTTGTGGGGGGAATTATAGAACACAAGGAAGAAAGAAAAATCCTGACCCGTGATGCACAATGTGTAGGAACGAACGTTTGGCAATCCGTTTCGTGTATGGGCACTTTACGGTGAAACGGTGTTCGTTCGGAGACCGCAGGTCAGTCGGTCAACGATCCCCAGCCGAACATCCTTTTCGGCCGATAAAGTGCCTACAGCGGCCCGTCCCCGATATCGCACTAAACGTTCGTCCCTACATATCGTTGGTCGGCAGGGCGGGACCCGCAATCGCACAATGTGTACGAACCTTTAGGCTTCCGAGAGGATGCTAGCAGGTGACAGGAACTGTATAGACCATCATTGTAAGAGAACATTAGAATGATTAGCATGCATTTTGTAAATATAGATATTTAGATATAGAACAATAAATATATTTGTGTGAATCTATTTTTTTTTCTAGTCCTCAAATAGAATTTATTTATGGGTTCTCCGAAAAACTGTATCAAGTGTTCCTTTCGATAGGTAATTAGAAACAGTGCGCTGCTCGAACCTTAACAGATGTTAAATGTGCTCTCTTGCCCTAGAATCCCAGGCGGTATGTAAGGTTTGTGCATTATACAGTTTCTGTGTAGAGATGGGGTATAAAACATATACTGGTATCGGCGAAATGTCCGAGTAATATGCCCAGTCTGTGGCTATTGGTTTATGACCGTACCACTGACCTAATTACATCTAAAGATTTACCCTGAAGCATAGTGTGATCATCATTACATAACTAGGCTGGCATTAAATGTTTTACATTGCTTTGAATTCAACAGATAGCTTCCATTACAAAAACACTAACAAGTTATTCAATAAAAGTTCTTATCGTTAAAATGGGGCTAATTTTGCCCCAACCAATCAGATGTTATTTAACATTTGAAAGCTAACCTCTGATTGGTTGGGGCACAAAAATTAGGCACCATTTTAAATGATAAGACTTTTTTGAATCTCCCTGTAAGACTACAGGGAGATTCAATAAAAGGTCTTATGGTTAAAAATGGTGCTACTTTGCCCCAACCAATCAGATCTTATTTAAAATTTGAAAGCTAAACATCTGATTGGTTGCGGGCCAAAAATAGCACCATTTTTAACGATAAGAAACTTTTATTGAATAAACCCGGTTAAAGGGCATGTTCAGTAAAATCTTCCACTTCAATATTGAGGGGCCTGGCGCACCTCGATAGTTAGATTCAGCAGACAAGCAATGTATATAAAAAAACATACTTTATTTAAACAAAACTTTTAAAAACAGCATAATTACCCCAACGACAGGAAGGCCTTGAAGCGTTTCGGGCGTTAAGCCCTTAATCATAGGTGCGGACCCCGCCATCTTGGCGTCCTCTTGTACCCGGCTGTACATACGTCAGAGAGGGGTGGATGGACTACACTCCCGCCCCCCCCCCCCCCCCCCCCCCCCCCCCCCCCACCCCCCCCCCCCCCCCCCCATACGTCCAATAGAGAAGAACGGAAACTTTACTAACGGAAACTTTAATCAAGTGATGGGCCCGGGGCTTTGTCACCGGGTCATTGAAAGTAAAAGGTGGGTGCGCATGTTAGGGCAACACCTTGGGATCTGATGATGGGGAAGGGGGAGCGCATTATTATAACGTAACATTCAGCCCTTGTAGGTTTTTTCTATTCTTTTGTTACATGTTCAGTAATAAAACACTAAATTCCATTTCTTACTTGGCTCCCTGGCGTTCCTGAAGGAATGAACTTACAAGTCCACTGGTCCACCTCTTGTGGCTTTATCTGACACTAGCGTTTAAGTCATTTGACATAGCTGACGGCTTAAATGCAAGAAAGGACAAAAGGAGGGAAGGGACTTGAGGACTTATTCAAAAATGAATGGAATTTTTTCAACCCCAAAGTTTGAAAAAAAAGCCAAAACTGCTGCGTTTAGGATTTATGTTAAATTCTAAAAATCCACTCAATTGGGTTGAGGTTAGAAAGTTGGATACATTCAGTGGAACTACTGGTTGCATACTAAACCTGCCACTTTTGTTCATCTTTCCTCCAACAATCTAGACATTTAAACTCTTACCCAGCCTGGTCCAATGGGGGACACCTCGACTATCTATACATTGTTATTATATATTCCACTTGCAAGGTTATGGTTGTGTAATATCACCCAGAAAGTCATCTATGATGTGATCTAATATCCAGAGGGGTATAAAGGCAAAGGTTGGAAAATGAATAATACAGCATCAGTACATACTTATTTGAGGAGAAACAATGGTTTCAACCCAACTGGAATGAGGATTGTTAAAAGAAAACTGCAGAAGAAAATAAGTTACTACAAGTGGCTGGGAGCAAGAATATTTCTTTGAAAGACATCTGTAGCGCTAAAGAGCAACTTAAAATTAGAAAAACAAAAGATTGAGGTAAGAATCAAGACTGCGCATAAAGCAGATAATTTTTGGCTTCTGGCAAGGCTGTGTTTGGAATGGTTCACCACGTCGACAAAGCGGTTAGTGTAAACTAAAAATAAAGACAACTGAAACGAGAGGCAGTATTATCACAAAGGCAACCTTAGGCACCTACAATGGGGCCAGGAAACTCTGAGGGCCAGCTTCAGAAGCGAGTAAAAATACAATTATATAAATATATGTAGCAAAAAAGGAGCCTCAAATGATGGCTAGCTAGGGCCCCATGTGATTCTATCCATGTCTGCTGAACCAGAGCCTAAATGTAGGGTCCTGATTGGGTGGCACCAGAATGTTGGAGGCCAGGTTATAGTGAAAACTGGTTACAGCAGTGAGTAACAAGCAGATGGTAACTGGTCACTGGGATTTTATGTTAGATTGATCTGCAATGCCCCACAAAATCCCCTGACCTCTCAATCCTGCCCGACCTCCCCAGCGTTTAAGTTGTATATTCTGCCTGCATTCACCCTGCTGTCTTCTTCCCAGCACAGCAATCACAAACATGACTGTTGAAATCATAGCCAATGAATGACTACTTCTGAACCGGGGCTCCTTTACTCCAAGTATCGCAGGCCAAAGAAAACAATGTTTGGACAACCGCCTTACCAGATCATTTTGCAGTTAACGTTCAATCGTAAAATGAATGGGCCAGATAACCCCCCAACCTTGGAATGATTTAATGACCAAACATCAAATTTATCTAAGAAGTGTGACCAACATTAGTATGGGATCTATTCAATGTCTGATAGACTGTACTTAAAATGTTTTAGCTCTACAGATGCCTGTTCAAATGCTAGGACATTTTATTTCAAAAGTATCAGATAATTTCGGCCTGTTTATGCAGCGCAACATAAGGATCTCACCTATGGGGCTTAATTTGCCTTTTGTACCCCAGAATAGTCAAGAAAGTTTAAAACCGTGCAAAAAGAACCCCATACCATAAAGGGTATGTCCACCCCTAAAATACATTTTTAATATTCTGCTCCCCCATGTCCCCCAGCCCAACCGCATGTTTGTTTTTTCAAAAAGCCCCCCCAAACTCTTATTACCTCCCCTCGATCCTCCGCCGCACTGCCGCCCTCTGCTTGCGAGAATGCAAGCAGAGGGGGCGGGACCGGCAGTTGCGTCTGTGATTGGCTGAGCGGCAGCCAATCACGACGCGGCTGCCGGTCATTCAGTGCAGCGGAGGAAAGCGGAGAGGTAAGTAAGAGTTTGGGGGCTTTTTGAGAAAAAAAAAAACATGCGGTTGGGGCTGGGGGACATGGGGGAGCAGCATATTAAGGGGGTTTAACGCTAGGGGGAGGGATAGTAGAACGGGAGAGGGAGGAGAGGGAGGGGGGAGAAGGGCTGCAGTGCGCATGGCAAATATCAACGGAGGCTAGAGCAGGCAGAGACCTGCTATCCTCCTGGTGGTTAGTTTTGAGACTTTGGGGGGGGTTTACAGGAGAACCCTATGGAGTGGGATGTGAGGTAAGGATTAAACTACACTACATGGTGGGCCGTAGTAGTTGGGGGGATTATAGTTTTGGGGGTGGACATGCCCTTTAATGTGCAGTTAAGAAAAGAAACTGCCCTTGTGCTAGCAGATAAGAATGAAGAATTCTTGGCTGGATTAGTTGCACACACATAGCTTTCCCCAAGGTTTTGCTACAGTAGCTATTTCCTGTGTTCATTCTATTTTGTGCATTGTTTTTACTCCATTCTATCCATTTTCCTGGAGGATAGTAAAGGGAAACAAGAGAGGACGTCATTTTAAAGTGCCATCCTGTGTTCGGCTTCTGATTTCCTCTTCCAGCAGGAAGGTTCTCAGATATGTATAGATATCCTAGAACGTGGAAATTTACCTTACCGATAGATAATCAGTGTTCATTGTTGTAATTAGGAATCATTGGGCCCCCAAGTAAAACTGTTTTATCTACAGTGGTTTTCTTGGGGGGGGGGGGGGGGGGGGGGGGGGGGGGTGACTGTCAGTGTTAAATGATTTGGAGCAGCATGTGACGCCTAATTGCAGTAAATGTGAATTATTACTGCTGAGAAGTTCCATAAGTGAATGTATGCACCAGACCACTAGAAATTCTAAATCGTTCAAGATCTTTATGGTTTTACCCATTCCCACATTGTGATTTGTAATATATAAAAAATCTTTACCTATAAAAGATAGGTGAAGTGCAGGCGTGCTACTCAAACATGCTGGTCATAATATCATAGCAGCAAAAATGGTTGGAAGATCAAAGCGTAATGCCAATTAGTCACTGAATAGGGGAAGAGAAAACAGTTTGTACACGACCTCTCAACAAAGTGCTAAGTTCCAGGCGTCCAATACAGGAGCAAAACAGTCTCACCAACCACCGCTGCTAATGAGGAATGTTAATCGATCAGTTGCTGTTCCAACTCTTACATCCAAGCACCAGTCATAACGAAGAGGAACTCATCCAGAAGTCCAGCAGTTGTAGACGCCGCCATACCTGACAGGTACCATGCGCCAAACCGATAGCACCAGACCAATATGCTGTATGTTAATATGACATAATGACCGGGATCAACCGAAAGCTGTAACTCATAATGTTGCATGTCCGTAAACATGACTAGAAATAGTCTCCAGCTATGAAGCCATATTTAAGCCATTGATTGGGGACACAGTGGCTTTTAAGGGCATGTCCCACCCCAAAACTAAAATTTAACCCACTACTGGCTCCACTGTATAGTGTAAAAAAAACCTTACCTTACATTATGCTCATTATGGTTCTCCTGCAGTGCCTGTTTAAAGTCCCAGAAAGTGAAGAGTAGGAGTGGTCTGCGTGTCATCCGGCCCCTGCTTCTTGTCTTCTAAGAGGTTTCTGGATCAATCTTTGCTGCCTGGTGCTCTACCTATAAAACCTTTTCCTTAAGTGTAGGGCACCCTAGCCCATCCCCAACCACCTAGTTTGTATGGTAAGAAAAGCAGAAGAAATGTACTTGCAATCCTTTGTTCCCCCTGGCGCTCTGCATTGCCGGCAGCCACGTCTGTGATTATCTGCTTCTCGGCCAATCACTGACGTGGCTGCTGTTCCGGCAAGTAGAGGGCGAGGAACAGAGCGCCGGGGATTGAAGAAGTGTAAGTACATTTCTGCTGCTTTTTTCTTTTTACCAAACAAACCTGGAGTTTGGGGGTGGGCTAAGGTGTCCTACAGTATATAAAAAGTTTTTATTCTGGGTGAACATACCCTTTAAGAGTTTTTAACATGACCGATCTGAGAAACCAGAAGGATTACACTGGTTAGACAATTTTTGTTTTTTGTTTGTGTTTTGTGGGCCGCTGTTGAAGATGTCCATTAAAACCAAGGATACAAGTTTAAATAAAGTATACACAAATCCTTTTACCGCTTTTTACCTTTAGCTATCCATATTTCTTTGCAGTGGTAGTTTCTATGTAGCGCTTGCATTTTATCCAATCAGAAACTTCCCTACATAGTATTCACTTGGCCTGTAGCCCCATCTCACCTGTGTTGTAATTAAAAAAAAAAAAAGTCCTTTCCAGTTGCACACAGCTGGCTGTACATCTGCTGTACCCCTCCGATATGCTGGAGTATATCTTGCCCCCTTTGTGCTCACTGCTTGAGGGAACACAAAGTTCACAACCTCCTTTCCCTCATTCATTAATGGAGAGCAGCAGTAGACATGGAGAAGCACAGCGGTTCTACACACAGACAAGGCTTTAAATAACCCACTGTTTCTGCACAGGTGTCTCATTCAATGTAAATTAACTGGGAATCTGCAGGATTTGGTGGAAGTAAAATAATCCTATACTCGGACATATGTGGCCACTGAGGCTTGGAGTGGAGACCCAGGAGCAAATTTAATAAATGTCTTACAGTAACTAAAGAAATGCCCCCCCCCGTCTAAGGTATAAATATAATTGTAATTGAATTAGAGAACTGGGACTCATTGGAGTTAAAAATGTTGGTTATTTAATGAAACCTCAACCTTTTCATTTAGATATTCCGCTTTGTCCTTTGTTTCTTACAGATGCATTTTAAAGAAACACATGTTGGTGTGAACGAGCCTTTATGCATTTTATATGGGGAGGGAAGTCCTAATATCCTTATATTTTACAATGGGGAGTGTGATGGTATTTTTGAGGTTTAATGCATCTTTCCTTGATTTGAAGTTTATCTGTCCTGCGTGTGGATTCCTTCCTAAAGCGATACTGGAACGTTACAACAGCTGGAAACATCCAAACTCATTGTGATCAATGCAGAAATGAAAACCAGAAGTTTGCAGCTCCGCAGAAGGAACCATATGGTGCATGAATAGAACGCACGTTATTGAAATTTAATTAATCCCAAGTTATTTTTATCTCTTTAACCAGAGCACCAAACCACACAGGCACATTGTATTAATCTATTTGATATGCTCTTATTGTTTTTGGGAGGGGGGGCTCCTTTCTCTTTAGCTATTTTCTAGTGATTGACGTTTCATTGGCTACCATATAATACAAGGGACTTGATTATTTTATTTTCTGGAAATATTTGTTGTATGATGGGCTGGGTTTAGTGTGTAACTCTTTCCTGATGAGCTTCACAGTCAAATGGATTGAAGCTTTGTTTATTGCTGGATGGCAACATTCTGTCTTGTTAAAGGGCATGTTCACCCCCCCACCTACATTTTTCATATAGGCACCCCATCAACCCCAAAGACCATAATACTCCCATATCCCCCCAAGTGTGTAGAGCTTAATTAATGTGTATTAATTAAGCTCTTCTGGGTAAACCAGTCAGTCATGGCCATGCAAAATTACATCATGACCAATGACTGCAGGGCAGGGCTACCCAGGGATTCCTCCTTTAAGCTTTGCACAGCTCAAGGATAAAGAAGAATGACTTGGGGGACGTGTGAGAATAATGGTCATTTGGTTTGGGTGTTTTACCTGTAGGAAAAAATTTAGTTTGCAGGGTAATATTACCCATAAATAGATAGATAGACTTGATGCCATTATAAAATGTAAGTTTGGATAAAGGAAGGGCCTGTAATTACAAACAGCTGGGTTCCCTTAACCACACCCCTTGGCATAGTTCAAATACCCCAAGCCACACCCATTTTAACCTATTTGGGAGGAAAAGCATATCCCATACCTTCCATCTTTCGGAAGACCCAAACGGGGATGGGGCAGAGCTTACCGATGTAACTGGTTCCACCCTTGGAATGCCCACCACACCCCCAAATGTCATGGCCATTCCCCCAATACAACTTTTGCAGGGATAACCAGTACTCTTCAAACTGGGTCTGTCCTAGAGAAACTGGTAGGGTTGAGCAGACTATTACGGTATACTGAAATTTGTGTACTGCAATTTTTAAAAAAAAAAAATATTGTCTGCTTTTAAAAACCCAATGTGCTGTTAATAGTGGGAGATCAAAAGGGGCAAGAGATTGACAGCTGTCTGTGCATACATATGTGACCCTAGCCATGGGCCTAATGGTTAATCTGCCCCTGCATAAAGGGTTTGGTGTCGGGAACAGCTACTAAAAGCTACTTTTAGCCAAATTTCTAAGTGTAGCACATTGCATACCCAACTATTGTCACAAAAATGGATCTCTTCTTTTTTTATTTTCTGTATAGACTTCCAGACTGTATTGCATGAAAATACATCATCCAACCAAATGGTGCTTACTGAATAATGACATCATGCCTTACTAGAAGGCTTATATTCCACAAATAGAAACATGCTTCATTATAGACGCATGAGATCACCTAGTATGAGGGATAGTGCAAAAAAAATATGCTGCATTGGTCAGAAGAGCTAATAAAGAAAGCCTTATTGCTACACAAAGAATAAGAGGATTCTTACCAAATATGGTAGTCCATACAGATATGTATGTATGATTGTTAGAAAAATTTATCATTCTTAGGATTTTATTGTAGTGAATAGAGGTTACAATTGTTTGGGCTCATTTTAACCTAGCACCTTTACTATTAGAACATTTTATCTTGGGTCTAGCTATGGGTATTAATGGGAGATTGAGTAATATATAAAGATCCAGTATGTTTTAAAAGGACAATTATACTCTCCTTTCCATGCTCCACCTCTGAATAGTACCCAGGGTGAGGATCTAAACATCTAAGTCCTCACCCCTGGGTACTTTACCGGTCAGCTGGAATACATTATGTAAGACAGATGATCAGTAAAATACTCAGGGGTGAGAACTTAGTAGGTACTATTAACAGGGGCAAGAAGAGGAGTGAGGAAGAGTATAATTGCCTTTTAAGAACATTGTAAAATTTTGGCCTTGGTGGCTGATTGGGCAACATTTCCAATGTATTTTTTGGCACGGGCCATGCAATTTTCACATCAAACCTGATCAGTATTCAGTGTGATGGAAAAATTGCATTGTTTACACTGCCTAAGGAAAGTGTTAAATAAGTATGATCACAAAGCAGGCTCTGAATCTGTCACTGAAGTACAATCATACATTTTTCCCTTTATTTTTTTCGGTTTATTTTCCCCCTCCTTACTATGCAGTGCTTGGGTTACCATCAGATTAAATACCCCTTACGGAGCCTAAACGGAGGATTAAGCTGCAGTAATCAACCCCTGACATGCCCCCCCTGACATGCCCTGTTGACATTAGTGCCACACGTGATCTTTTAATGCTCAAAAGTTTTTTTGTTTTGTTTTTTCATGCCTGGTGGTTGTCAACACAGATCAGGCACAGATCACTCCACAAAATGTGTCTAGGGAGCGACTTGAGTTACTACAGAATTGCCTAGGCAGTGGCAGACGGGATCTCTAGACACAATAACAGAGAAAACCTTTTTGAGAGAGTGGCAAAGGTTTATGAATACAAGTTGATTAATGTGTGATAAACTACCAAGAGCGCAAACTGCAAGAGAAAATGCGACTGTAAATACAATTTTAATTGCTTTAGACTACTTCTAATTTGTGGCGAGCCAGCTGCACAGACATTAGTTAACCTGTTTCTTTGCAACAAGTGAGCAGCCCAAACTGAAACCTGCTGCTGTTTCCCCAGTTTAAAGAAAAGCGAGCAGAGCAGCTTAGTCAGCAGTCTGGAGTGAGTCCATAGGATCTCCTTTTGTTAACTGCTTGGTCTGTTATAATATTTTTGCTCTATTTACTTTCTTTTTTTGTGTCCTGTCATGTGCATCACACCATTTGAGAAATGAATGGCACTCATTAGGAAGACTAAGTGTAAACTTTTGTTTTAGCCCTGCAGTCTGGATCAGCACACTCATTTAACAGGCCACTAGATGCACTCGGCTTGTTATTGGTCTTGAGGTTACTTGTTCGTGCAGTAGACCTGAAAGCGTTAAGCGATTAGCACCATAAAAGGACTATGCTGAATTATGTTGTGAGGTGATTCTGTTTTATTCCAGCTAAAATGCCAGTACAAATTTACTGCATATTCCTGGAGTTAGTGGTCATCAGAAGGCAAAAAGCACAAGCTTAGTATGTATTGAACCAAATGGAAAATTAAATTTTCGCTGTGATTATTTTTTTTTTTCCTCATTCCACTAACTTATTTCCTGCCCATTTACAGGGTTATTCAATAAAAGTTCTTATCGTTTAAAATGGTGCTAATTTTGTCCCAACCAATCAGAGGTTAGCTTTCAAATGTTAAATAAGTTCTGATTGGTTGGGGCAAAATTTTTACTGGAAAAATTTTACTGGATCTCCTTGTTAGTGATTTGTCTGTGTTTAAGCAAATGCTTTCAAAGTACAAACTTCATGCATGCAGGACTCCGAATAGTGGGGCCTTGACTTTAAATTGGACCCTGGGCAAATAAGTTGCCTAGTAGAGATCTGAGCATTTCTGCATCACCCAACAGCTAATCGGTAAAAACTACAGAAGAAACCTTCCAGGGAAGTGTGCATCCTGGGAAGGACCGTTACAAAACCTTAAATGGCAGCTCACTACTGACCCCAGCAGGGCATAGCAAGAGCTAGAAAATAAATTGATGTTCTTGTATGTAAAATACACTTTTTTTTTTTCTCTCTAAACTTTTCCTTTTAAGCCTAACAATAATGGGTTAAGATGACATTTCCTCAGCCATTTATGTATGGCAAAAATATATAGCTTTTTAATAGTGTCATTCCTTTCTCATATTGAAAGTTTCTTTATAGATTGAATGCAGGCTTAGCTATCCTGGCACACCTATACTCTATCCAATGTTTTCCTTCTTAAAATAAAAATATTCTAGTTTATTCCTCTATATGAATACTTGTTATCATTGGCCTGAAATATAACTTTAATGCTCTCAGCTGCTTCAAAAAAAGTGTAAACAGTTAAAGTAAATATTATTATAAGTACGGTTGGCGCAGTCCTGTATTCAAAATAGCTAGAAAACCACACCCCAAATGAGCCTGTTACTAATAAAACCGGAATCTATTGGGTGTGAACCTGTCATAAAAAAACATTTGGTGGCAGAGAGGACGGTATGTTACAACTCTGTGCTCCAAACTACTGCTATTAAAACTGTCCAGCCAATATGCCTTCAAAGCAAGGTGTTTAATGTTTACTGGATAAATGGGCTGCTGAAGACCAGCACAGACCAGTAAAGGTCCCTCTTTGCCTTCTGATTCAGTGTTTTGAGGCTTTAATGTGCTATAGGCAGGGCCACACTACAAGTAGTGCACCGGAAATGGGTACACAATCCAGTGCGCGGTGATTGTGCAATCTGAGCATGTGCCATTGTGCAAAAAATGCAGAGGACCTAGTGTGGCTAGACCAATGCGCCTTTTCAAATTGCGATCAGATCGCATGTTAAAACGCAGTAGTGTGGCCTAACCCTTTATGTGCTTGGGCAGAGCACCAAGTATTTGCACATGATTAATCCTATTATAATCCTACTGCAGGAATAGTAGCAGCAGGTCACACCTACTAGTAGTCTCTAGGCAATCCTTTCACAGTCATCAGGGGGTTACATCTACAGTAATACCATTTAATGAATAGGTCATTTGCAATTTATTGGTGTTCTTGAAGAGATGCGTTCAGATTATGGAATTCCAACCTTTTGGATAGTTCTCTTTAGGAAAAGCTGCTTCAGTGAGGGAAGGGTTAAGAATCACACGTAGGGGGAGCAGTACAGCTTCTATTGCAGATGTTATCCAAATATATAACAAAGGTCCATATGCACACTATCCCCAGGGGGGTGCAAAGAGTCCAATACCCCTACTTCAGAGGGAGCAGAGTATTCAAAAGATACAAGGTAGATTGCACTCCAAAGTGGAACGTTTATTGTGAGCTAAAAATCAACATAAAATACAACGTTTTGAGGGTAACACCCCCTGATGAAGGGGGTGTTACCCTCAAAACGTCGTATTCTAGGTTGATGTTTGGCTCACAATAAACGTTCCACTTTGGAGTGTTATTCTTAGTTACACTATTCTTATAGTCACTAATGGAGATTGGTGTCGCTTCTGCAGATATCTACTCTTCTGAAAGGACTGGTTCACACAAGCCAACTAAAGCTGGCCATGCACTACAAACCTTCCACAATGCTCTGTCATTGGAACAGACACCTAACCTGATTATTGGGCGGTTCACATTTTAAAGCAAAATGAATGTGCCACAATTGTGGCTCTATTTAATATCTTACAAGCACATGACCAGCTTAAAGCCAGCGATACACTTAACAAGATGTTTGATGGATTCAATGTTGGATCAATGAATCTATACAATGTCTAAAAAGCAGAAGACCCAGGGCTTGGTCTACTAAGAGAAAAAAAACCATAGAGCATACTCATTAGGTGTCAAAGCCATCTATAACTATCCTGTGATACATTGGGAAAGGGGCATTGTCTAAGAAAGCTTGGAATCATCTGGTCCAATCTGGGTCACTGCACTAATTTCTGAAGGTTTTTTTTAATTTTTTCAAAGTGTTGAAAGATTGGTGTAGACCTTTTATTTTACAAACTTCAACTCCCTTGCTGTGACAGGAGACTGGCCTCTTAAACTCTACAATTAAGGGATTATGTTTCATTAACCTTCTAAAGAATTTATTTATTGCAATATATATGTAAAGACACAACAATGGAACATAGTCCATCATACACTTGCAATTTCCCATCAGATAATACAACTGTTGGTCCACCGTACACAAGACTTATATTAAGGGTGGTCAATCTATTTGTGGTTGAGGGCTACACCAGAGGCACTTCAGTCACTGACCAGGATGGTCCGCAATGCCGTTTTATTTATAATGTAAATCGAAGGAAGTGGGCCCCACTGTACGCTGTGATCCATTGCGATTTTAGAATGCATGCGATCACCATTTTTGGTGCATTTTTCTCAAAGTCACACTTAATACAAGTCTATGGAAACGCATTAAAAAGCAGATAGAAGCGGAAACAATTATAAATAGTTTAAAATATGTGTGCATTTTTAGTTTTCAATACCTTCTTGTTTCTGTAAAGGAACGTTTTGAAGACCTAATTATAGGTTTCAGAGACTTATTTTAAATAAGAGCACCAAGGCTTTGGCTCTATTTAAAACTATATAAAGAATTGTGGGATAGTAGAACATTTGGCATGATGGCTTTAGTCACAAGTTCGCAATGTTTGTATGTGGGGGTAACGTGTATTTCGGTATTCAGCCATTGAAACTTAAATATGGTGATGCAAAGTCTGTATGTTTGACATACCTCCTCTAATTAGTCTGTAAAACTACTGGCAAAAAACTGCTCGGTTTGTCCTTCATCCAGGCCATGGTATATCTGTGCTTCTCTGGCCTTCCCAAGAATGTCTGACTGACTAAAGGCTCGTACACACGTGCGTTCGCTGGTCCCGACCAGAGATGCACAATGTGAACAAACGTTTTGGGCGATAATCACCTGAAATGGACATTCGTTCAGGGATCGTCAACCTACCGGCTTGGCGGATCTCCGAACGAACGTTTCGGCCGATAAAGCGCCAACACACAGGCAGATTATCGGCCGAAACATTCGTTCGTACACATCGCGTGTCGCGGGTTGGGACCCGCGATCGCACGTGTGTACGAGCCTTTAACATCTTCAAGAACAAAACCTAGCCAATCTAACGCAAAAACACAGATATGCTCAGTGGTTTAGACATTGAGATCGTTTACTACGCACTAAAAGATCGTTTATCTAGCGTTGTTTCCATGTCATTTGAAACCTAAAATCATTGAACTTTTTTTCAAAAAGATTTTTAGAATAGAAAGATGAACAATGCTATTGTGATGGCTAACTAAACTTACACATCAAGATCCCAATAGAGATGGACAGATCCAATTTACCTTCATATGAACCGTTTGTAACATGACAATCACCCAAGGCCAAAGGGAGGATGGGTTTGTTATCCTGTAAACATCATCTGTGAAAATAAAGTAATCAGGTTCACCCCAAACACTAATCTGGTGTGCAAAATCATTGTTTTCTGCTGCTTTTATGTATAGTTTCACGGGTTGTTGGTGCCACCGCACCCACATATGGAATATCAACAGGTTTTACACACCTATATTTTCCTATCTTTCACTTGCTATCTCCTTGCCACTAGTGTTTTTGAGAACCTGATGGCAATTAAAGACCCTATGATCCCCAGATACCACTTTAAAAGTGGGCTTTTGCGCGGTGGGGTTGGGGCGTAGTTACGGTACATAAATACGTTAAACATTCGAAAAAATTGGCTGCTGGTGAAATATAATATATATATATATATATATATAATATATATATATATATATATATATATTATATATATATATATATTTTGTACTGTAGATCTGTTGTCGGGCTACAGATGCTCTGACAGGGTAGCACAGTGAACCAAAAGGGTTTGTTAGTTGTCAGATCAAACACAAAAAAATGCTTATTCTTAAAGTAGAACCCACATTGTAGAACCAAAGCTAAATTCTCGGTCCCAGCAATGATGTCCAAATAAGGGAAGCATATTAATTTTATTCTGTGTTCTTTAAATATAAAAAGGGGCCGATGAAATAAGGTGCCAATGCATGCTATTATGAAAGAGACTGGTTTTGTATTTAGCTCATGGAAAGCATTTTGTAAGGGCTACCATGGAAATTACCCAGAAGTCTCCAGAGAGCCAACTACAAACCGGTTTTGACTTTATTGAGCCATCATCAGTGTAGTGTAGGCCTCTGGTTTGCAGTGGGAAGCGCCTATGGAGAGACTAATAAACACTAATAAATTAAATATGATAGTGATAGAATTAGGCTCCTTTTATTTGGTAAAAGGGCTGTAAGAGCCACCATGGAAATTACCCAGAAGTCTCCATTCCTTATTTACATGTACTGAAGGGGAGCTGCAAAGCCTAATTCTCTCCCTATCTTATTTATTAGTGACATATTAGAAAACATCCGATTTGTTTTTATAACTGCAATAACCCAGTAAAAAAACTGAAATCTGATTGATTTCTGTCAACTAACAGCACAAGCAAACTTTTGCATCTTTAATGCATTGGCCCCTCTGATTATTTAAGGTGAATACTAGATAAATGGTACAAATAGTACAAAAGTACAGTTTGTATTACTGGTTCTGATTAGTCTTTTGGTTCTTGTGTACCCTCAAATCATGGCTCACCTGTGTGTTGCCCTTTCAACATATTTGCTCTATAGAGTCTGGCATCAATGTCAAAATATAATGTATAAAATAGAAAATGTTAGTTTGTGTTGAAATATATTATTTACAAGCTAAATATTTCTTAATGTAGAACTAATCTAATAATAAAATTTGGATGATTCATTTTTTTAATAGCTAGATTTGTATAGATGCAATTGGGTACTTTTAAAAATGAATTCAATTGCAGGTGCAAATGCTCCTAATATATCTTAAGATACTGCTCCTGTTATCTGACCAGCCAAATTTTGCCATCGCCACTAGAGAGCAGATTAGGGTTGACATCACTAGTAACAGAATAACATAGGTAAACTGGGAGAGCCGGGTGCAATGAACTGATAGTTTTTGAAGGGTATCTCAACAGGGGGAAAGTAGTTTGGGGTTTACAGTTTAATTGAATAACGGGAGGTAAAAGGAGCTGTGTCTTACCTTCCCATTCTTCAATTAAACCTGCAGGTGCCGGGAACGAAAGTACCAGATCTTGCACTCTGCATATGCGCACACAGTACGAACCCATCGGAAGAACAGGAGAGGAGCGTGAGATCGGGTAAGTCCCATACCTTCGTTCCTGGCTCCTGCTGGTTTTATTGAAGAACATAAGTAAAGGCATAGCCAACCTGCGGCCATCCAGATGTTTGAAAACATGCGTTCCTGCACGCGGCGTCATTACGCCACGCCTGTGAGCGCGGCGCAATGTCATGCGTTTGGGCGCAACGGCCCACGCTTTCTTGGACCACCAAAAGGAGAGGCAGGAAATCTCGGGGGGGGGGGGGGGGGGGGGGGGGGGGGGGGGGGGGGCAGAGCTAAAGACACTGCAAGCACAATCCAAGATCTTCACAGGTAGGCTCAGGAGAGCTCTAGAAAAAAAAGGATTACTTAAAGCTGCAGGTTCCAAATACAATTCATTTGATTTTAGAGTGTACTTATCCTTTAAAGGATAAGTGCACTGTAAAATCAATTTGTTCATTTGGAAGCTGCAGCTTTAAAAATACTGTTGGCAATTTTTATTTTTTACCGATGCCCCTCCAGCGCCTAGCTTTGTGCTTTGAAAGTTGCTGACATCTTGTTACTGGTTTGCTGAATGTTAAGTTCAACCCCTCTGAGATTTCTGCTGCTTTCTCCTGCTTGAGTCTCAAACAGTAATGCTTGTGAGTTCCGTGCACGTGCATTACCGTTTGAGGCTCAAGCAGGAGAGTGCACGGAACTCACAGGGCATACCGGTTTGAGGCCAAGAGAGAGTGCACGGAACGTTACAGGCATTACCGTTTGAGGCTCAAGCAGGAGAGTGCACGGAAATCACAGGCATTACCATTTGAGGCTCAAGCAGGAGGAAATCTCAGGGGTGGAGCTTAACATCAGCAAACCAGTAACAAGATGTCAGCAACTTCCAAGGCACAAAGCTAGGCTCTGGAGGGGCATAGGTAAAAAAAAATATGGCAACGGTATTTTTAAAGCTGCAGCTTCCAAATTAACATAACTTGATTTTACAGTGCACTTATCCTTTAAGAATAACCCCAGCTTAACTATTATTAGACTTAAGTTCACCTTTTCTGGTCTATTCTGTACAAATCATATAGTAAGCAGAGTAACGCTGACTCACACACCCTGTTATGTATCACTGTTTATATAATCCTCAGTCTATTTTGTGTTCATCAAATTGTATTTACTCTGTAAACAAACCAACAGAAATTGTGGAACGGGATATTTTGTGGTTTTACTGGTTTCCTTCATATGAAATATGTTCACGGAAAGTAGTAGGGACTTGGTAGCTGCTGAATTAATTTGTCTAGCTCATGCACGTGTGGTTGTTCATGTACAAGGCATTCGTTACATTTGTATTTTTTTTGGTGATTGTGTTGCCATTCTCTGTTTACTGTACGGTACCCTAATGAGTCTTTTATCTCTGAGGGTTTCTTAGACCATTCTCCGATGAAGCAAGTAATATGACTCGCTATCAATATTATCCAGTTATAGGAAAGTCAAAGTATGAGCTACCGCATTGGCCTTAATTTCCATATGGTTTTACTTTATATGCATGTCACATGATTCAGCATTTATGGTTCTTTTCTACTCCACCCTTCCAGATGTTATGCTCATTTACATTGCTATTTAAAGTTAACTTTCTGTTGGTTTTTTTTTCACACATAAATAATTTGGATAATTAAACCCAACTAAACCTAAAATTCAGTTTTAAGTGATTTATTTATTACCTCCCTTAAAGTAACTTTTTTTTTTTTTAGAAAGCAGTTTTCAATTTCATTAGACAAAGCCAGGCCTATTACTGTTGACCTGTTTAATCGACAGATCGCTAATATACAACCTGTCAGACAGTGAAGTAGGCCGAATATCCCAAAAAGGAAGACCGCATGCCACAATCCTTAAGACTTATTCAGTAAAGGATGAGAAACAAAGTAAAGTCAATCAGGTTTTTTTAATGGACTAGATAAAGACAAACTTGAATCCATATGAAATGCTGTATTTCATACTTAGAAACCTTTCAATATGGATTTTGGAAAACAATTCTGCAAAGAGCAGGCCAAAATTCCCCCATAAATATGTGAAAGGCTTATTGCTTGCTATTGAAAATGCTTGATTGCAGTTGGTGCGAAGGTTTGCCACAGTCATTAGTAGAGATATTTGAAACCAGTGAGTTTCATATAGAAATTGGATTGTTTTTTTTTTTTTTTTTATTTTTCAAAAAAGTTTCAAGAAAAAACCCAATATAAATCAATGGAAGCCCAAGTTCCAAGGGCTTAGTCAGATTATTTTTTTTTTTATGATCAGTAAATTAAGTTCTGAACATTTTTGGTTTCTGAAATTACAAATGTTCTGCAGAACTTTAAAACCATAAATTTCTAATGGGAACCAGGCTTGAAACTAACCCAAACCCATCCCTCATTGTTAGGTTTAGGGGGCAATTGCTTTTTCACACAAGGTCCTCAATTAAAAGCTGCAATGTGTGTTTACTCTGATTATCTTTGTCCAATATTTATCTTTGTGAAATCCGTTCTAAAACAATTAAATTTGACAAGCATGCAAAACACTAAGAAATCGGAGGGGCAAATTCGTCTTTGTAGTACTGTAAAGAATTCCATTGCCTTTTGCGCAAGATGGATTTTTGCCCTAGGACTGAAATATATTTAAATATTGTAAAGTTTTCTGTATTAAAGATGAATGGCCAATGGAAGAAAATATGGGCACAAGAAGGGGTAACATTTTGTAAACAAAATTCAGTGAAACCTGTACAAGTATTTAGAGCCATTATAGAGCAATTGGCCTGCAGCATTTGCTGGTCTTGTGAAATCTTGGTATAAGGAGAGGTGTTGGGCAATTCCACAGTCATCAGTTATTCATTTGTTTGGGCATTGCTGGAGTTGTATAATTTTATTTATAAAGCGTCGCTTGGGTATGCAGCACTGTACATTAAAAAATATAGTGCTGCATATATACAAACTAGGGGATAAGTGCAATCCATTATACAGATTTAAATTAAATACAATTTTATACATCAGATAAGAATATATATATATATATATATATATATATATATATTTTGTGTGTGTGTGTGTGTGTGTGTGTGTGTGTGTGTGTGTGTGTGTATGTGTACATTTAAATAAATTTATAAATTCATGTGAAATACATTGGGTTTTTTCCGGAGGTACTATGTTGGTGGGGGTGGTTAAAATTAATATACATAGGGATAGTGTTTGTGTTGTTTAAGCATTAAATATATCAATATTCACAAACATGTAGTAATGACATTAAAGTATATAGAAATGTAAATAAGGTAAAATATATAAATAAATGTACTTGCATAGTCCCCACTCCTGTTTTGTTATGAAATCTTCAAAATGGAGTGTTAAGCCACACCCCAGGAAGTTTTACATGGAGGAAATGGAAGCTTACAAAGGAACATATTTATCACTTAGATTGACAGCAGTGTTAGTGAATCAAAAAAAAAATCTGAGTGTTAGTAGGAAGTTGCAAGTGAAATATGTCACTTCCTTTGTAAAACCTGTGACTCACCTCCCCCCCCCCCCCCCGCCCTCTCAATAGAAGGAAAGGAGAGCTGCTGTGTGCTGGACAGTAAGAGATATCTATATATGATAGGTTATCATAGGTTCCCCAAAGGTGCTGGTTTGAACTACATAATGTGACAGAAATGCCTGGGTCTATTCTCAGACCTGCAGGTTTATTCCATTGACATTCTATGGATTATAGCTGTCGGATAGGTGGTTGGATGTGACTCCTACTGCCTGAAGGGACCTGAATAATCCTTTTCTAAACCAATAGTGTAATTGGAATGGAAGTAAGGTAAGGGCAGATGAATCACTTGCATGTTCAAACCCTTTGGTAGGAATCGCTAAAGCATGGGCTTTTTCTGTCTAAGTCCGTAAAAGGGCTTTATTCCAGGATGTATGAAAAATTAATTTTCCAGTATTCTGTGCAGCCAGGGAATGCTGGGAGTTGTAGTTTTCAAACATGTGCATATTCAAACCCTTTGGTAAGAATCGCTAAAGCATGGATTTTTACTGTCTGTAAAAGGACTTTATTCCAGGATGTATGAAAAATAAATTTTCCAGCATTCTTTGCAGCCAGGGAATTCTGGGAGTTGTAGTTTTTAAACATGTGAAAAGTTGAACACCCATGCTCTTTATCATTTCACTGTATTGCATGTTAATACATTCATTAGCCAATGGACATAAAGAAGAAACTTACTGCTAACAGAGAATGCTGGGAGTCGTAGTTTTGAGCGGACCTGTGAACGGTCACAGGTTCAAAACCCCTGCTCCATTAGGATAAATTACATCTAGACACATGCCGTTAGCTACACGCAATAAATTAGATTAGATGTCCCCACCCATTTCATACATAGTAACATAGTAATTAAGGTTGAATAAAGACATACGTTCATCAAGTCCAACCTATTCACTTTTTTTTTTTTTTTTAACCCTACCTAACAGTTGATCCAGAGGAAGGCAAAAAACCCCAGCTAAAAAGGGGGAAAAAATTCCTTCCTGACTCCAAACGGCAATCTGAAAGTATCCCTGGATCAACCAGATCTATATGCATTAATACCAGTAATTCTCAATATTCTTTAGTTTTAGAAATTTATCCAGGACTTTTTTAAAGTTATTCAATGAACTTGCCATTACCACATCTGCTGGAAGACAGTTCCACAGTTTCACCGTTCTCACTGTAAAGAAACCTCTCCTAACCTGAAGATGAAACTTCTTTTCTTCCAACCTTAAAGGATGTCCACGTGTCCTCTGATATGACCTATTAGTGAACAATGCACCAGAGAGCTCATTGTATGTGCCATTAATATATTTGTACAAGGTTATCATGTCCCCACGCAACCGCCGCTTCTCCAATGTAAACAGCCCTAACTTGTCTAATCTGCCTGCATATTCAAGCCCCTCCATTCCCCTTATTAATTTAGTTGCCCTTCTCTGAACTGCCTCAATTTCCAAGATGTCCCTTTTGTATATGGGATTTCAAAACTGCACCGCATATTCCAAATGAGGCCTTACCAGTGCCTTGTAAGAAGGGAGAATAATATTTTTCTCTCTTGAATCTATTCCCCTTTTTATACAAGACAATATCTTGCTAGCTCTAGCTGTTACTACCTGGCATTGTTTGCTACAGCTAAGTCTGTTATCTACCAGAACCCCCAAATCTTTTTCCATTACAGATGCACTTAACAGAGTTATTTATGGTGTAGGTGGCACAGGGATTATTAAATCCCAAATGCATCACCTTACATTTATCAACATTGAATCTCATCTGCCATTCTGCTGCCCATTTTGATAATCTATCTAGGTCTGCTTGCAGCACTTGCACATCATTGGAAGTTTCCAAAGCTCTGCATAATTTAGTGTCATCAGCAAACACAGAGACCTTGCTCTCAATGCCCCCTTCTAAGTCATTTATAAACAGATTAAACAGAAGCGGCCCCAGTACAGAACCCTGAGGCACTCCGCTTAGAACTTTAGCCCACATAGATGTAGCTCCATTAACCACCACTCTCTGTTTGCGATCCAATAACCAGTTCTCTATCCATGAACAAATGTTTTCTTCAAGGCCAACAGTCCTCAGTTTATACATTAGTCGCCTATGTGGCACAGTATCAAAAGCTTTCTTTAGAAGTGATAAATATGTGTTTATATGTTGCATTATTAGGGCAATGCATTAGTCTGTGAGGTACCTTCTGTTTATAAGAAGGCTCTACTCTGTGGGGAGCTTTTAGCTCCTTTAAAAACATCTCTCCCTAATATTTTATAGCTAATCACTATCCTGTGTACCCCATCGTAATTGCAACAGCTTTATGCATAAGTGAGAGGCAGACAGATCCCAAATCATTTGCTTGTTTGTGCACTTTGTGTTCGTATCACTGAAAGCATGACCCCGAGCTTTCAATAAAAATAATTACCTAGCAAAACATACACACATAATTTCCACTGTGCAAAAACGGGCACACTTTTGCTAGTTATGTATAAATTGATATAAGTGCAACAAGCCTTGACACATTAGGAATGAGATTCTTGCCCCGAAGAACTTACAATCAAGTGGGAGGGACAACATACAGATGCAAGTGGGGGGGTGGGTACAAAGTGCTTAAAAGGGATAACAATCATTTGTTCTGCTGATGCTCAGAAAGGTAGGATAACAGTCTAGATTTGAAAGTATTAATGGATGTTATCAGGTGAAGGGAGAGAGTTCCAAAGGTAGGGAGCAGCAAGAGATAATGGTTTAAGGCGGAAGGCAGCAGTTAGTTGGGGGTCTGTGGAGATTTTCTTTGCGAGGAAAGGGGGGCACGGCCTGGAACATAGAGGACCAAGAGAGAAGATAAGTAGAGAGGTGCAGTAGAGCGAAGGGATTTAAAGGTTTAAAGCTGGGTATTAATTATGATTCTTTGAATATATCTAAATATTACCTTGTCTTTCTGCACAAAGGCAAAAGAGAATGCATGATTACATTACTTTCCTCAAAGCATGTGCACTGTGCGGCGAACGTTCACTGTGACATCTGCAATCATTTTGGCAAGGAGAAGGAAAAGAGTGAGATGGGAACGTGTTCAATAAAGTTTCAGCATTGTAAATGTACATAGAATTCAAATAAAATGTTCAACATACACCCAAAGTTTCGATTTATTTTCCCCTGTCAGGGCTCCCATTCAGAGAGGAGTCATTTATTTGATGGTAATAGTTAATTAGTGGCCAATTCAACGAGTTGGAACAAGTTTACAGCTTTCCACGGATAGTGACAGAGAAATTAGAATGTATTTATGGAGGCTGATTCATATGGAGTACATCTGTGCTTAATTAGGTTCAATATGTATGAAGTCCTCGAATTATAAATGTATCCTCTTACAAGATTTTTATTAAAAACCAGCAAAAATGTGCATTATATAGGTCTATGTCTGTTTTTCAGCCTGAATTGAGCATATAGTCTGTTTATGGCATACCCAATGGTGTATTGATTTATTTCTCAAATTCCAGGTCTTTGGACATCTTTTGCAGGTTAAGCAAATGTAGCCCAAGTGATGACCTGGGATTTTTTTGCCTCTTGAATGTCCTGTTTAATGCTCTCCAGCTGTTCAGTTTTATCCCAAGCCTTTCAATGCAGGGTCAAAGTTAGGGGACTGTGCTCCAGGTCCCTATCCCCTAGAGGACATCCTAAATTCTATGCACTGGAAAGCTGATGGCCTATAAAATTTGTTACTACTTTTTCCAGTTCTCCCCAGGAGCCATATCCTCTACTCCAGTGATTCCCAACCAAGGGTCTCTGTACACTTAAAGGGCATCTATAGTGAAAAAAACACATTGCCTCTTTGCAAAGTTAAATTCATGTACTCTGTGCTGCCTTTATCCTACCTCTCTCAGTGACATTGTTTAACCATGGTGTCAGATCTCTGTGCAGAACTCCCCTCTTCCACCTCCCCTCTGTTACCTCCTCCATGACTCAACTCCGGCTACCTGACAAGCTTATCACGTGCAGTAGGAGTTAAAAGTTCAACATCCTGAAAAACACCCACGCACAGTGGCCAATAGAAAGCAAGCTGTCCTGGAGACACGGAAGAAGAACAGTACAGTTTACGATCTCTCACTTTGTGACCCATCATCAATCAGTGAAAGCTATTAAGAAGGGGGGTCAAGTGCAGCCTTATATCTGCCATCAAAGCTACCTCTCTCCCCCTGCTAATGCTCTTATCTCTATGTTTATTACAGAGCAGGGAGGGGGAATCACATCACAAGGATTTGATTGACAGTCCAAGTAGGAGTAGAGGAATGCAATCACTATTCTTCTAACTGGTGTATCTCAGGACAGAGAGGGAATCTGAAAAAAGTGAAGACGCTCTGGGGGTTGTGGGGAATTATAGAACACAAGGAAAGAAAGAAAAATCCTGACCCGTGATGCACAATGTGTAGGAACGAACGTTTTGGCCAATAATCGTTTCGTGTATGGGCACTTTATCGGCTGAAACGGTTGTTCGTTCGGAGATCCGCCAGGTCAGTCGGTCAACGATCCCCAGCCGAACATCCTTTTCGGCCGATAAAGTGCCTACACGCGGCCCGATTATCGCACTAAACGTTCGTCCCTACATATCGTGTGTCGCAGGTCGGGACCCGCAATCGCACATGTGTACGAACCTTTAGGCTTCCGAGAGGATGCTAGCAGGTGACAGGAACTGTATAGACCATCATTGTAAGAGAACATTAGAATGATTAGCATGCATTTTTGTAAATATAGATATTTAGATATAGAACAATAAATATATTTGTGTGAATTCTATTTTTTTTTTCTCAGTCCTCAAATAGAATTTATTTTGTATGGGTTCTCCGAAAAACTGTATCAAGTGTTCCCTTTCGATAGGTAATTAGAAACAGTGCGCTGCTCTGATACCTTAACAGATGTTAAATGTGCTCTCTTGCCCTAGAATCCCAGGCTGGGTATGTAAGGTTTGTGCATTATACAGTTCTGTGTAGAGATGGGGATAAAACATATACTGGTATCGGCGAATGTCCTGAGTAATATGCCCAGTCCTGTGGCTATTGGTTTATGACCGTATCCACTGACCTAATTACATCTAAAGATTTACCCTGAAGCATAGTGTGATCATCATTACATAACTAGGCTGGCATTAAATGTTTTTACATTGCTTTGAATTCAACAGATAGCTTCCATTAACAAAACACTAACAAGGTTATTCAATAAAAGTTCTTATCGTTTAAAATGGTGCTAATTTTGCCCCAACCAATCAGATGTTATTTAACATTTGAAAGCTAACATCTGATTGGTTGGGGCAAAATTAGCACCATTTTAAATGATAAGAACTTTTATTGAATCTCCCTGTAAGACTTACAGGGAGATTCAATAAAAGGTCTTATGGTTAAAAATGGTGCTAACTTTGCCCCAACCAATCAGATCTTATTTAACATTTGAAAGCTAACATCTGATTGGTTGCGGCAAAATTAGCACCATTTTTAACGATAAGAACTTTTATTGAATAACCCCGTTAAAGGGCATGTTCAGTAAAATCTTCCACTTCAATATTGAGGGGCCTGGCGCACTCAGATAGTTAGATTCAGCAGACACAGCAATGTATATAAAAACACTATACTTTATTTAAACAAAACTTTTAAAAACAGCATAATTACCCCAACGACAGGAATGCCTTGACGCGTTTCGGGCTTAAGCCCTTAATCATAGGTGCGGACCCCGCCATCTTGGCGTCCTCTTGTACCCGGCTGTCACTTACGTCAGAGATGGGTGAATGCACACTTCCCCCCCCCCCTCCCCCCCCCCCCCCATACGTCCACATAGAGAAGGAACGGAAACTTTACTAACGGAAACTTTAATCAAGTGATGGGCCCGGGGCTTTGTCACCCGGGTCATTTGAAGTAAAAGGTGGGTGCTGCATGTTAGGGCAACACCTTGGTTATTCTGAATGTAATGGGGAGCGCATTATTATAACGCTACACATTCAGCCCTTGTAGGCTTTTTTCTATTCTTTTGTTTACATGTTCAGTAAAACACTAAAATTCCAATTCTTACTTGGCTCCTTGGCGTTCCTGAAGGAAGATACTTACAAGTCCACTGGTCCCACCTCTTGTGGCTTTATCTGCTCACATAGCCGTTGTAAGTCATTTGACATAGCTGACGGCTAATGCAAGAAAGGACAAAAGGAGGGAAGGGACTTGCAGACTTCATTCAAAAATGAATGGAATTTTTTCAACCCCAAAGTTCTGAAAAAGCCAAATATCTGCTGCGTTTAGGAATTTTATGTTAAATTCTAAAAAATCCACCTCAATTGGGTTAGAAAGGTTTTGAAACATTCAGTGGAACTACTGGTGCAACTAAACCTGCCACTTTTGTTCATCTTTTCCTCCAACAATCTAGACATTTACACTCTTTACACTGCCTGGTCACAATGGTGGACCCTCGACTATCTTATCATTTTTATATATATTCCACTTGCAAGGTTATGGTTGTGTAATATCACCCAGAAAGTCATCTATGATGTGATCTATATTCCAGAGGGGATATAAAGGCAAAGGTTGGAAAATGAATAACTTACAGCATACAGTACATACTTATTTGAGGAGAACAAATGGTTTCAACTCAAACTGAATTGAGGATTGTTAAAAGAAAACTGCAGAAGAAACTAAGTTACTACAAGAGTGTCTGGGAGCAAGAATATTTCTTTGAAAGACATCTGTAGCGCTAAAGAGCAACTTAAATTAGAAAAACAAAAGATTGAGGTAAGAATCAAGACTGCGCATAAAGCAGATAATTCTTGGCTTCTTGGCAAGGCTTTGTTTGGAATTGTTCACTCCGTGACAAAGCGGTAGTAAACTTAATAAAATAAAGACACTGAACAGCAGAGCAGTATTATCCACAAGGCAACCCTAGGCACCTACAATGGGCCCAGGAAACTTCTGAGGGCCCAGCTTCAGAAGCAGTAACAATATTATATACAATATATGTAGCAAAAAAGGAGCCCCTAAATGATGGCTCTGCCTAGGGCCCCATGTGATCTTAATCCATGTCTGCTGAACAGAGCCTAAAATGTAGGGTCCTGATTGGGTGGCACAGAACTGTTGGACGGGCCAGGTTATGAGTGAAAACTGGTTACAGCAGTGAGTAACAAGCAGATGGTAACTGGTCACTGGGATTTTCATGTTAGATTGATCTTGCACTGCTATGCCACTGCTATGCCCCTTTCCGGGGCTGACAAAATAAAGTAAAAGATAAGGGAAAGTGAGCAAAAGAATGTTAACTTATGCAATTGTGTACATTCGTAAATTTTTAACAAAATGGAGCATGATTCTAAGCCAGTTATATATAGGTATATAGATCGAGATAGATAGATTGAAACATTGCTGTTGTGCAGTCACTAAACCACAATTTGCATCACCAGACCTGTGACTGCTCCAAGTTACATTGTATGCTGGTATCCTTTGGGCGTTTTTTTTCCCCTGTGGGCTACGAACATAATGTCTAGGGGATAATTTGCACTTCTCCCATTAAATAGTATTGCTAATCTGTATGAGTAATGTACAAATGTTCTAATGCTGTGTAACGGGTCTCAACAGTAGAAAACTCTAAATTTATAGACCAGTAGAGGTCCAAGATCGCTCTGGTGGTTTAACATAATTTGTTGGTGCGTGTATGAAATGGCAAATACCTTTTTAGAATAAGGAATTCTTGTAACTTGCCATATCTGAAATGGGAAGACAAAATGGTCTAGTTCAATCTGTTTATAGGTCCTTATTATTTTGTTTTATTGCATTGCCTGCAGGAAATAGTCTTGCTCCATGTTTCAGCTTTAGCTCTGATTGATGCTCTTTCCTTTATGAATATTTTAATCTACTCCATAATAGAAAGGATCTCTTGTACCACTATAATACCATTTACTATCTTCCCTATAAAGTGTGTTTTTATGAATTTCCTGTTCCTCCATTAGGGCCCTTTCTAGCAGATACATATTTTTGCATATAGAATCCTTTGTATTCAACTTTTGATTGCCAAAAAAAATGGTTTCAACTAAGTGAAGATTTGTTGTGTCCCCAAAACTGCAAAAATAAAACCTTGGTGATGGCACATGGGGTTCCTGGTATCTCCCAGTGAATAGACTGATGTCCATACACAGCATTTCGTTCCCCAAAAAATAGGGAAGTATTCTCAAATGGAAATTTGGGGGGTTTGGTATTTTGATGTTTTAAAATAATTTCATAGAGAAGTTTGGTTTCTCAGGAGGTATTTGTATGTTTTGAATCTATTTACTAAGGAAATATTCTAAGCTGGCTTCTGTTGGCAGCGCTATAGAATTTTTTTTTCCTCTTTTAAAGATTTGGCGAGCAAGGCAAAATACTTTATCTTAATTTGGTGACCCATCAATATGGATAACTGCGGCAGTGATTGGCCTTGAATCACCTGGATGTTATATAAAGGTTTTGGTATAAACTGATGTTAAACATGATTAAACGGGGCTTTTCAGAGGTGGCCATGATCAAGGTTTTCTGTTCAGTACCAAGGACAGTGGGTTTGACTTCAGAGTTACAAAAGACTATTACTGGATGATGAATGAAAATTCTACTATGCCAAATATTGTACAATATGGAGATAAACTTACCGATTTCCAGTGAAACTAACCTAATTTACACGGGAATTAGTAGATTTACACTAATAAATTTCCAAGCTCTTCTGTGTCCCTTTTCTTAAATTCCAGGCTACCTACTTTGGAATAAAAAAGGTTTCTTTATCTTTTTTATGTAATTCTACGCTACCTATAAAGGATGGATTTATTTTTAGTGGAATATTTGTGGTTGGTTTTCTACCCTTGTGCTCTGCACTACATCTAGCGACTTCAATGTCTTTTACTCCTTATCCTTGAACGTTTCTTTCTGACTGGCTCCTTCTCCTGTTTCTCCTTCTAGGGAATGTCCACCCTTCTGCACACAAAGCTGTATCTGCTACAAACCCCCCCAGAAGCAGGACATTGTTTTGTTTAAAATCACTATGTTAGCTCCTAGCCAGAGATATTATAATTACATGCTCCACTGCCGCGGCTCTGCACTTCCGGGTAAGGCGGTCAGTGTCAGCAGTGACAGAGGCGTCACGGCCAATCACTGACTGCCATTCCCGGAGCAATCTCCACTGTGGCTGCTCAAGAACAGAAAAAGAACACAGCAGCCACAGTGGAGACAGAGTGAGGAAACCAGAAGGGGCGGTGGATCGACAAGCTTGTAAGTATAATATCTCTGGCTGGGAGCTGAAATAGTGATTTTAAACAAAATGATGTCTAGGTTTTGGGGGGTTTGGTAGCAGATACAGCTTTGTGTGCAGAGGGGAGGACAGTCCCTTTCAGTCTTTAAACCATAAGTGATTCAGTATTAACAAAGTTCTAACAATGTAAATATTTCTGTGTGATTACATAATCCTTCCCTCTTAATGAAAAACAAGGCATTATGCAGAAGACACTATTGATATAAATGTGGATGAATTTACATGCACTGAACTGATGGCAAATGGTGTCTGAAAAATGGCTTCCTGTAATTTTAAAAATGGATACATTTGGATTTTATGGCTGTAAACAAAAACTTGAGTACAGACTGTTTGTTTTTATTTATGGGGATCATGGAAGCCTAGTACTATGTTATGTGGTGGATCCTGGGAAGAAGGACCATTAGAACTTCAGCTCACTAATGTCAACAGCAGGGAACAGCAATGTTTTCTAGTGAAAAACATTGAGCGAAAATATTAAATACCACAGAGCTGCAGGGGCCCCTTATCTTAACTCTTTATCCCAGACACCATCTTTAGACAGCCCATTTAAGGGGGGGGGCGTGTTTATAGGTAGTGTCTACCTTGATGATTAATTCAGTAATCTCTTACCTTTCAAATAATGGATTTGCGGATCTGCCCATTTTTTATTGACCATTTGGTGTTTTTAAAAATGGTGTATAATTTTATCCTAACCTTAACAATGTGTAACACACTTTCATGTGTTTTAAGGACAACTATACTGTAAATATTACCTGGGGCAGGGAGGTAGGATTGATTATTCCCACCTCCCAATATTATTTTCATCTGCCAGGTTGGTGCTCTGGGCCTTCCTGTATTAAAGATAGTGGTGAAGCACTTGGGAAGCCTGGCAGAAGCAGTTTTCTTCATGCTGCTGCTCCTCATAGAAATGATATTGGGTGGTAGAAAGTACCAATCCTACCATCCCTGCCCCATGTACTTTTCATTGTAACTGTTTTTTGAGAACTTTAATATACACTATAGTTTTCCTTTAAAGGAAAACACCTAATGGTCAATAAAAATTCAGTGGAAAATGTCATTATTTTTAATATTCTTAGTTTATATTATGCGTACCTAGTTATTCTACATATAACCTTCCATTTTGAAAAATCAGTTGAATTTATACCCCTTGCTATTCCCTGCTGTTGATTTTGTGAGCTGACATTTCAGGTTCTAACGATCCTTCTTCTTCCCAGAATGCACCACTACCTTGGAAAGTTCCTAACAGCAATTTCTACTGATTGGCTGTTGGATGGGTCAAACATGTTCAGATCTCTACTGAGCAACTGAATCAACCCAGGCACTGGGCCATGGGCAAGAGCATAATGATCTATTTACTCTTGTGCACTTGCATTAAATTTATACCAGGATCTGTGATTAAAGCTAGGTACAAACCTAGCGATTTTTCCTCCTGACCGACCGTTCAATACTTTCGACCGGTCAGCCAGGAGGAAGGACTGTCGGTCACGGCAAAAGCAGCCACGTCCGATAGTTACCGCGACCGATCGTGCAGTCCATAGAGGACCGCACGATCGGACTAGGTTTTCCACCATGTCCGATCGTCCTTTCGTCCGATACACTGAACTATCGGTTGATCGGACCAAAATATCTCATCGTGTGTACCCAGCTTTACAGACCTGCTTTTGTCTCCCAGTTTGTATCTGTGTTTTTGTTTTGAAAATAAGCCGTATTCCTGAAGAATAAAGTATATTTGCATAGAAGAGAGAGCCATGTCTATTTCTTCTGTGTTGACTGAAATCCTATTAGTGCTAAATTGTATTTGTGGATGAAGGGGCATTTCCACAGATTATTAATGGAGGGTGGAAAGTTGGACTTATTGTTATAGGAAGGGATATCTAACCTGCTATCCTCCAGATGTTGTCAATTACTCGCTCTTTAGCATCTTCAACTGTCTGTGGCATTGCAGCAGCCATATTGGTTTTGGGCAAATAGAAATACAGGTGCATCGGCTGAAAATGGAGTTAAGACACGCTAGCCGATGTTATATCCCTTAGCGTGTCTTAAACTCCATCATTGCATTGCCTGTGTGGTTAGCACGAAAGCTAACCACGCAGGCTGGATTTACTTACCTAAAGTTTCCTTCAATGCTCCAATCCTGGAGTCCGTCTGCGACTGCCAATGAGGAGATGTGCTCTGAAAGAAGTCTTCTCATTGGCCGGATCGCAAGCACCAAAGGAAACTTTAGGTAAGTAAATCTAGTTAGAAAATGAACCCAGGGCTGAGGACCGTGGTTTAGGTCCTCACCCTGGGTTCTACTGATGGCAGGATCGGGGTCTAGGTGAGTATAATTGTCCTTTTAAGTATAAAAGCCTAATACATGTATGGAGGGGGTTTTATCGGTAAAAGTTTGAATGCAAGACATGCTATCCTAAAATAAATGTGATCAGATTAAAAGGCAACCTCTGCCCTTTTCCTCCCCTAATAAAAAGGTCCTAATGTGAGGACTAAAACTGCAAGGTTCTTAACCCTGTGTTTCCCTTGTAGCAGTAGAACTTGTCCTTCAAAGTTGGGATCACGGCCCTGGTTTGTCCCCTGCTGATATCTGGGGTTTGGCTAATGGGAAGGTGTTGGGAAAGCTACTTACCTTCCCGGACGTTCCGGTCCCTCCAAGATGGCGGCGCCCAGTGAACCCGTGCGCCGACATCATCACGTGCAGCGTCACCAGAAATTGCCGGCAAAGCAAAGATTTAAATAGCCGGCGTTCCTGTAGCCGGTGCCCAATTATAGCATTGCTATACCTTTTCTGTTGTGCTGGGTTCCTGTTTTCTACTGCATCCTGATCCTGCCTTGGACATTATCCTGATCCTGCCTTGGACATTATCCTGATCCTGCCTTGGACATTATCCTGATCCTGCCTTGGACATTATCCTGATCCTGCCTTGTATTTTAACATTCATCCAAAGACTGTTCCAGTTCTGCTGTGCCTCCTGACCACCTCTGTGGACTCCTACCCTTGTTGGTCCCAACTTCATCTGACATCTGTACAGGTACCTTACAGAAGGCATGCTGTACAAGAAACATGCCTTTTATTTGGCAGAGTCCCTGACTGTGTGGGGGTATGACCTTGCACTTGAGGTCCTGGGTACTTCCATTGGGTGTGGGGCATTGGTGAGGATTAAACTTGCCCTTTAATTCTTATTACACTCAACACAGTGCATTGATAACCACATATGTTTATAAAACACTATTAAGTACTGGTGAGTGAGGGATAGCAGCTGTACATATGTAACAAAGGCTGATAGTGCTTACATTAATTAAAAGGCAAACAAAGATACTTACAGTACACCGAGGCAAAGATCCAGAACCCAAGATCACGGCTGCCCGTTTTTTTCTAAGCTGCCCTACCTCTGAGAGTACACTGCCTGATCAGGATTCTGAGGCTGATGTTACAGAAGTAGAGCTGAACTGAAAGTAGAAAACAGCAGTTGTGGTTTCAACAATTTGATGTAGTTTACAATTAAATGTATTGAATTGATAGTCTTAAATTGTTAAATCAATTATGATATTTCTGAGAGTATACAGACTGATGTCAAAGTTAATATTCATTTTAGCGAATTACTTTAGTGAGGAAGTTAGTAAATGTTAGTTTGTTTTATAGTTTGTACTTTTTTTAATTTACCTTCTCTTCATGCATGTGTAAATAACATTCTCTTTCTTACAATGTACAGATTACGATTAGCAAACTTTTGCATTTCTCATTCTTACACACTGGATCCATATAACAGGCTCTCTCCCTTCCCCCTCAGCCCTTTGGCTTTTTAAAATGAGGGAAGAGGCCACCCAGTGCTTTATATTAAAGGCAAAGGACCTCGCCTAAAAGGGGCGTGTTGGGGGTGCTATTACCACGTGGAGGCTTGACCAAGCCTCCCAATAAATACATACAATACACGGATTGTGGAAGCACTCCAATTAGGCTAATTTACAACTACATTTAGTGGAAGTGCTACTGATCTGGTCAAACATTTATACAAACATAGAAAACAATCAATGCACATTCCTAGGCCCCATACAATACCATATTATCTGCACACTGGCATACTTTATTAACCCCTTTGTTTATAAAGTATGCCAGTGTGCAGATAATATGAACTGCAATAAAGTTATTTTTGCTATAGATTTAAATTCAGTTCCTTGTGAGTGCTTCCCTCACCCAGGCGAATTGTCTCTATTTTATTAATAGGATATGATAAATAGTGTAAAACTCACCCAGGCGAATTGTCTCTATTTTATTAATAGGATATGATAAATAGTGTAAAACTCACCCAGGCGAATTGTCTCTATTTTATTAATAGGATATGATAAATAGTTTAAAACTCACCCAGGCGAATTGTCTCTATTTTATTAATAGGATATGATAAATAGTGTAAAACTCACCCAGGCAATTGTCTCTATTTTATTAATAGGATATGATAAATAGTGTAAAGCTCACCCAGGCGAATTTTCTCTATTTTATTAATAGGACTCATTATTTAGTGTTGATTACTTACAGCAAACTGCAGCTAATTATCAAACCAGTTCCATTAATATGGGAACATACCATAGGGCTGTGGAAGAAATAGTCATGTTAATGGAACATTCCAGTAAGTAAAAGAACCCATTTCTGGGCCATTCCCCATAGATGTATTTATGCCACCTTAGACAAAAATTTTCATTTTAGCATTTTATAAATACCGCTTTGATTTTCGTTTAATGCTATATAAATGCCATAACGATGTTTGGCGAAAATTCTGGTAAAACTGCAAAAAATGCAACAAAAGGCAGAAAGTGGCAAAAAGGCGAATTTTCACCTATTTATAAATAGCGTTAAATAAAAAAATTGCAAAAATAGCTCTGAAATTTCACCTTTTCTGCTTGATAAATGTGCCTCTAACCTCAGCCTATACATTAGTGTTTTTTTTTGCTAAAGACCCCCCTTTAATGTTGGCAAAATTGTTTTTTCAGCCCTGGTCTGGTAATGTCCGACGTTAGAGAACAATTTCTCTTTTCGCTGCAATACCAGACTTAATGAATAAGGCCAAGTTGTCTGTGCAATACTACCAATACTACCGCCACACATCACCACAGCGATATCTTTCGCAGGGAAAACGAGCAGTTTAATAAATACGGCGAAGATATTGCTGTTTACCATTGCAATGTTGTGCGATAGCGATATGGCGAAAATAATGATTGTTTATAAATATGCCCCTTTGCGCTGCAATGATGAATGAGTATAACATCGGTTAGCGGGTCTTTGAACTCTATTTCCAGCACTGGCTGTCAGTGTCATAATTTTATAAAATTAGACACTTAATTAATATGACCACCTGCCTAATATTGAATGGTCCCATTATTATTCTCACATGTCCATTGTAGTTTCTTTCAGGAATGAATTGTTCAGCATGGGCACCCTAACCTGTCTGTGGCTACACTGCTGTAAATATAACAAACTGGAACTAAATCCCTACAACTCCATTACTATTTATATGTAAGTTACTATCTGTGTTTTATGGTATGATATACTATAGAGTATTTTTTTGTATAAGGTTTTGTAGTTTAGATGTTATACGGTATACTACATTTTCATGAGCACTTTCTGGTCATATGTCCAGTAGGTAGGGATTTTCAATTTATGGTTATAGGGATACACATTCTTTTTCTTAATTATATACTGAATTTATTATTAGAAATAAGCACGGTAGTTATTTATTATCTACAATGTGTATCTTGTTAATGTATCTAAAATACATGTGCTTTATGATTTTTCTGCTTCCAAAACATCACCTTCTAAGATAAAATGGTTCACTTGCTTCCTAATATATTCCACTAACTGCCAGGTGCTGTTAAATTTTCCTTTACAAAATAATGGAACGACCACTAGTATCATTGAGTAACAATGGTGCAAATGAATGGTGCTTATAGTTTCTGATTCTTTGCCCTTTTGAGGTCTCTGTGGAATGAAAATCTGACATATGGTGTCTATTTTAGGACATCTTCATATCACTTTGCATCTATGCATCACTTGCATCTATGTCCAACGGGGGAAGTCAAGGCTAAATATAAATGACAAGCAGAGGTCAGGGCAGATGACACAAAAATTTTTTTAGAAACAGGCATATGGTCAGGGCATGCAGCAGGTGTCAAAGTCCAGTAAACTAACCAAGGGGTCAGAAGCCAGAAGTCAAAGTCCAGAATCAAAGCCAAGTGGTCAGGAGCTGAAAGTAGTCCAAAATTAAAGCCAAAGAAAACTGAGAAATCCAACTAGATTAAAGAGCACACCCAGGAAAGCTGTTGCCTTCATCTTTTGCATAGTCATGAAACTCATCCTGATGATGGCCCGCTAGGGTCTGAAATGCGCAGAGCAAGTACATCCTTTGTTTAAATAAAGTTACGTTTTAACCAAAGACCAAAACTACCCAAGCCATTAAAGCATTGTTCAAGTATCCGATTAAAGAATGATAAATTGCCTGTTCCAACCTATTTTTTGAAAAATCGCCATTCAGACTCTGTCATAAAACATATAAAATCCCCCAATAGAGGTGGAGACAGAAAATTTCTGCTTAAAAGCCAAGAAGTGAAAGGAATCCACCGCCTCAGTACCCTTGAACCCCAGGGACTCCATTGGGAATATAATTTATATTTGTTCCTATGATATGTATGTTATTGTCCATGATGCTCTCTTTCGCAGTGCCCCTGGCACATTCTCATACATATAAAGTTTACTATATGATATGATGTGTATTATAACTGATGTTTTGAAATTCATAGTGATTGTGTCAACGGTGTTAATGATGTTTAATAACTGGTAATGACTAGAAATGGCTGGATTTCCGGAAAAATTCGGAAATGCGAAAATCCACAAATTTTGCCATTAAAGTCAATTGGGGAAAAAGTTTGAAAATTTCCGCCTAAAATAAGGGTTTAAATATCAGTTGTAACTTACTGTAAATGGCTCTGGGGCCTGGGAAATGGTCTGAGAAACACGTCCCCATGAGAAGAACAGCAAAAACTTGCACACGTGTGCTACTTCTGGTTTCCGCTGGCCTTGGAAGGACCCTTGTGGCATTGATAAGTGTCTTTTGGGGCTTAAGGGGTCCCGCAGCTCGAACCTCCCTGGCACTTATAAGTGTCCTTGTGGTCCTTGGAAGGGTCCTTGTGGCTTAAGGGGTCCCGCAGCTCGAACCGGGCCCTCTCCCTGGCACTTAGAAGTGCCCTTGTGGCACTGACAAGTGCCTTTGTTGAGGGTCAAGCAGCTCGAAACCAGGACCCCCATTGGTAAACGTAAATCCACTCCAAAAAAAGCCACAAACGTGGATATTTCTGATAGTGAAGTCAGCGAAGCGGAATCTTTTTTAGGGGATCGCCACCCCTTAAACAGAAGACAAGAAGGGGAAGGAGTAGTGGTAAGAAACAAAACAAGACAACAAAAGAAACAGGCTTAATTACACAACCCGAGGATGCTCTTCAGGTAATTAACTTATCCACCATTGTGTTAACACCTTCCCAATTAAGTGTACTATCTAAGGGCCTTTTTTTCTGCACTTCTCAACCCCTGGATAACTTCACACTACATAAGGATATCTACCTTTTTTGTAGACGACTAGCCTTAAAGGCTTTTTTTAAAGAAAAACAGATGATACATGAAAATGCTTTAATTACCATGGACTCAGAGATTATATCTGGGGAAGATACAGTGGATGATACGACTTCTCTAATGAATCCGGACACTAGAAAGGTATTTAAGCCCAAATCCACCCTTTGCCCTTCATTCTCAGAATTTCCATGTATTAATGTATTCTATAAATGTATGACGGAAGAATGTAGACGGATGGTAGCAAGTGGTGGCTCATCTAATATTACAGCTAAGGAACGATCCGCTATAAAGGAGCTTCAAGCTTTGAAAGATGTAGTGATAAAGAGGTCTGACAAAGGGGGGAATGTGGTCCTATGGCCCGAGCACCTCTATTTGACAGAGGCCAAAAAACAGCTCAATAATAGGGAGAACTACTCCCCCTTCCCTCTAACCCTACACATATTTTTCAGAAAAGATTGGTGAGTATGCTGGATGATGCCATAGAAATGGGTGATATAACCATGGAGGAAGCAAGGTTTCTATACAAATATATCTGTTGTATTCAATTAGATCAACTGGACTTGAATACAACAGATATACCATGACCTGGATGAATGAGAACCTTCACAAGCACGTTTCTATACAAAGAGCACCCTAAGACGCCAACATTTTACATGCTCCCCAAAGTACATAAGAACATCCGGCGATCACCAGGTAGGCCGATAATATCTGGAATAGACGGTCTAAATGAGAATCTATGCTTATATGTGGATAAATTTCTACAACCTTTTGTGTTCCAACTAGACTCATATCTCCGGGATACAGCAGACTTCATCTCAAAGATACAAGATATACCAGTGGAAGATGAACATCTTTTAATCACATGTGATGTCGAGTCTTTATACGCTAACATCGACCATGAAGCAGGCATAGAAGCCTGCCGGTACTTTCTGGATATGAAACGGCAAACGGAAGGATAAAACGGGAACGGAAATAAAATTTTTAAGATTCATACTGTTCCACAACTATTTCCTGTTTGACAATACCTACTACCTTCAAAGGAGAGGTACTGCAATGGGTGCAAAATGTGCGCCCTCATATGCTAACCTCTTCCTTGGGTGGTGGGAATGCAAGTTTGTGTTCTGTGATGATTTTATTTTCTTTACTGCTTACATAGATCTGTGGGTCCGTTTCATCGACGACGTATTCATCCTCTGGAATGGAACTAAGGAACTAGCAATAGACTTTATAAAAATCCTGAACATGAATAAAATGAATATCCATCTAACCTATGATATCTCTGGGATTGAAACAACCTTTTTGGATATAAAGGTAAAAAAGCATCAGGGTAGACTTGATACTGAATTATATAGAAAGGATACAGCGACCAACTCGTTGCTACACTATAACAGTGCCCACCCACAAGTCTTGCTTAGGGGGATCCCTAAAGGGCAATTCCTAAGGGTTCGCAGGAACTGCACTACACCTCACAGCTATGTCAAGGAGGCCAACGAACTTGAGACACGTTTTATTAACAGGGGGTATCCTAAGGCACTGCTGAAATTTAATAAGGCACATGCACAAAGACTTAAGCAGGCAGATCTCCTTGAGCCAAAAGTTAGGGCAGTTGAGGACAAGACAAGGTTTATTACCACTTACAACACTAGATATATGCAGATTAGACAAGCCTTGGAAAGAAACTGGCATATTCTCCTTAATGATGATGTGATATCTGAACTTATACCCAATAAACCCTCCATAACGACTAGAAGGGGTAGGAATCTAGGAGACATCTTAACTAGTAGTCACTTTCAGAGAACCACACTGACATGCAGGGGGGTTAAGATACAGGGGACTTACCCCTGTGGGAAATGTCACTTTTGCCCATATATGGTTAAAAGGGATAAGATCATGAGCTCGGATGGTCTTAAAAACTTCAAGCTGTATGGTTATTTTAACTGTGATACCTGCAATGTGGTCTATGATCTCCAATGTGGGTGTCAGAAAATATATGTTGGAAAAACTATGCAAAAACTTAAACAGCGATTGTCAAACCACCTGTCCAATATACGTTTAGCATTGAGGGATAGTAGGGATGGGAAATCCATCTCCAGTGTGGCTCAACACTTTTTAGCACATCATGGAGGTAGGGTTAATGGTATCTCGTGTTTTGTTTTACAACAGGTTAAAACCAACATGAGAGGGGGAGATCTCAACAACATGCTGTTGAAAGCTGAGGCTAGGTGGATTTACCAACTATCCAGCCTTGCCCCTGGGGGCATCAATGAAGAACTGGACTTGATCCCCTTTCTTTAGACCCTAGTCTACTTCATCACTAACTATGCAACATCCAACATACTTACTTCAACTATCTAAAAAGCAGGCTGTATATAGAACCTATGGGAGATACCCACCATGGACCCCGGTTGGGGATACTTACCTGGATAATTGCTTTGAGCACCTACCCACATTACCTATTGGAGTTTAACTTAGTATCTTATGGGCCATCTACATGGACCATCGGGATCATCTTCCTGGGACTTTTTGGCATTGGATGTACTCTGTGTTTCTCAGTTGGAGGGTCACTGGCTTTGTGACCAGGAACAAAGTGTACATGTTATATTCTACCAATGGGGGGGCCCCCCTTTCTTTTATGCGATGGATATCACTGAGAGGATTACCATTTTAGGGGTTGCTTACCCCGATACCCCTCCTGGGGTAAATCCCCCCGTTCTGTCAAGAAATGAGTTCGTCTAAAGGGGGTATAAATTGAGTACTCAATTTTCATTTACTGTATACATATGTATGTCTCGGCGTTCCACTACATGGCTGGTCTAAAAACTTTGGGTCTTGGGACCCCAATGGTTTACTGAATGTGATCCCTCTGTTGCTACTATTTTTATTATGTTAGGTCAAATTGTTATGTATGTATTACGTTGTATATATTTTATTATTATGGTATGTGGGACCATTGGTTGCAGACGGTTGTTGGTCCAATAACTTCATGGTTACAGGCAGGGGCCGTTCTCCCTATAATTTTGTTTATAGTGAGTGTATGCGCTATTGCGCATGCGCGATTGGGCCAGAGTGTGTTTTTTTTTTTTTAACTCCTTATCGGCTAACATAATGATATGTACGCATGCCCGACTAGGCAGACGCACTCGGACGTCGCTACGCATATGGATGTAATTGCGTAGCCACGTGAGTACATGTTGGGCGTGTTTTGCACTTAGGCCTATATATTTGTTTTGGATGGACGCCACCAGCGTGTACCTTTTGAGAAAGCCCGGGGCACCGGGCGAAATGCGTCAGGGGGACCACTCCACCCACCGTTTCTGATCTAGCAGCTCTCATCACTACATGGAGATACATACGCCTGCACTTCCAGGGATTGCTTAGACTTTTAAGTGTTGAGCCATACATAGGGATAGATAAGTATATATGCTACATACGCTGTTTATACCAAGGTTTCCCTCTATAGACTCTGATAAATCGTCACTGTATAGAATTTACTATAGCATTGCACTATGCACTTTACATTTCATCCTTGGCTACTTTAATTACTGTATATGAGATGCTGCTATTTGTATATTATATGTTTTAATGTTTTTTAATTATTCTGTTTGCACATGATCTAGTCACGTAACGTATGTGTGTACATACTTCAATAAAGGAATGTAAATATTTTTTCACCGACATTAAGTGAGTGCTGCAGTCTTCCTTTTTCTTCTTTGATTTGAATGTTCAGTCTGCCCTTTTGGGTCTGTTCAGCACCCCCCCTACCTACTGGTTAAATACTTGGGGATTTTACTAGTGCCATACCTCCATTTCTATTAATATTGCCAGGACCCCCATTGGCTCTTAGAAGAGCCCTTAGTGACATGTCTTCTTTCTTCCTGGTGGTTTTAACATGGAATTGGACTTGCTTAAGTTCCAAAGGCAACTTAAACTGAAGGACTACTTTAAAGACTCTATTACCACTACTGAGTAAATTTGAGCACATTCAACCCTCCTAACACTCCTGCCACAATAAAAACGTTCCATAATATTATGAGCAATGATGTGAAACATACCTTTAGGGCATCTGCCCAGAAAAATTATGATAATCTCTCCTCTCTTCTGAGGAGAGAGAGGCTATAGGTACCCTCAATGATGATAAAAATTTGATCATCCATCTGGCGGATAAGGGGGGGGGGCGATTGTGCTCTTGACTCGTGAATATTATGTGTCTGAAGTGGTATCCCAACTGAGTGATGAATAGGTTAATTCAAAATGTAATGTAGATCAGACTGATCGTTTGAAAAGGGAACTTGACACTAGATTGACCATGGGGTTCAATATGGGATGGATTACAAAAAAACAAGTTGAGTTTTTAATCACTACACATCCAAGATACCCATTATTCTATATCCTCCCAAAAATACATAAGAAAAGTACTACTCCCCTGGGGAGACCAATTGTATCATCGTATGGTTCCCTGTTTAGACCCATAGCTCAATAAAGCCTTACTAGAAAAGGAGGACAGATGGATACACAACTTAGACACCCAAAAGTCCCAGGGGCTTAAATGAACAGTGGACTTTACATTGTTTCTTATAATTGTTACACTGTCTGTGAAAAGTTAGATACTTTTAGAAATGTATTAAGATTCAACTGTGTCTGAAAATAATTTTAATATAAGCTACATACTTCCTTTTCAAGTATTGAGTTGCTACAGGTATGATCTATACGATTTAGGATTATTTATTGTTTAATGCTTTTATCATGATACAGTGATATATGTTTTTAACTAGCTTATTTATGCTTTACATAAACCTTTTTAAATGTGGTGTTTTCTCACTATATTCTCAGATGTGTATTTGGGGTGTGTTCACAGGGGGTGGGTATATAAGGTATTACAGAAGTGTGTTACAATGTCCTGATGAGGGCCCGCTGAGGGTAGAAATGCGTTGAGATATTTTTATGCTTGTGCTGCTATATATGACTGCTATATATGACTGTATGTACTAAGATTGGAAGTGCACCCCGGCATAAAATAAATCAAGGTTATGGAGTGCCGTATGTTCCAGTATATATATATATATATATATATATATATATATATATATATATAAAATCAGAAAATACACCACACACCTTGCATCTGATGCAGCACCTGGTGCTTGTGTGTAGGAGTATGGCTGTACTGCTCCTCTTGTATATATATAGAAAACCGGTTCCACACCGCACACAGGATTTAAATTGCAGCTTCTTTATTCAAGTTAGCACATGTGAGAAACGTACGACGTTTCGGGGTTGGCACACCCCTTTCTCAGGTAAAACAATGGCTATCACATGTCACTACTGTCCCCATTATTATGTATCCACGCATACAGGATATGACATCATATGTCCACCCCTTTCTCTCACATACGGTACCTTATTAACCCCTCCCGTTACATTTACCCCCCAAATTTTAGCATTTTATTTATCATTCAATTAATCAGTCTATATATACAATTTGGAAAAACTAACATAGTTTAGATACATTATATCAACCCTATAAAAACTGGTATAGGTCATAGTCTTTATTTAGACCCTCAGGGTGTAAGCTTTTTAACTGATGTATCCACCATACCTCCCTTCTTTTGAGTAGTTACCCCCTATCACCACCCCGATCTGATAGGGATACCGCCTCCAGAACCCTGAACCTCAGCTCATTCTCTGTATGTCCTGCCTCAAAATAATGCTTAGGTACAGGTAACTTTACATCCCTCCTTTTAATGCTGGAACAATGCTTTGAGTTCCATGCCTTTACCATTTGGGTGGTTTCGCCCACATTTTTTAGGCCGCACGGACACCACAGCACGTAGACTACGAAAGATGAGTCACATGTACAGAACTCTCTACAGTTGTATAGTTTACCCATAGTAGGGTGTCTGAAAGAAGGGCCTTTATCCACAAATTTACAATGTACGCAATGTAGGCAGGAATACATTCCCACCCTTCTTTTACCAAAGAATGCCCTTCTTTCTTCTCTCTCCTGAAGGTAGACCTCACCAAGCCATTACCAAGCGAAAATCCCTTACAATAAGAGATTAACAGAGGAGCCTTAAACTCTTCAATTTCAGGATATGCACGACCAAGCATATACCAATTTTTCTGTATTACTTCTTTCACTAGGTCACTGCCCACTGCAAAATCCATTATAAATGGTATTCTCCTGTCCTTTGTTTTCTTTTTGTTACTTGCCAATTCCTGACTGGATCCCACTTTGGAGACAGCCCCATGCAAAACCCTAGTCGGGTACACTCTATCCAACAGTTTGGAATACATCTGCTCATGCTGTGTTTTCCTCACTTCAACATCACTGGCTATGCGACTCTCTTAAACTGACTGATCAAAATGGACCTCTTCACGTGGGGGGGGGGGGGGGGGGGTTGTGAAAACTCCCATACGAAAACATCTAATTCCGATCAGTCAGCTTGGCATAAATTTCTGTACTGATGCCCCCATCCTTTCTCACCTTAACATCCAGAAAATGAATCTCCCTGTCACTGAATTCTAGTGAGAAATTAATATTCGGGTGTATCTTGTTCACCTGATCATGGAACTGGTGCAGCGCTCCAACGCCGCCCCGCCACAAAAGGAAGACATCATCTATGTATCTCCTCCAGGCTAAACAGTGCCTGGTGAATGATGGTAAACAATAGATGGCGTCTCTCTCCTGCCACGACATAAAGGCGTTGGAATATGACGGAGCGACGGTAGACCCCATAGTTGTACCCCTCATTTGCATATAATATGCTTGATCAAATTTGAACTAGGACCTGCACAATATTAATTCTAGACATCCCACAAAAAAATTGATCTGTTGTTCACTATAATTTCCACACAGTAACCGACGGCATGAAGTCATTCCGTCATCGTGTGGTATGGAAGTGTAAAGCGACGAAACCATAAGCCATAATAATGCAATTCCAATCCTCAACCTGTAGGCCATATAACCTTTCCAAAAAATGTGACGTATCCATATATATATATATATATATATATATATATATATATATATATATATATACCATTCCAGAATATAGCAGCACACCTCCAGTATATATATGTATGTTGGTGCAAATCTCCAAAACCGGGAGCTGTATCCCCAACTTTTATCCAATGACAAAGGAGCAGCACTCAATTTTTGCAATAGTTTCTATATTTCATGAAATCCAATATACTCATACATAATAACACCGTTTCGGGTCCATATTACCCTTCATCAGGCTTGAGAATAAGTCAAACATTTGGCCAACATGGCCCACACTATTTATAGATATTAGACAGGATATGACATCATCACAGTGCCATTTTATCCCCTTTTTTTATTTTAACCCATTATATACACTAATGAACACATTCTGTCGATATTGCCCTGGACCAAGGATATTAGAAGCCTACACAAACAGATATAAATTCGAATCCCTATTTAATCCATTAGGGTATAGGGACCCAACCTTTTAATCCACCAAACTACCCTACACCTCAATCCATCGGTGTTCCCTATTCCCAACACAATTCAAACGTATGGATTCCAATACCCTGAAACTTAATTCTGTGGCCAAGTGCCCCTTGTCCAAGTAATGTTTAGGTAAGGGTAGGTGTGACTGTTTTGTAATAACCGAAGATCTATGTTGGATCATACGCATTTTTATTTTCTGTGTATATATATATATATATATATATATAAATATTTAGCCTAATTGGAGTGCTTCCACAATCCTTGTATTGTGTGTGTGTGTGTGTGTGTGTGTGTGTATATATATATATATATATATATATATATATATATATACCTTGCTTAAAAAAAACCTAACATTTTGAAATCAGTGGTTCTGTGCAAGAATGTTTTTGGCTGTTACATTCTACATGCTACTGAATTTGTAATGATGCCATAAACAAAAAACCCCAATATGCCAGAATAGCTTTTGGATCATTTAAGTAAATTTGTATATACATGAATCATATTTGGCTTGTTTTTAATGCGTTTTTGATTCAGTCGAAACCCATCCCCAATTTATCACACTTTGTCTTAGAATAACCTTTCTGTGTTAAGTCAGCAAGTCTGTTCTTTTTTACTTTTTTTCTTTTTGTGTACATTCCTGTGGATTATACCGTTGCTGAATAAATACATTCTAGCCATATCTCAGCATCAGCTGCAAAATAAAATCTAGTTTTCTGATCTGTAACATGGAATAAATAGATGTGGGGCCACACATTTTTACATCGTGCTGTGGTGTTGGATCATTGTGGTTTCCAAGTTTAACATAAATCTTGGGTGGCCTCTCATTCGGCTAATTTTATAATCAGTAACCCTATTTATTACTTGCTGACATGCAAGGAGCAATAACCTGCAAACTGGGCAAAATGCAGCCCTTACACACTTGTTTTACTTCCGATCTTTTTCATTTGAACTACACAAAAAAATTTAGTAGAATTACGCTCACACATTGCATAATAATTTAAAGTGTTTTTGTAATGCATTTCCTTTGCGTTTTTATGCATTTTTCATACTCTGTAGTCTGTAATAGTATAATTTCCTGTTGTACCTTCTCCTTTAAAGTATTACATTTTCATACAATTTTCTAAACCTCAATTGCAGTAGTAAATATATCTAATTATGCACAATATAGAATACTTGTAATAAGAATCTCTGATAGCCTATTTGGATTTGTCAAATGCTAATAGTGTACATTTGATAGTGACAGGCCGACGAATCATAGAAAAATTTTGAAAATTCTTAGAAATTTTGAAAATTTACCATTTCCTAAATTTGAAGAAATTTCTAAATTTTTCGAAAATACTATGCAGAATATTCCCCAGACCATTTCCAAGGTCCATTTATAATATCATTAGGAATGTCATGGACTATTAAAGGCCGAGCAGGCAATCCTTTCTGCCTAGTTTAAAGTGTTTTTATTGTGGTTGTGCCTAGCAAGGGACTTTTTAGTACCATCTATTTTTCTTTAAAGGGAAAGTAGCTACTTAGTTTTTTGTTTCTGCATCAGCTCCCTCTGCCTCTATAGAAAAGACGTTAAGATTCCCGCAAAATTGTTGCTCAAATCTTAATTTAGCCTTTCCTACATAGGCTACGGCATGCTGTTTACGCAGAGTTTTGGAAATGGCACACCATGTGCAAAATTAAGTTTAAAAAATGCGCTAACCCGATTTCTGGTGTCAGCAACATAATGTTGTCTTTGAACAAATTTCACCACAGAATTGATATTTGTAATTTAAATTTCTGTACAAAACATGATATTTATGGCTTTTTTGTTTTGAAAATTAAATTTTGTCTGTAAATTTCATAATTAAAATAACCCAAATATGAACCAGACAACAGAAAATACACTGGTGGGTTAAGACACCTCTAGTTCCTTGAATAGGCTTTTGGGGGCATAAAATCATGTCTACTTTGTGATTGTTGGTGTAATTTCTGTCACCTACATTGTCTCAAAAATAATTTAATAATGTTCAAATTTAGCTCAACAAAAATAAAGATCTAAAGCAATTAAAAATAATTCCTTTTACATTTATATTGGACTGCTTTGATAAGCAGATGTATACATTTAGTTGATGGTAGGTACTGGCAATTTTGGCAATAGCAATTTAATTGAGTCAGACTTCATTAGGAAAAAAACATGAAAGTAAGAGTATTATTAACTATTAAGATAATTTGCTTTTTTCATCTAATTAGACAAATGTATTACTCAATTAACATTAAAGAAACACATTCTGTCCAATTAGGATTCTATTCAAATTCTGTTGTGAAAGTGATACCAGCAAAACAGTTAATTGAGATGCATTTAAACAAAGAAGTTGAACATTTGTCCTAAAGTCCAAAGCAGGCACACAATGGGCATGTTCCCTTTAGTCAAGTTATTTGAACCTCATTGTAGGAAGATTTTTAAAAAAAACATAATTTGGTACAGTAAATTAACCAAGAGTGGATTTGCAATCAATTTAAAATAGTTTTTGCATCAAATGAATAAAACAAAGAAAAATTTTAGCTGACATGATCATTTTCGTTTTTAGGTTACTTTGTGATGATCAATCTGCACTAAATAAACCTGTGTTATTCAGTTAGATCAGACAAAAAAAGGTAAAACAAAAAACTGAAAGGTTATCTACCTGCAATTCCATCTACTATCTTTACCTGTTTGTTATACGCATTTGTACACATATATTTCATTAAACGTTATGTTTCTTTCTGGCAAGGTATCTGCCTCCTCCCTCTGCTCAAAGAGCTTTTTATAAGCTTAAACATGTGCAGAGGAGGCAGCAGGTGAAACCGCAATCAATCATCAGTTGTCATGTCATGTTTGCTAGATGGGTTGGACTGGATGGATGTATGTCTTTATTCAACCTCAAATACTATACTACTATACTATAATACTATACTATGTCAGTTGTCACATCCTTGATTTACTGCATGGAAGGGGGTGGCAGCTTACTCCTCCAGAAAAGGAATAATAATTATCCTTAAATATCTGGTTAGTAATGCAGGTAATAAAGTTCAAAATCTATCAGTTGGGGTTGGGGGTAGGTAAATGACAATTGACCATTTTTTTAATTTTAAGGGTGAACATGCCCTTTAAGTTCTTGAAGATGTTAATGCTGGTTAATGTCAAGATAAAAAGAAATATTCAAATAGATGTCAGTTACTAGGCCCAAATATCACATATATCACAGCTATGAGAGAACAGAACAGAAGACACTAGAGTCTCTTAAAGGGCATATCCACCCCTTTAAAAAAATTTTTTATATGTTGTAGCGCTAGTTCCCCCAGCCCCAACCGCTATATTATATTTGTAAGAAAGTCCCCCATTTGTTACTTACCTTCCCTCTCTCCACCGCCGCAATGCCCAGCCTTCTGCTTGCACAGAACTGCAAGCAGGGGGCCGGACCGGCAGCCGCTTCTGTAATTGGCTGAGAGGCAGCCAATCACAGACGCAACTGCTGGCAGTTCAGAACGCCGGAGGAGAGAGGGAAGGTAAGTAAAGTTCGGGGGACTTTCTTATAAAAATTTTTTGCGGTTGGGACTGGGGGAACTATCCCTAATATATGTACAAGGGGATTTACACTAGATGGGGGGGAGAGGAAAACGGGTGGGAGAGGGAGGGGGGGGAGGGAGTGAAGGGCTGCTCTGAGCAAGCCAAAAACCTCTGAGAGGACAGCTCAGAGGCGGAAACAATTTCACTGGTTGCCAGGCTCCTGGTGGACAGTTTTTTTTAACTTTGGGGGGACATTTTTATACACTACACAGTGGGGCCAGTAGTGGGTTAAATTTTAGTTATGGGGGTGGACATGCCCTTTAAGATAGAACTGTTCTGATATAGTGTTACAGTCCATTAATAAATAAATATTTTATATTTATACAATTTGAAATTAGACATATACGGCATTAATAATTAGTTATATAGTTTGTCATGTGATTACATTTATCTTCATCTATGAATTTTCTCCAGATCACTGAGATTTAAAACATTGTTCCCCTTATTCATCACGTCCAACGTGGACATTGGTGGACTGTTGAACCCTTATCATCTTATTCAATCAGAGTCATTTTTGACTCTTATCAATACCCAACAACTCACAGATGTTACAACCTGCTACACAGGTTCAAGGCAACCTGATTCTGTAATTAACTGAATCTTGTATTGAACTTATGTATCATATATTGAGAGAATTAACTATAATTATAATATATAACTATAATTATAAGGCTATTACACACCACACAATATTTCGATCTGATTGACCGATAGTTCAGTGTATCGGTCAATCTGGCCAAAATAATTGTATGGGTTTTTGGACGCGACCGGTCGTTCGTTTATCCAAATCAGACGAACGCACGATCGGACAGGTCGGAAAACCATGGCCGATCGTGCAGTCCTCTATGGACAGCGCATTCACTCAAGGCAAACTGTTGGCCGCGGCTACTATTGCCGAGACCAACAGTCCTTCCTCCTGGCTGACCGGTCGAAAGAGCCGAACGGTCAGTCAGGAGGAAAAGTTGCATGGTGTAGACCACCTTATCTTTATCCTACTTTGGGTCTAGGAGTGTAGTGCATTTCCCAGGTCTACACATAACTTGATTAACTTTGGGATGAACATATAGCCTTGAGATTACACCTAAGAAATAGAAAATTTGCCTCCCTTTGACTTCAGTAGGTGTCATAGAAACCGGTTTTGTAAACAGTTCCTTCAATGTGTGACATCACCAAACCTTTTGTTTATATAAATATATATAAGTAATATAAGACATTCTGTTTACCTGTCCAAGATTTGGTGATGCAGTAATCACTTTGCACAAATTATAGCATCACTGGATCCTGGACAGGTAAGGAACACCTGTGTGCATCGGGTTAATTAACTGGTCTATTACACATTAATTTTCGTGCTATAAGGTTGCACAAAACGTAACAAAAAGTGTATTGCATTGGGTGTGCTGCACAGTCCAAAAGTTCTGGACATTACAAAGGCCCTGTAAAGTGAGAGTAAAACCAACACTTACCCGATATTAAATTGCGTAGCGTGGGTTTTACACTTAGTTTAACAATAGCATATGCTTAAAGCATCTCCCTGTATGTATGGATGTGCTAGTCAAAGGAGACAAAAATGCAATGCCTGACACCTTTAAAAATATAATAAAAAAATATAATAGCCTTCTGTAAGCCTTATAGGCATTTTTTCTTCAAAAGGATTCTTGAGCTGTGGGTTTTATCCTCAAAATCTGCTGCTTTCAGCTGGAATAACACAACCAATAACACATTAAGTCCCGCAGAGCAATGAAATATATGAGACTTCTGTCTTACTGACCTCCATGGAGCCAACTGTTATTAACTGAGACACTGGTTACTCACAACTGAAACCATTATGTACCTTCAGATAGGTAAACAATGGAAAATTTGTTTCCTTACATACTAAAAGTAGCTTCTTTTGTCACAAAGCTCTGTACTGGTTGAAAAGCTTTTCATTTCCAAACTGCACTAGTTTTCAATGGAAGATTGTAAAGTAATCAATAGGGGTAAAATCCAAATACACAGCTAATGTAATGCTTTAGTTTATAAATACTGGCATTAAAGGTTTTTGATAACATGTTTTAACAGATTATTAAAGGAAATGTTATCCCAATCTAAAATCACTTGGCTCTCTGAGCCCAGGCATGCTCCGTGTGATCCACCCAGACAGAGAGGTAAGAATTTTCAAATAAGCTACTACACTACAGTCTTATTCAATAAGAGGTGCAAAAAATGCCTGAGCTGTTAATTTACCTCAACCAATCAGATAATACATTTTACTGGTCTATTGCAGTTAGAAAATATTTCATAACAGTGGTTGCTGCAGATTAAGAACACGCACACAATTTTGCACCTCTTATTGTATAAGCTCAAATGTATCTCCCAGTGCTAAATGGAGGTAGGAGTAAATATGGAAGTTAAAGGGTGATCACTTTCATTTTCATTTGTACAAGTTAAAATGTATGTTTACTGTTCAATGTTCTAAAGAACAGAAAGATGCAACCAGTCATATCATGTTTCAATGGGACCCTGGTGGCTATGTTGCTTAGTAACAAGAGGAGGTTCTATCCCCAGTTATTGACTGATTTATTTATTATTCAGTGACATAAAGTGGAACTATCTTTATCCTTTTGTAAAGAAGAATTCCTTCCATATACTGTAAAACATGAAACAAACATCATATGTAAAGCGATCTCACTATGAATGAAATCTATATATATATATATATATATATATATATATATATAATGTATATATATGTGTGTGTGTGTGTATGTATATATGTGTATTATATATATATATATATATATATATAGTCTTTTAGGTCAGGGGATTGCAGATTATTTTTAGCATCTGGGACACTACTTTTTGGTGAGTCATACAAGCCTATATCTCAAAATACACATTAGTCAGCTTCTTATTTTACTTTTCCCTAATGAATTATGGGTTTTAATAGAATTTGGAGTTTAATCTTGTGTTCAGGGGATCTCCATATTTGTTGTGGATTCTGATTGCATGTTTGTAAAGCATGACCACTGGCAGATTATGAGCCTATTGTAGAATTGTGTTGGTGACTAATATACAGGGTGATGCAATATTCCTTGCTACCACTTTACTGATCACTAATCCCTGTGTGACACTTTAGTAAAGGGGTTAGCATGGGATTAATGTGGACCAATGCTGTGTACACATGGTCCAATGTTTCGGCCCTATCAACTGCTGCGACCAAAATTTTATATCTCTAGACAGAATTTTGTCAGTAATTTTCAGCTGTGATGGGCAGATGTCAATCTAATATTTTTCCAAATCAGATGGCCAGTAAATACACCACACACACCAATTGTGTGGTTTTCAATGAATTTTTATTTTGAAAGCTTGTCTTCCTTTTTATCTAGCTTAGCAGTAAAGTTCTAGGCAATATGGGAATTTCTTTGACGTTTTATGGATATATTATTCTATGTCCCATAATAAGAAAGACCTTTGCTTTGAGGAGACAGTGTAATAAGCTGGCTAAAATTTGCCCCAATGGTAAAATCCTTACCGTTCTCCTCTGCTCCTTGGTTGTCCTGCAGTTCCTTCTGAAAGTACAAGAAACTGAAGAGTTGGAGCCTCTCTGAGTATAATCTGGTATCTGCCCCTTCCCTGTCCTTCTGGTGGACTCTGGCATATTTAAGAAAATACAAACTTTTGCGTAGTGTAAAGGATAAACCCTAGGGTTTTAACTTTAAAAAGTTCCCAGAAATAGATTTGCCCACCTTCGTTGCCTGGGAGCTCTCAAAGCAGTATTTTTCCATCCCAATTACCTTAACCTGCCCCATTCAGCGTTTTTGTCTGTATATAAATAAATACTTCTGAAATACTAACTTCCTGTTTGCAGGACCCCTAGTAGAGACCGTTATGGTTTTGCCCTTGACCCAGCGCCTGGGTTGATTCAGTTTCTCAGATCTGAGCATGTTTGACCCATCCAACAGCCAATCAGTAGAAATTACTGTTAGGAACATTCCAAGAAGTGGTGCATCCTGGGAAGAAGAACCTGAAATGGCAGCTCACTAATGCCAACAGCAGGAAATAGCAAAGGTTATAAATTAAACTGATTTTTCAAAATGGGAGAGAATATCTAGAATAACAAAGTATGTATAATATAAACTGAATTTTTAAAATATTGATATTTTCCACTGAACTTTCCCTTAGTCTATTTTTGGGAACTTATTAAGTTAAAACCCTAGTGTTAAGGACTGGAGGGGGTCCCCTAGACTACAGAAAAAAATTATATTTGGTGGTGGAGATACCCTTTTAACTATCTGTCACCTACAAACAGATTGCCCCCCACCCCCACAGGACAGATCAATCACTAAACTATTACAGGTGACATGATACAAATTGGATTGTTTGACAAAGTGGCCGTTCCTCATCTGTTTCACCCAACAATTGTCTAATGTGTGTACAAGGCCTTATACAAGAAAGTATTTCATTTACTTTACCAGATACCATCATAGTTACAACACCTGTTGTCCACAATAACTCCCAAGCCCTTCTCTAGTGAGTTTATTCTTAAAACCATTCCATTTAGGGGATATCTACATTTATATTTTGTATTAATCAACATTAAACCTCATTTGCCGTTTTCTAGCCCAGCCTCCAGTTCTTTTTAAAGCACTTTGTAGGATGAAGACATTTTGTACTGAGCCTGTAGTCCTGCAGAATTTAGTATTGGAGATTGTACACTCCATGCATAACACTAGGTAATTTATGAATTTATACACCGAACCCAGAACTGACCCCTAACACTGGTCCAACTTTGTAACATTCTTTTGGCCGGTTCAAACACAAATAGTAAGGTCAAGTCGATTGTATAACTTATATCAAATGCTTTTGCAAAACCCAAATCGACTAGATTAGCACTTTTTAAGAATGGGCATCTTTTTGTAAAACCTATCCAAAATTGTCCAATAATGTTGTCAGCCTAAAGCTGGACTCCACATGTGAAGATAATGGAATTATCCAGACCCATTTCCCCACCACTTCTGAAATGCATGACCCCAATATAGTCATTGGCTAAGCATGTTAATCCCTTAAACAGCACTGTGGTAGGCAGGATGCGAGGAGCGTTTCTCTCCTTGTAGGCAGCTCATTAATATGCAGACCTACTGGTCAACATCCTCCTGCCTGCAAAAACTACTGCCTGTTTTGCAGATTTCTGCCAGCACAAAAAATTATTTTGGTAAAAAATGCTAAACCTTGTCAGTGCAGTACATTGTGGATTAAGCAGTAAAGATTTATTTTTTTCGTTTTTGTTCCCCTTTTTGAGTTTGGTTTATCTAATGCAATATTTACTCATTCTGTGAACTGTAACATTCGGTTTGATGCATGTGATTTTAAAAACCTCTTAATAGCAGAATTTTCTTGTGATGACTGGGGGATGTTTTTGTGTGATGTGTGTTTTGACTTCAAAATCTAAATTTTTTTTAGTTGTTTTTTTTTTTATTTGTCCCATAAACTACTTTTAAGATTAGACAACGATATTGCTGACTAATTTCTGTTTTTATAGGTTTTGTGGTTGCCTGAATGTTAAGATGAATGTATTTGGAAGGTTTATTAACATCGGAGGCAGCAGACCATAGTGTCTGTACTTTCTCTAGAACGGGTTTAAACAAATATGTTGTTACTATTTTCTTTATGTACAGATGTTAAAGGACAATTATACTCGCCTTCCTTAGTCAGCCTTCTCTTCCTTAGTCAGTACTTTCTACCTAGGGTGAGGACCTGAACCGACAGGTCCTCACCCCTGGATTCGGCTTACACTTACTTACATACTGCTCCGGTAGGCTCTGTCCCTCCTCTCCTTGCGCGACAAGGCCAATAGGTAGGCACACTCGTTGCAGGTCTCGTCGTATTGGCCTCGTCGGCGACGGGCAGGAGGTAGCGGGGCTCACCGGAGCAGCGTGTAAGTATATGCCTCAAGTTAAGCGAACCCAGGGGTGAGGACCTAGTGGTTCAGGTCCTCACCCTGGGTAGAAAGGACTGACTAAGAAAGAGGAGGGAAGGTGAGTATAATTGTCCTTTAAAGGGCATGTCCACCCCCAAAACTACAATCTCCCCCAATGCTGGCCCCAATGTGTATTATGTAAAAATCCTTACCTTACCTCTCTGCTCCAAATGGTTCTCCTGTAATGTCTGCCCAAAATCCTAGAAAGTGAACACCAGGAGCCTGGCTGTAGAGAAAACGTTTCTGCCTCTGAGAGGTTGTTGGCTTGCTCAGTTCAGCCCTCCCTTCCTCCGATCCCTGTAAGTTTTCCTGTGACCCTAGTGTTAAATGCCTTTTCTATAGTGTAGGGCTCCCTCTCCCACCCACCTGCTCTATTAGTTTGTTAAAAAAGTCTCCCAATCTGTACTTACACTGCTTTGTTCCAACAGCGTTTTGTACTGCCGGAAGCTGCGTCCGTGATTGGCTGCCTCTCAGCCAATCACGGACGCGGCTGCCGGTCTGGCCCCCACTAGCAGTTTCAGGCAAGCAGGGGGCCTTGTCAGATCGCCGGTAGAACACCGCGTGTAAGTACTGATCAGGAGACTTTTTTAACAAACTAATAGAGCGGTTGGGGGTGGGAGAGGGAGCCCTAAACTACAGCAAATTTTAACAAAAAAGAGGTGGACATGCTCTTTAATGCAGATTAATGTTTTTTTCTTTTTTTTTTATTTCATTTTGAAACATGGATGTAGGACTAAGCTGTTATGCAGCAAAATGTCATTCTCCCCCGTTTTTACCCTTTAAAGGGTTTCTGCCTACTCTCCGAGCTTGCACATGCTCAAAAGGGGTAGACAGGGAAATGGCATTTAGTTACTGGCTGTGATTTCAACTGTTAAATCCATGACTGACAGCTGCTAACTGGGGAAAAAAACTGAAACGATGTGTAACAAGACATCAGTCTTACATCTCTCACCTTTATAACTATTACAGTTTTGGGGGTGATTTCCCTATATCCAATTTTTCATTTGAAGGATAGACCTGCCCTTTATACAACTATATTTGCATTAGGTTGTGCTTTGTTTAAATTTCATACTTTGTATTAATGGAGACTGTCAAAAATCAGTCTTTTTTTCTTGCAGGTTGCTCTGCAAGCCAAATGTATATTGGACGACTCTCCCTTTCAGGTTTTTATTAATGCTTTAAAAAAAAAAAAAATCAATACTTATCAATGATGCTTCCTTTGTCAGCAGGGTTCTTCATATGTATGGCAGATTACATTGATCATGTACATATTTCGGCATGTTGACTTTGTACTTTGGTGATGTTGAAGCAGCACTCCAGGTGAACTAGAAAAGTAAATAACCAGATCTGTGGGAAAAGGGTAGACTAAGGTGAAAATAACATCCGGAATAAATGTAATTTTTTTTGCCTATGAAGTTAGTTATGTTGGTGTAGTATAGAAAGGTTTTCATTAGGAAATGGTTAAAAGAATGTTAAAGGGAATGTGAAATCTATAGTAATTTTCAGATCAGAGGCTCTGAGGAACTTTAAAGGAAAAATCATCCACACATCTTTACAGGCCCTAAACTGTTGTCTAAAACGGTCTTATTTTTCTTCTGTATGTAATCCCTAATCAAACTTCATGCCAAATCCTAGGTCTGGTACACTCAGGCTGACGATTGACTGCCTGGCCTGCCATTTTGTTTAAATTGGGCAGGGATCATGTAGGTAAAACATGGCCGACGGAGTTTTTTCAATAGGACATGCTTGGTCAATAAGGCCAAAATATATACAGATACATTTTAATTTTGACCAACAGGCTACAAAGCTGTATATCGATCAATACATCTGGTCTGGGGAAAATTTATTGATGGACTACTAAGGATTCAGCAGGAGAATAATACTAATTAGTACAAATGATATCGCCAACCTTTGCCTTCTGTTATCCCTGGTACCCAGTCCCTGACACTTGAAAATAGGAAAAAAAAAATTAGAAAAAGGTCATAAATAACTTGTTACACAAAATTGTTGTTTAAACTGTTCATGACCCCAAACACTTTGTTACAAAACTGTAAGCATGTTAAGATCAATGGCTGAGGAAGTGTAAACAGGCAATGGGGTAAGGGTACAACGGCACCGATACATTTATACAAAATTATACTGTTCAATGAAGAATGGTCCATACAGATTCTTCCATAGTAGGAATTTACAAATCTGTGGTAAAAGTACCGTATATACTCTAATATAAGCCGATCCAAGTAAACAGAGTTACCAATTTTTACCTGAAAAACGAGTAAAACTGATTGACTCTAGTATAAGCTGAGGGTAAAAATGACCATTCCTGCCTTCTGATTCTGTATTGTTTTGAGGCTTTAGTTTCCCTTAGAGCAGAATTCCCATATAGTTGTCACATACAGTATTGGTGCCAATATAATAGACAAATCCAGTAACCCCCAATTCAATGGCACTCCAGATGTTTAGAAACTAAACTCCCAGCATGCTTTGGTTGCAGGGAGTTGTAGTTTAAAAACAGGAGTGGCAAGGTTCAACAAACTTTATAGGCCAACAAAAAAAATGCACCTGCCCACCTCTAAACTCCCCATGCAAGAAGAGCTGGGAGAGGGTTAAATGAACCCCCTACCATCTGCTGTTCCTAAGGGATAAGGAACCAAAATGCTATGTCCTCACCTCGTGGCATACAGTGCATGGGGGAAAATGCTGCCTGCAAAGACACCCTGGTCCAGCCCCTTGTCTTGGTAAGTGGGCCATCCTATGGAATTGTGCAAAAAGGGTCTTCTCATGGGCATTGCAAACCTATGTTTGCTCACCCACTGCAGAAGCAGCTCTTTCTAGTGGTCTAGTGATCCACCCAAACATTGTACATTGTTTGTAAGCTTACTATTTGGTTTGAGCACCAAAGAGTGTGTGCATATTGGTGTATTGTAGCTTTAAAAAAGTCACCACAAGGGCCCTAGGAATTATGGGTGGATAGAGGAAAATACGGTGGTGAGGATCAGATACAGCTTTTTACCCCAAACCACTGTTTACTGGTCATTTTTTAGTTATTTAGTTCAACACGATTTTACATTAAAGCTTTTTGTCTAGAAATGTGCCACTCCGCACTCTTTCAAATGCTTTTCTTTGGGTTATTTTGTTGACCCTAGTTTGAAGAATAATCTAGGCCTACAAATTCTAAAAAGTAAATTGCCCCAAAAGATAAAACTTGGCAAATTTTGCCAAGCTATAGATACAATATGGATGAAACAATCTTGAAAAATCTGTAGATATACATATCTGATTTGGAAGAAAGTCCTAAATGACTAAACAACTTTGTGGTTTTTGTGAAACTGAAATAGTTTAAACCACATTTGAGACCTTCTAGATCTGTTTTTGTGCACCACAGTTGGTGGGACTATTTTACTGTCAACTACTCTGTGAAAGACTTGCATAGTAAGCTACATAGGATGTAAACCAGTGGCATTACATTTAGCTGGCCCTGGCAAAAGCTGAAAGAATAGACCACATCTAGGGTACTGGTAAAATAGTATAGATTTTCTGTAGATGTTGCCTTTATATTCTAATTCATTGTGAAGGTGAAGATTTTTAAGGAAAGATTTGCCTGTAATACTGATGTTTTTGGATGCTACTATGACATTCCTGACATTAAATTGGATGTATTAAATCCGTGTTTCTCAACCTTTATCCTCCATAAAATAAATATTATATATTATAATTTTTCCTTTTATTTCTTGGCCATCAAATAGTCAAAACACATACAGGGTTATTCAATAAGTTCATATCATTAAATCGTGCTAAATTTGCTCCAACCAATCAAATGTTGGCTTTCACATGTTAAATGAGATCTGATTGGTTGGGGCAAAATTAGCACCATTTTATACGATATGAACTTTTATTGAATCTCCCTGTTAATTCCTACAAATATAAATGATGGATATCTACAATTGTCTGTATCTCCATCTGCACTCTTCCATACAATTCTTCCCAGGTGCCTCCAGGTGAAATGTAGTAAATCTATACAAAGCAATGATTCCTGGGCAGGCCAAGGTACTCTGTGAAGTAGTAAAAAACGTTTATTACCCACAATAAATAATAATTTTTGTTTGCAATCCAGAGTGCCCATGATGAGAAAAAAATCTCGAATTTGCTGCAGGGGATGGGTCAATACCAATATTTCTCGACCTTTTTATCCTAATGGAACATTGAAAAAATGGTAATATCTTGGGAATCCCTTGCATAAAAACATTACTTACTTCTATTTATCTCTCGGGCATCATTACACAAAACACATCATCCATACATATATAGAGCATTGATATATCTATTTATCACAGTGGTGAATCCATACAGTTTCTGTCAATCTCTTGAGGACCCCCAAGCAACCTCTTGGGGACCCCTGGTTGAGAAACACTGTTTTTAATGCATATTCCATTATGGAAAGGTTAGTGGAATGTTATAAAGCTGGAAATAATCCAAAGCAAATGCCAGAAAAGTGTCTGTTGAGGAAAGGATATTTTTTTGTTTTTCGTTAGTAGGGTGATGGAGCTACAAATGAGGAAATGTGGTACGGAGTATGGAATAGAATGTTCTGATAAAAATTTCTATTTATTTAATAAATTATTGACTTGGCTTTTCAGTTTGTGCCCAAAAAAGTGAATGGAAATAAGCTGCACAGTGGAAGTGCCATTTGCTTTAGGACTTACCGTATTCATTCTTCTATATGTAACTGTCTAGGAATACAAATACACAATGGCACAAAGCTTTGGTATATGGGAAACCTGAATTCAATTAAAACTCTATATTTTGGTTGGATTGGCTGGGATATCTGGTGTGATTTTTGAAATGACTGATCCAAAACGTTCGTCATTTTGGCAAAATCGACAGGTCCAAACTCTTGGACATGCTGGTAAATGCTGACCAAAACCAGGCTCAGGTGGTTACTATTCAGTGTCTGTGTAGTCACCACTTGTTGTTTTTGGGCCAGAATGACCGATCAAACGGCTGACGGCAATAAGTGTTTTGCAACCTTTTAGACCATAGTGAAAAAGAAAATTAAAGGGGAACTGTGGTCCGAAAATGACTTTAGGTAAATTGATAGGAATTGCTCTCCTGATAATTTTTTCAATTTATTTTCATTGTTTATGTTGCAAAGTTTTGAAGATATTTACATTTTTGTGTGTGATATGGCAGCAGCATCACCAGGTCCCCTGCGCTTGCTGCTCTTTAACAGTCAGTCAATCTGCCCTGTCTCCTCCTCCCCTTTGCAGCCCCCCTGGTCCCTCCCACTCATGGACCCCACTCGCAGGTGCACAAGCCCCGCCTAACGGCGGTTGCCGTGGGACACTCAGACCCCCCCCCCCCTACAAAAAACTTTGTGGAAACCGCATTTTCAGGCAGAGAGAGAACTCTTCCTGAAAAGGCTGTTTTCACATAGTGGGAGAGAAGGGCTGTAGATTCCCTTACCTACTCTGGCCGCACTTCACACAGCAGAGAGGAGGAGGGACTTCCTGTCTCTCTCACACACTGAGGGAGTCTGAGGCTGTGCTCGCCGGCGGCACTGTGCAGGAGAAGCCTTAGGAATGTCACATGTCCGCCTCCCACCCATTAACTTTCTGATCAGTCACTTCTTTATCTCTTGGGCTGTGGAGCACATAGAGAGGTGGTTGGTGGCCCGTTTTAAAGGTAGGAAACTGGCTTGCAGGAGATCGCAAGCAGAGGGCCGGACCGGCAGCTGCATTCTGTGATAGGCTGCTGGCAGTGTTTTTGCAAACATGGTGTTTGTGAGTGGGATAGGGTGCCCTAGACTACTGAAAAGTTTTTATAGGTAGGGCAAGAGGCAGCAAAGAGGGATCCAGAGGGAGGGAGGGGGAGGCTTCACTGTACATGCCAGTGAAAGTTTCCACCTCTTACCTTTCCCCCAGATAGGCTCCTGTTCTTCATTTTCTGACAGACATTGCAGGAGAACAATTTGGAGCAGAGGTAAGGTAATCTTTTAACACAGCACAGTGGGACCAGTAGTGGAGGAAATTTCTTTTGGGGTGGACATGCCCTTTAGAGAAGTTTGATGTGGAAGAACGGACTTTTATAATTAACTTGTTTGTGGGCTTGAAACTGGGCTGGAAAAATCCCAGCAGCCAAGTACCCAACGAACCTGCCAACATTATTGTTGTTGTTGTTTTATTTTTTTTAAGAATTTCTAATATTTTGGAACTTGCTATCTATAGTGTTACACAGAATTGTCTGACTGGCTTTGGATAATTTTTAAGGTTGTTTACTGTTGTGACTTAAGTAGTTACACCACACCAAGTTGGGGTTGTGTGTCTAGTTGATAACACAGCTGTAGAAACAAAAAAGCTTGCATCGTGCCTTTAATAAAAATGTATAATTATAATGTATATATATATTATATAATAATTCTAGGGTGAGCTTTCTGCCAGTCTTTTGTGAGAGCATCTAGAACTGGAGTTATGCTATGTTCCCTTTGCAGGCAACCAGGTTAATTACAGTATTTTTTTTTATCCTGGTAGTTTGTCGTTTTCTGGGGTGCAAGTTTGCTTTAAACATTAACAATACTTCCATTTATATATTTCATATTAATTAGTAAAGAATACACCTGGTGGCAGCATGACTGGGTTTGAAAGTAATCCAAAGTAATCTCAGATTACAGCTCTACCAAGACAAAGATCTATCTGAAAAGCCTTTTCTTTAGGTGAGCCCTATACTACATTTGAGAAAGTATGAAACTATATAGATCCAGTTCCTTATAATTATGAAAACTCCTATAGGGGCAAAATCCAAACTATCCTTCTCAAATTTAACAGATTGGATGAACATTATGTCAAGATCACATGGACACTTTTTGCAGTTTCTCCATAATCAAATACATATATTTGGGCAACCAAGTAAAATGCTTCTAAAGTGTACATCTTGCAGTTAATTCTTGTTTTAATATTTAGTATTTATTTGACTTCTATTGGCGCTGGAAATAGGATAAGTCTCCTGGGTTAAGCATCCGTGTTCATGGCATGTTATGTGCATTGTTGTTGGTAGAGTATTACACTACAATGCACGGTAATGCACTTGAAATTATTAAACCCAATGTTACCATGCGTTTGTGTTACGATTCCTCCAATATTCGGTTATCGTAGTGCATGTGATTTGCAAAAAAAAAGTGATCACACGTGAGAATTGTGCTAGTGATTTCTGTCTATTGTGGTTTGTAAACCTTTTCTGTCCTCGTGCTGATAGGATGTCATTAATAGTTTTTAATCATTAAAATCTACTGATCATTAAATTAGAAATGTACTGATATATAATACAGGGAGATTCAATAAATGTTCTTATCGTTGCCCCAACCAATCAGATCTTATTTAACATTTGAAATCTAACATCTGATTGTGTTTTTTTTTTGTTTTTTTTTTTTTTTAAACTATAATTTTTTTTATTTAGAAATTTTTCAGTAAAATACAACATTATGAGAGATGCATCAAAACAATTATCTGGACTTTGAACAGAAAGAGCCAAGTAATGGAGTTGGAAATGAAAACATCAGATGAGTCCTTCTGGTTTTGTTGTGGTTTTCCTCCTCTAATCAAAAAAGCATATATTGTAGATTACCCCCCATAACCTAGAGTTTGTTTGATAAAAAACGTTTAATTCGGCTCCCACACAGAGTTATTATACTTACATGCTTCTCGCTCCATCGCCGCTTTCGGGTTCCTCATTCAGTCTCCACTGTGGCTGCTGTTCTTTTTGTGTTCTTGAGCAGCCGCAGTGGAGACTTCTCGGGTAATGGCAGGCAGTGATTAGCCGTGACGTCAGTCACGGCCGACACTGACTGACTGCCTTACCTGGAAGTGCAGAGCCGCGGCGGTGGAGCAAGGAGAAGCATGTAAGTATAATAGCTCTGTGTGGGAGCCGAATTAAAAGTTTTTTATAAAACGAACTCTAGGTTTTGGGGGGTAATCTACAAGATATGCTTTTTTAATTAGAGTGGTGGACATTCCCTTTAATGATTAGAGGTTAATATAGTCTTTTATTTCTCATGACTTTGTGTTTCCAGATTATCCATACAGGTCTTGGGTCAGCAAGGCTCTTTTTAAAAAAAAATTCCCATATAAATTGTTTCATCAAAACTATAAGATAGTATTGTATATCTATGATCTGGAAAATTTCCTATAGCCTTTATCACCGTAGCACCATTTCAAACAATAAGAACTTTTATTGAATAACCCTGAACGTTTCTGACCCTGCAAAATCCTTAAACTGGGTACACATGAAGAGATCCTTTGTCCCGACTGACCATTTAGCACTTTCAACCGGTCGGCCAGGACGAAGGATTGTCTGTCAAAAGACAACACTGACATCTGCACGCCACACAAACGACATTGCACATACAGGTAATGGGAACACTGTAACTGTTGTTACAGTGTTTCCATTACCTGTGTGAAGTGTCGTTTGTGTGGCATGCAGCCGCGATGTTTTCTTAACTTACAACAATAAAGGACTTTCACTTTAAAACTATGGAGCGGGGTTGCCGGTCTTCATTTGTAGCTTCGAGGTCAGTGTTGTCTGTTGGCTCACCATGAGGGAGACGGTTTTTGGTAAGACGTATTTGAAAGCACCAACGCTCCCATGGCAGGAGGCTCCCGGTATTCAGGTGTGATTACACTAATTTATATCTGCTTTTATTGTCTGTCAAAGCAAAGGTAGCCCCAGCCAACAGTTTGCCGCACCTGATCGTGTGGTCCATACACCTCTGATTCGAACGTTTGGTCGCGGATTAAAAACCCATGCAGCTTTTCAGGCTGAAATATTGCATCATTTTTAGTGCATAATTTTTATTGTGGATAAAACTAACATTTTTGCACTAAAAAACCTCACACACACCCATACTCCAGGGACTTCTTTATAAACCGAATCAATTTTCACTTACTTACTATACGGGATGCACCCAGGCCTGGGTGGATTATTTACATATATACAGTTATGCAGCTGGTGTTTTGATTTATTTTTTTAATTCTACTTCATAGTTTGGAATTTTACTATAAGTTCTTATCAACTAACCCTAGTAACCAGAAGCTGTTTGACAGGAAAATGAAACCAGATAGCATTTAGAATTTCAAGTGTGGGTGAGAGGCATATAGTTATCAAACCACAAATGCAGACAAACAGCAACTCTGCTTAAATAAGTGTGCATGATTAAAATTGTATATAAATGAATATTACTATGAAGATAAACTATTTCATACTGCTGGATTAGACCTGCCTTTTTGGTTTATGTCCATTGAGGTGGGCTTCCCATTGGCCAGTCCAGGAACAGTCCCAGACTGTAGGAGGGGGCAGGATCTAAACCCGCAATTGGGTTGTTCTTTGATTGCTCAGTATCTAGATGGAACCCACGGGTAAGGACAAAGTGGTTTAGACACTATTGGGAAGGGAATTTAGGGATGTTTAATTGCCCTTTTTAAAGTGTTGGTTAGAGATGCTATTACTACTAAATGGAAGCTTTGTCCATATTCCTGCAGAACAACTGTGGTGAATGACATTTTAGGAGCACTGTAAAAGATAATATGGGCCAAATCTAAATTCAAATAAAATATATAATCCAGGGCCTTGCATAGCATCATATTTGGGCAAGTGCATTAAGTGAAAACCTAGGGATCATAAAAATGAAAAGACTTCCAACTTTGTCAAGTTACGCCCAGTATAGAAGTCTGGGAAGAAGACCCTTTGTGCACCTATAAAAGCTTTGTTTCAGCATACAATTTTTGGCTGAAGTTGGATGTATATGTTGGGTATGAATTCTACTTTTTGTACGGATATCCACCACTTTCCCTACTCTTCCTTACTTCACGGTATGTATTGTACGGATTAATAGCAGATTGCTTTGTCATGCAGAAAATATTGATGATTGAAAGGGTGATGTGTAGGGGAATTCTAGAATGTAGACCAATAGCTCTAATCAACAACAGCAGAAAATTAGTATAATGGTGTTAAATTGGAAGGGCAGTGCAAATATGTTCAGTGCCCTCCATAAGGTTTGGGTCGAAGAAATGGCAGGTGTCTTTGTCAGTCTACTATATGTTAGAGACTTCATGAACAAATGGCCAGATTTCTTGCACAAAAGTACTTAAATGCCTGTAGAATTTGGGGAAAGGTGTTATTTGCAGATGACGCAAGTTTAACCAGTTTGAGTTATGGCAAGTGTAAAAAAGTGTAGACTAATGCTGGGTACACACAGTACAGATCAGTGAAAGATGACAGACAGGATCTGCAAGATCCTGTCTGTCATCTTTCAAAGATCTGCATACACACAGTCCCGAGCGTTCTCCCTATACATATTATAGGGGGAAGGTGTGTTTCCCTTGGCCGCGCTAGACTCCTCCTATAGGGAGTCTAGCGCGGCCGATGGAAATTTTCAGTCTTTCCCAAACGAGTGTTCGGACGACCTGATCGTTCGGCGGCTTCGCGCTCATTCGGAAACAAAGGTACACACTCTAGCGATAAAGCCCCAATACCGTCGGATCCAACGATATCGGGGCTTTATCGTTACTGTGTGTACCCAGCTTAAAAGGAAACTTCCAAAGAATACTAGCTTATCTGTTGGTGGGAGTTTTATGGCCACAGGATTGATAGAGTTCCTTCCTACTGGTCATTGTGTTCCAAACAAAAGTTTATACCAGAGAAATATTTGAAACTCTTATTGTCTATTTTTTTTTCCCCCTCTTCAATGCCGCAAGCAGCTGGGTTTTATAGGTGCACATAAGCTATTTAGTCTATAGATTAACATCTGATATATCTAATCTCTTTGGCGCTGGTGGTTTACATACCTTCAGAGAGTCCTGCCAGGCACATCAGGCGGTCTCTTTTAGAATCGCTTGGATGTCAGGTGATTCCTACTGTAAAGGTGTCTTTTCTGTAAACACGCAAAGTGCATCTATGACGGCTATGTGGACATCACTATTGTCGCTGTTCCATGTGTTATGTGAATTTTCACCTCTGTATCTTGCCTGAGGAAGAAGCCTAGTGCTTCGAAAGCTTGCATTTTCAATAATTTTAGTTAGCCAATAAAAGGTATTATTTTATATCCAAGATGGTAGAACTGTGTAAGACATGGCAAATATATCTGCATAGAGAGATGTTTACAATTCTAGGGAACACTGGGATAAACTTGCATTAAAAATGATTGTTCAATTTACCAAACCTTTGAAGAAACATTTGTCGTGAATTCTCCAGAAATAGATTTAAAAGGAGAAATCGCTTTCCATTCTGGATGATGATGATGATGAAAACCCTTTCAACATAGAAGCTTTGTGGTTATTTTTGCTTTCACTTTTAAAGCTTTTAACCCCTTCTTCAGGGAAAGTAGCGAATTGGACAGCTCCTGACAATCTATCTACATACTTTGTCCTACTGGGAGAGTATATCGGTTTTAATCTGACATTTATGGGCGGTGACCCAGTTATCACACACTATCCATTATAGGTATTAAGAAAGAAAAGCATGATCCCAATGCAGGATGTTTTGTATGTGTTACCGCCTGTTTGCACTGTGATTTGCCCCCAAAAAATATCTGAGCGCATGTGGTTTGCACAAAAATATTAATTTTCAGCCAATCATACAATATTTAATAGGCCGCATCGTCAATCAGGCCTAAATGTCACCTGATCCAACAGATTGATCTATTGGCAATTATGTTGGGTGGAACTCTGCCATATACACCAGCCCTGTATTTGTTTTCTATACTCCTGTATTTCCTATTGCACTCTCATATATTACTATGGTATTCTTTTTTTCCCCCCCAAACCTGATACATGCTTTCAGATAGTAAGAGTATAAAATGTTTAGTTTAGTTCTCCTTTAATGTTCGATCACCAAATATAATGGTTAAACAGCCTGGCAGTTTCCTCCCCTATAGTCCTATCCTGTGGCACTTCTTTTCTAATCAAATACAAATTGGTTGGGCCAGGCTGTTGTCCCAATGAACATGCGGAGGTTAGATTTCCAGTGTATGATTACAATTATACTGAAATAGCTCCACACGTTCTTACCATTCCTACATCCATTTAGGCTGATCATTTTGTGTTTTGAAAAATGAATGTCCCGGAGTGGGGAATGTTGGGAGCGAATATCGGTAGTGTATAAGATTGATATTAGTGTATTGTTGGTTATAATGGCTAGGCCACACTGGTGTGATTCTCCCACGTTTCAAATAGCATTTTGCTATCTGATCCATTAGGGTTAGGTCCCACTATGTGTGCTGCGTTCTGTTTTCAGTTTTGCTTGCAACGCAATTTAAAATACAATGGAAAGCGGGAGACTGTTGCCACTGTATAATTTGCGTCCTGAATCAATGCGGTTTGTTTTTTTTATCTGCATGCCTGCGTGACTTTTAGTCCGTGTGTCAGAATCGTGGAACAAATTTCTTTGGTATTTCCTGTTGATTTTCCAAAAACTGCACACACATGCAAATGGGCCAGAAACGGAGACAAACGCATCGAAAGTCGCATGAATGTTCACCCGCAAATGGACGAGAAAGCGGGCTAGGCCACTAGCGCACGCGTTTTGCACCTTTTGCTAAAATGGAAATCGCGAGAACGTGAAAATTCCCACTGTTTCCAATGCGCATGCGATTGCATGTCTGTTCCGTTTTGGTAACTCAAAACGCACAAGAATCACACACAATTGCATGTTATAACGCTCGCGATTTGGTGCGTTGTAGTGTGGCTTTGGCCAAAAAAGCATTATCCGCAACGCACGGCACATAGTGGGACCATAACCTTTGTTATGGTCCCGCTGTGTGACCACAGATTATTGGCAGTGGAAACGCACGGTAACGCATTAGTTGTGCTTCTCACTCGCGTTGCAGAGCGCTGATATTGACTGCAGTGTTTACCTCGGCATTGTGTGCTCTGTGAACCCACTCACCTTCAATAAGCGGCATGGGAAACGAACCCCGTGGTCGCCAATCGTTCAGTGAAAGGTCGGTATGTAGTATAGGGAATGACTGGAGTATGAAGTCGCTGTCCCCTTAAGGAATCGCCCAGCTAATCAAACGGCTCGTCCAGTATATGGAAAAAGAGGCGTGTCGATATGGGCAGGCACTGGGGGTGTGGTTTTCTTGACAGCCGGAGATGTTCCCGGCATGCCCCGGGGCTGACGGGGCTGGTACTAACGAATTTGAATGAGGTGCTCGGCTTTTTCGGCGCCATTTTCGAGTAGTAAGTCGACCGTACGCTGCGGAGGGGCAAGCGGCGGAGGAGGGGACAAAAGTGTCGGTACACGGCGGTGGAGGAGATTTGGCTTTCCTGCTGCTGGTGAGGAATAGGTGAGCGAGAGAAGCGAACAAGTAGAACTTGCCAACCCAGTTGGATAGAAATGCTGTCAGCTGGAAGAGGGAGGTAAGACTCGGGGTGACCCCCCCACTAAACGTGGGGTACGGGGGACCCTGTGTAGGGGGTGGTACAGGCAGTGGGTTCTGTAATGTCAATAGCCGGATGGAATAGTCCATCTCCACGGGGGAAGAGGGGGGGTAATACGGTTCACACCTGCTGGGGAGGGCAGGAAAAATCTAGAAAAAATCCTTAAAAATCCCGTGCACCCCCCGAGTGGTCCAGGGCGAGTTGGCGGGGTCTTCGAGGTCTTTATTTTTTGAATTTGTCCGTTTGAGCGGGACAGTGAGATGGTGGGTGGGATCTGTCATTAACATCCAAGGGGAGGGGGGATAACTGTCACCTTCATGGAACCGACTGGACAGAGCGGAGAGGAGGGGAAACACCCCCGCCACCTTTCCACAATGGACTAACCGAACTTTTACCGCGGACCGTTCTGTGCTATGCTTTTTGTCACCTGCGCCCGCCACTGGTCGTGCACATCGCGGGTTCTTTTTGCGACTTGTACCTGTTCGTTAGTTTATATTGGAATATCTGGGACTGGCAATGCACTTTGCCCCCTTGTTTGAATTTGGCCCTTCTGTATTCTAGTGTGAGATGTCATTATACCCATGGCGATTGGTTATTAACAATGCTGGTAGGTTCCTGCCTTGTGTTCTGGGGATGTAGCAAAACGATGGTGCTAGATTATTTTTGTGGGGTTTGCTCTAAAATCGCCATCTTTCACCTTAAAGCAATGCCCGGTGTCAGACAATGCAACTTTCCCACTGGGGCGTTGTGCTCAGGGAGACTTGGCTGCATACATCATGTAGAAAATAAGATGGTCAAGGCCTGTTATGGGAATGGGTTAAAAAGAACAAAGGTGTTACATGTGAATGGTTATTTATTGGCACCTATTTGGTGCAGGGGGTGATTCCCTAAATTTTAATTAAGAGTCTGAGTTCTACTTGTCCTTAAAAAAGGTTTTCTGACCCCCTTATCTGTCCATGTGTATATTAAAGTTTACACTGGTTACTACAACATACTACTTTCTTGCTTAACTTGAAACCCAAATTGCAACCAGGAATGGTTAGACTAGACAAATGATGGGACTTGTATACAGTAATCATTTTGCATGCAGGGATACCCAACTTGAGGCCCTCCAGATGTTTTTAAACTATAGCTCCCTGCATTTTGCGTGGATTAACCATTAATGTTGTATCTGCGGCCTTCCAGGTGTTTAGCCGCAAGTTTGACACCCCTGGATTAACCTATCATTTATGCTCTTATATTTGTTCATCAGGAACTTGCATGTTTAAGATTGGAGTTTTGCCTTTTTAGTCTAGTTCTCCTTCGTCCTGTCACTTTTTGTCTGCAATTGATGTGGCTTTCATACTTATAAAGAAACTTGGTATGAATAGATAGAAACCACAATTTCTATACATATTGAAAGCTATCATTGGCAGATTTTTCTCTCCATCCTTTTTAACATGTTTAATGATACAATTACTGGGCCATTTTAACATTTTGGGAATTAAGAACCTGTGCCTTTATATTTTATTGTGGTCTGCATAACGTTTAAACAGCTTTCTGGGCCATAATGTCAAAGTTCATGTGTCTTTAATTTATTTATTGGTTTACATATGTAATGTAGTGTTGATACAGTTTTCATGTTATGAACTTTTTTCATATATTTTATAAAAGGGTGGGGTGATCCCTATAGTATTGGATGTATAGTATTTTTACTTCAGTTTTAACTTGCTCATCCTGTAGTTACAAATATACCGTAATATCCAAATCCAGTGAAATGTACATTTCTATTGCATTGACTTTCACCAAGTCTAGAATATTAGTGCACATCCATACCAATTTAAATTGCTAATATTATAGCAATCCTTTTGTATTATTGAAGGTTTGACCAAGCCTTATGGGGGATGTACTCTGTCCAGAGGTTTGGTCAGGTGCTCATTTGAGGAAAGTACTTAAGAGAGTCAGCCTCTAGGAAACAAAGCAACGTAGCAGTCTTTCAGATCATAGAGGCAAGTACTAGTACATTAGGACCGAGCTAACCCAAACCTTTGCGTGGCGACTGATCATATTATAAATTGGCTTTTAGAACTTTTTTTTATTTATTCATAGAGAAGGGAATGGGCCATGCAGCAATACAATGCTACCATATCTAAGAAGCAATTTAGATTGATATGTATAATACTGGCATTAGTGGCATCTCTCTCTCCCCCCTTTCTCTCAGCCCTTATGTTTAAGATTGAGCGTGATTAGAGACTTACGTTTTACCTAGTTTATGGTTAGATTGGAGGATTTAGTTTGGTTTGCTGCCATATAGGGTTCTCACTAGAGGATCAGGATGGCAGTGTGATCAGTGTGTGGTTTGGTATGGCAGTGTTGGCAATATCTTGTTGGGGGGTTGATTTGATGTCCAGTTATTGATGTCTGATGCTGCGCCTTTAAGTTAACTGTGTAATGGCCATTGAAATGGAATCGCATTGTGCCAGAGTTCGAAGGGTTGTACAGTGTTCTCTGTGGAACACTATCACTGTATGTGGCCTTCGGTCTCCGTTACAATAAACTTCGAGGCAGACATGCACTCGTTTAGCGCCGCCCGTTTTCGTTTTAGCGCTAATCCACATAGTCATGGCAGGGATGGAAAGGGTGCGTGCGATACTTTGCTCTGGTTATTGCTAGAAGGGGAAACGGGGGGATCTGGTTGGACTATAAACGTAACGATGGGCGCTTGGATCTGGTGTTGAAGGGGAGTGTCGATCAGTTCCTAACCCATCGCCTATCACAGGCCCGGAGGAGCTCTGGCAATAGTTCACTAGCTGGCTGGGTATTTGGAGGAGCTGGTAGAAGTGAACCGCTGGAAGTCTGCACGATGTGTATATAGGATTTAACCACAGTATTTAAACTGGTGATGGACCCCATCCCCATGTCACTTCTATACATGCACCATCAGCACATTGAGCCTTTCTCTATTTGTCTTCGCTTGAAAATGTTCAGCTTTTTTGTGCTTAAACTCTCCACATTTTAAGAATATAATTGACTGAAATGTTGTGTAGTTTGTGGTTTATAAATGCACCCAGTGTCTAGCTTTGTATTCCCAGCCTACATAAGTGTGCACCGTTGGGTTTTTTTTTTAGTGGATTGACATTTGTGCAGGTGCGTAACCCCCTACACTTCCTTTTTATGATACTGCACCATCTGTTTGTGTATTCCTGCCTATATAGAAGTTGTCTTGAATTAGAATGTAGGGTTTAAACATTCTACTTGGCATGTTGCTATCTTTCCTAACAGCAAGACTGCTTGTGCTTTTTTTTTTTTTTTTTTGATGGGTGTGGTTAATCTTGGCTCTTTGGCCGACTGTGTAGTGCCACTTGCCACCATAAGAGAGAACATAGCTGAAATAAAAGCATATTGGAAAATATATTTAATTATAGAACGTTTTGAGCTTTATAACCTTGCCAAAAAGGCATGTAGCATACTGTGTTGATTTCTACTGGGCAATTTAGGCTTAGGACATTTATTTAAGAAGCAATGAATGTCCTTTTACATCAACATGTTGATCACAAAGCTTTCTTTAGTTATACAATTAGTGTTATTTCACATTGATAAAATGTAGACTCCCACATAAGAAAGCAAAATTTGATTTTGTTTTATGATGACGTATAAAGCAAAATATTTTTTTGTGTGTGCTGAAAATATTTATATGGGTTGTCCTTTAATGCAGTATGACTACAAAGCCTTAGAAATAAATATACCGTGTTTTGTGCATCATACACCGTTTCTGGTAGGTTTCAATCCAGTATTGGTAGTCTAATTTATTTCTTTAGGTAAAAAAAAAAAAAAATCTTTGCATTTTGTACACTCGCCATAAAAATTAGTTTTACTATTGTTTACAAGAGCAGGTTTCAAATGTTTTTTTTTTCTCCTAAAGCACGGTGCTTCAAATATGAACATTTTTCCACTTTCTTCTGAATTTGATATTGAACACAATAGAAAAGTCTAAGAATTTCAGGTTTATTGAAGTACCTGAAGAGTTTTTGTACCTGAATGCATGGTGTTTATTTACTGATATGTTGCTGAAATGAATAGGGTTAGGAGAGGTATTTTGAGAAACCAAAAAATATTTGACATAAACAAATGAAATTGGGAATATCTAGTGATTTATAGCATCTACCAGTGTTAAATTAAGATTCTGCTTCTCCTGGTGTGATTTGCAAATATTTCCAGCTTTCTTAATCAGGTATTGTAGTTGGACCTTTTTGTGCTGTACTAGATGATTAACCCAACTGCTGCCAGTCTGCCTTGCATGGGTTTTTCATTCTGTCACCTTTGTCATTAAAGTGTTAATGTTTGGGGAACATAATCTAGGCCCTTTTGTTTGCACAACTGACCTTGTGAAAACGTGGAACTTCAGATACAGAAAGATCTGGGCCTGTATAAAATAGTATGCATATAAGCATCTAATTTTGTTATAATTTCCCTTACTGCCCCCCACACCTAGTATGCCACAGGTCATTGTAGTTAATATTTATTTAACTAGTAAGATTCTTTAAAATAAATTTCCATGTTTGTATTTTTCCATTTGCTGTTTTGCTATACGGATTTTTAATCTGATGTGATTATTATTGTGGATTAATAAAATGTAACCCAGCGTTTTATTGTAATGGCATTTGTTTTTGACGATAGGTGCCGTTTTTGTATATCTTGTGCTTGAAATATTTTTTTATACAGAATAACCATTTTGAAACCTCTAATTGTTAAACTTTTGATGTAACTAATTACTGATAAATTAGCTTCTCCTCCCCCCCCCCCCCCCCCAATACACAAACATATATACATTTTTTTTTTTATAATGTGGAATATCCGCAAAAAATATGCTTAATTGTGAAAACATTTTGCATAGTTTAAATGTTGTTAATTTTGTAAGGGTGTTTTTTTTTTTCCCCCTTAGGTGTGACTTAAAAGAAATTGGGTAATCTGATTTATTTGTTGGGAGGGGGTCTAGTTCTAAACTAACATCCCAGGTGTTTCTGATCAAGCATGTTTTTGTAGGCAAAAAGTTACTGTTTGAACGTCCGGTGGTTTTCTCCACAGACAAACTGAGAGGTCAGCCTGATGACCTACACCCATGTTTGTGGATCAATCTTGAATCCAGGTCTCTGAAATCTGTTGAGTGTCATCATGCAATAATACATGGCACTTTTATTGCAGGGTTTGACCTTTTCAATATATTAAGCAGGTTTGGCAATATGGTGGTGCGTAGTTGGGGGAGGTAGGGTAAACTTATTTGTTGCAGTTAAAAAGGCTTTATTATAAGGATAAATGTTGTCGTTAGACTCAGGCTACATATAGGGCCTCTTATTCACGTTTTGTTCTATTTACACCTGTAATAAATATAATCCTTGTAAAAGTCTTTTCGCAGCAAAATTATTTATTTGATGTGTTTTCTCTTTATGTACATGATTAGGGTGTTGGAAAAAGCTGAAACCAGTGAGGGACAATGTTTTTGTGGATCTGAAAAATATACCTAGCAAGCAGCCTAAACCTGTAAGTTGCTTTATCGATATGTTTATCTGATGTAATATTTTAATGTTTAGGTATAGTTTGTTTTGCATGGCAAAATTAATACCATGCTTTTTTAATGAGCAAATACAAGGAAACCTTGTACAGATAAAAAATAAATATTGCAATATAAAAAAAAGCCATAAACTTTAAATCAAATAGGTCTAATTATGGGTGTTTTTTGTCGTGAAAATATCTACAGTCTAAAATTTATATACGCTTGTTGTGTTGAACTTAACTATTGATCTGTGTAAGATTCTCTTTTCACCAGCCTAGTATAGACATTTGTAGTACAGTAAATAATGTTGTAAATGTATAGAACATTTTGTTAAATTAAAAACTGCTACAGATTTTAATATAAGATACAAATATTTCTGCAGAAACCTGCTGTAAGTATATTTAATTTTCTTTTAATAGCTCAAAAACAGCAAATTAACTACTTGCAAACAAGTAGCAGGATATTTTCTTATTTTAAGTAGTAGGATTTCCAATATTTGTGTATTTTAATACACAATAGTTGCTATTGTCATACATGATACATTTTTGTGGTGTGTGTATATATGTGCCAGTCATACAGAAAAAAGCAGATGTATTATACTGTACTTGGGCCTCATTTTGCTTTGAATGACAAAAGTGCAAGAAATGTACTTCCTGATTTATAAAAGCTCAGCTTTGAGTACAAATGTTCACTTCTTTAGAGCAACCTGTCATTAAATTTCAAACCGGTCTAATGGAATTTTTACTATTCCAGTTTATTAGCATGACACTAAGGATAACTAATATTTTTCTAAGGTAGTTTTGTGCATCATAAGATGCAAAAGGATGAAATAAATAGAATTCTTCAGTGTGTGTGTGTGGATAGATAGATAGATAATCAATGCACATTCCTAGGCCCCATACAATATCCTATTATCTGCACGCAGATATAATATTGTATGGGGCCTAGGAATGTGCATTGATTATCTTTTCTATGTTTGTATAAATGTTTGACCAGATCAGTAGCACTTCCACTAATTAGTTTGTAAATTAGCCCTAATTGGATGCTTCCACAATACTTGTATTTTTGTGTGTGTGTGTGTGTGGGTGTGTTGTGTGTGTGTATGTATATATATATATATATATATATATATATATATGTGTATGTGTGTGTATACTCCTTGGTATATTGAGGAAAATAGCCTACGATGGAGGATCGCACCCAGGCCTCTCCATCTGAAATGGTGAGCGACCGCATCCATTGACTGTGTGTGTGTGTGTATGTATGTAGCGCCAGCATCTTCCATAGCGCTTTATAATTACATGTATATATTCATATCATGCCCTGGCCAGATGAGCTTACAATCTAAGCAAACTTATTTGACACTTACAACATATCAGTATGTCTTTATGATTGTGGGGGAAACCGGAGTGCCCGGAGGAAACCCACGCAAGCACGGAGAGAACATACAAATCGGTGGAATCGAACTCAGGACTTAAGTGCTGCAAGGCATCAGCCATAACTTGGTCCCCAGTTATATGGGTGGCATTGTAATGTGGTGTAACAGTGTTCTATTGTGGCAGCAATACTTAAAGAATTTTTTTCAGTATGAACTTCATAAACACCTATTCTTCCTTTTTCAAGAGTTTCAACATAGCAGATAATTGGTAAAACACTGAATTATTATTCCTATTGCTTTGTGTTTAGTGTCTTGATATAACCTGATTTCTAAAACTAACTATAAATGGTTTGGTTTAAATACTGATATAGTTTTAGAGAATTAGCCTTTTTAGGAATGTAAGTATTTGAAAACCCTTTCCTATAAAATAACTACCTTTCTGAAAGATCAAATCTTACCTAGCATACATTTTGATTTCTAACAGATGCACATCCCTTATCTTTAAAATAATCTTTTAATTCTGAAGGTTTCTGGATTTTACTCAACTCCCCACACCCGGAGCAGTCAGAAAACCAATTGTTACCTACAAGGAAGGAGGGCTGCAGAAATCGCAGAATGTCAGAAACCCAAAGAATTACAGTTGATTTAACGACAATGCTGCTGGATTTAGAGGTGAGCGTTTCAAGAAAGAGAGCTGGATATTTTTCAAAAATTAAAGAATATTCTCTTGTTTAATACAAGGGATCCTTCTGATTGCCAGAAAATGATGCCTTCCCCTGGATTAACTGTTATCCAGGCATTGTGGGTAGGGTAAACAGTTTGGACTCAATGGATGTTTGTCTTAATCAAACCACCAATACTATGTTACTATCTGCTAGATGGGGGTTAAAGAATAATTTCCTTTATCTTACATTAAGGTTTACCGGTAGTTGTCCTTAAACCTTTTAAGGTATCCTACACTGAATAAAATTATTTCTGTTCCTATGTGCATGCCATGATTTGGAATTTAATTTTAATCATGTGTGTTTGATTCCTGGGAAGCTCACCAGTTACACACATATAGTTCTCTCTAAGCTTCAATGAGCATGTTGTGGAACATAAACAACTGAATGTAGCATGCATCAAATGCATAAGCTATATATTCGCATATGCAGTGGATCATTTTTTAACTTTATTTATTTCAAGTATATAAGATATATATGTAATTACAAACAATTACTATTTAATCAGATAATAAAGTACCAAAGCATACATACTTTGGTGTATAGTGATTTATATCTTATTTAGATTTATGCTTTAAATCATTTCACATATTTAAGTATAATAAAATTAAAAAACACCTGCTGGTAATAACTTTAGGTGACATGGCTCTCCTCTCTGGAAACTGCCATATATAATCTTCTTGCAGTAGTTTAGAATAAGGTGTAATTATAGATATACCTGTAGCCAAAGAGTAAACTGTACTACCATTTTTTTGCTTACAGTTTCTTGTGCTTCCATATGTAAGATGTAAAAAATAAAAATCCAAAGACTTGCCTTAGCTTGTGCTACTCCTTTTCTGTACTCACGTGTTCTTTTGTGACATGGTTTATTGGAAGAAAAATCACAGGGATGAAGGATATTTTTGAGAGAGGAAATCTTGGATGGATGTAGGTGTTGTCACTATTTTAGTCAGTCTTTATTAGGGTACAATTAATGACTTTGTGTATTTCCCAGGGGAGAATAATCGTTTTAACATTCTTAATTACCTTAAAGCCCCCCCCCCTCTCTTAATTACCTTAACCCCACCCCAAAAAAAGCAGTTTAGGCAAATGGCAGGTTTTTCAAGCATGCGTTACCTTAGGATTTTCAAAGCCTGGAGAAAGAATATAAAATATTTTCATTTGTATTTGACACTATAATGCAAGGGATAATTTTGCTGTCATTATGTCTTTTTTAAAGACATTTTCTGGCATTATTTTTACATTTAAAGCATACAGTCCTTCTCTGACCTGATGTGCTTGTATTTAAATGTGCTAGAATCAGAGATGATTATTGTACTTCCTTATACCGAAAGTGATTCTTGGTTATTTGTCTTTAATAAAGCAGTATTCTGTTTTGTACAGTGCTGCCTTCTAGCATCACCCATTAACTTTGTAATCAAGCCTTGTTACCACTTTCTATTGAGGATACTCAAAATAAAAGTTCTAAAATTACAAAATCACAATTGTGGTAAAACAAAACTTGTATTTACACTGAAAAATGTTTGAAAGTTCCCTTGGTCGACAGTTTAGTGATAGTCCAGTGGAGCAATCGCATTGTTCTACTGCACTTTCTTTCCCAGTACAGTCTGCCCGTCTAAGGCTAGAATCACACAAACATTGTGTTAATTTTTTGTGCATCATTTTCATGTTTTTCACACAAGAAATGCATTTTAGTGTGTGTGTGTGTGAAATGCATTTGTTCCAAAAACTCAAAATTGCACGAGTGGACAGTGCTTCCACATGCCTTGATGTCCGGTCCAGTGTGAGCTCGGCAGCCTGTCTAATTGTGTGATAAATCTTTGTTTAAAGGAATTGCATAAAACAAGATTTGTCCAACATGCATATGAATCCTGAAGGCTAGGCCCCACTGCACCAATAATGGTTTTCTGCATTTCTTTTCACAAAGCATTGTGGGTAAATTGCATCAATAAACACATTGATAGTGGGGTTTTTTTTAGTTTCCATGGGCTTGGATTTAAGTACGGAATGAGCACAAAGTTGTGCACAAGTGCAGTTTAAAAAAGGATTAGGACTCCAAATACAGTAGGAACTGGTTCCTCTAATTTTCATTAAAGTGTTGGTGCAGATAGAAATGCGCATTGTGAGATTTCACGCAAAGAGTAATCTCTGATATACTCATTAATAGAACACACCTTTTGCTTTTCTAAATGGTTTCTTCAAAAAAAAATTACTGAATTGTGTGAATTTTTCATTGAAGATAATAAAATAGACCAAACATTTCCTCGGTTCCCCCATCCTTAGCACAAAGGTATAGAAAGTAGCTGATTGGAGAGCTGCTCATTCTCTCTGGATGAAGCAAAATGAACGTGCCCAGGCTACAAAACAGTGGAGGGGCAGACACAAGGGGCTTAGGCCTAGACCCCACTGCTGCAGTTTTGCTGTCTTTTGCTTTCCGTTTGCAATTCGCAGTGACTTTTTAATTATAATGTATATCGTGGGAAGTTGGCGTCGCTGCGACCTGTTACACCTTTGTAACTCGTGATTGCCATATTCGTCTGTTTCTGTCAAAATCGCACTTAATACAAGATTATGGCAGTTCATGAAAAAGTGGAAACAATTGACTATGCAATGCTTTTTTTGTGTGCAATATTACCCATAATCCCCCTGGAAAACTCGTAAAAGCGAATACAAATGTACGGAAAAACCGCGCTTCTGTGAAGTCAAATATGTTATAGCATAAAGCTTTTGTTTAATTTGACTTTCTCCTAAAATATAGTTTAGCTGCCATTTCAAGTTTTGCAATGATCCTAACGGTAATTTATACTGATTCACTGTCTGATGGCTTAAACATGCTCAGATCTCTACTGAGCAACTGAATCCATAAGACCATATTAGGAACCCTGTAAACTAAGTTAATAATTTTGAAATCTTTTATTTATATACAATGAAATTGCTGGGTGGGCAGATTATGATTATTGAAATGAGAATATACTTCCGCTATATAAAATCCATCAAGGATATACCTTTGTAAAACCTCTTCTACATCAAGAGTTATTTCGGGGTTAAAGGGGATTGGAGGTTTTTGGCCAAGGCCACACTAATGTGCGATTTGAGCACTCGGTTCCCACTTGCGCTGCGATCATTGTCATTTTAAGTTATCTGAAAGTAACCAAAAATGGTGATCATATGCGCTCCAATAATTGGATTGCATCGGGCACTAGTGCACTAGAATTCATGCAGGTCTATAGTCCTTGCGTTGATTTATACTAAAATATAGCTGTATATAAGTGTGGGAAAAGTTATTTATGCTTCTGAAATTTCTGCAAGGAGCTGTGTACAGATGAATTTTTGAAAACTGAAAGGACAAGTTGTTTTGTTGCTTGATGCACAAGGTTGCAGAACAATACATTTAAATGACATAGATTGGTATTAAACAGTTCCCATTAACGCACAGCTATCTGCATAATTTGTGCAGAATATAGACATCTCACAGGCAGGATTTTATTATTTTAACTATTTTTCATGCTACTTTTGAAAATAAATGTAAACAATGTATTTCTTATTCAACCTCCATTATACAATAACATTTCTATATCGCTTTTCTCCCATGGGACTGGTGTTTTGTCTTACAGTTCAGTAATTAGTGGTACGATGAAGTTTTGTCACAGGATGCAATTTACAGGTCTGCAAATACTGCAGTGTACAGGTCTGCATTTAGTAAATGACATCAAATATTTGAACAATTTGCCATACTGACAAATCACTGCGTGAGCTTACGCACCGGGAACGCGTGCGTACTAGCGTGTTAGTGTGGCCTCGGCCTAAACCTTTCTTTTCTACAGCTTAGTACACTTATCAGGGGATGGTGATAGTGTGTGTACTTGGCCTTTTTATATTTGGGTTTTCTTGCACTATTAACACTTCTAAATTTGATCATGTGTTTTCCCCATATGTACATTTCACCCACCTAAAATCTCTATTAAATCTCCAGAAACTTGCTTGTATTTAGATCCCATTCCATTTTATAGACCCATTTCAAAGTTTCCTTACAAAGTCATGCATTAACAGTAAAAATAATGCTCCTTTTCAAAGAACCTTATTTAAATGTGTGTATGGTTGCCAACTTTTGGTGGGAAAAAAATGTGGACAAGGCATCATGTGCATCACCTTTTAATTAAAGACCATGCCTACTTTTTGAACATCACTCCTACTTTTATGAGGCACACCCATCATTATGCATTTTGTTAACACTAAGCATATGTGTAAACTCAGTTTCGATAACTGCAGGCAATCTCAGCACTATACACTGAGAAAACAGTGGAAAATATAAAGTGGCTTCTCCCTTTCCTTTATCTAATATGAAGTCTGTTGTTTCTGTTCAACTTTCTACACATCTCATAGTTAAAAAAAAAAATAAAAAATTTTGAACTCTAGCTAGACTTTATCTGTCTTAAATGCATAGAACTGCTTACAGGCAGTTAACACATGTCCGGCCTTTCACATTCCTGAATAGTGTTTAGTAATAGTTTACTTAACTATAATAAAACTTTCATGTCATTGTGGAAATGTTAGTAGCCAAAGGAAGGATTCAAATGGTGCTTATTTATGGACACTTGTTTTTTGGGTTTTTTTTTCTGGACAATGGCAAAAATGGTTGTTGTTGTCCTGTTATTATTTACAGGTGGTTACCCTCTGCCCGCATGTTTGAAGCATATAATTTACTTGTGCTATATTGGCCAGTAATACCTTTTTGTGTGGATTTTTTGATACTTTTGTATTTATTCCAATATGGATTACATGTAAAAAAATCTAATTTTTAAAAATATATTTATTTAAATCTACCTTGTCCATGACCCGCACTGGCAAAGCTAGGAATATAAATCTTCCGAATTTGTGATTATTCCAAATTGCTGATTATTTCCGTGCGAGAGTTATCTGTATAGAGTTCATTCAGGCTTATTTTTATCTTGGCTGTAGCTCTCCTCTTACATGTTATTAAAACACAAAATCCTTAACCTAGGTGTACACTGTATTGTAGAGTTAAATACAAATAATTCTGATTGGATGCTTGTCCTTCTGTGGGCCCACGTTTTATCTTCCAAAGACTTTCTGTAAGTACTTTATTGTTACCGTATAGGAACAAAAAAAGTCGCCAGAGGGCTTGTATCATACTTTATCTATTCTGGGCTAAAGTTGTTCTGCCTACAGATTAATAAATATATTTTATCCTACCTTTTCAAGTAACAAATAAAATCACTATTTTTCCTTTAAACATTAATCAATGCATCTTTGTATTTCCAAAAGGTTCTTAAACTCTTCTTAGAAGACCTCCACAGTATGGTGGTTGCATACCCATTTAAAAGCTGTTAATTTACATCTACATTAGCCACACTTGGCATTCTAGTGCTCAGTTTATTGATAAATGCCTAATCTCTACACGTGCTGCTGGGAGAACAGTCATCGGTGCAAGCAGCACATTTTAATAGGACTGCTGTACAACAGGAAGTGGGCTTTGTTTTCTATTTTAATAGATTTAAGACTATCTTAGAAAGAAAATGCTATCCCCCGCCCTTGATGTCAATGGAACAAACTACTTGGGAAAACTCCTAAGCACTATTCTGGCTTTTCTAACTGGCTATTCATGTCCACCTCTGATAATACACTTCAATTAGTTGGTTAAACTGAGACAGTTTTATGAAGCATTCATTAAATATATAGACAATACAAAAAAGGTTTATTCAATCTTGTTTAATAATTGTGCATTGAAAATAGCACAATACCATACATATCATGGACTTTGTAAAAGGGAACCAAATATCTGCAGCCTTTTGTGTATTTCCTTCTGAGTTTTGTGGGAGACTAATGCTTATAGCTAAAAAGGTGATCTGTTTGTTATCTACAGTATTTTGGATTTCCTGACAGTGCAGTATTGTCACTGCAAAATCCTAATCCTTTTACATTCTTATTACATCATTTGAATGCAACATTTTTACTTTAATGTCAATTCTGTGAGCTAACATGTTCAATACTGTGTTACTTGGTATGATGAGAATTTTAAAACCTTTACATAATAGAATTTGCTGTTACGCAGGGATGTCTAACCTGCTGTCCCCCAGATGTTTGTAAACTACAAATCCCAGCTCTGCAGACAGGGAAACATCTGGAGGAGGCTGCATGTTGCACATCCCTGCTGCAAATTGATCAGACATGCGTTACCATTAAGCCTTTTCACAGTTTTAAACCGGTTTAAGACAAACTTTTGCCAAATGTAAGTCCAAATACTAAAGCTTAATAATTATGGTAGTTTTCACAGTATATTCTACATCTGTCGATCATATCCACTTTATTAACCTGTTCGAAGACCATTTCTTTTTTTGCAGGGTTTCTTTATTTTTAGAAATTACAACTGGAGTAGAGTTGTATGGTGCAGATTAATTTGTTCCAATCTCATATATTACTGTTCCTAACAATGGGGAGGATTGTTTTAATGGACCCAGGACATAATGTGGTGTGGTAGAATATAAAATACTGTGTGTAACCTTGTTCTTGCACATTAAAAATGTTTTGTTTGATACCAATTTAATATCTGAACTTTTAAAAAAGCCTTCAGACTTTTTTCTGGAACAATGCAAAAGTATTTGTAGGTTATCTTTTATCTCTTACAGCCTAATAAATAGGATATTTATAATGCAGTCTAAAATTACACAGTGCTGCATTTCCTTTCAGTACAAAATATTAGCACTGCATTTGTGTATATGGATGGATGTGTGTGTACATTCATGTGCATTGTTATAACGTTATGTATTTTTAGTGTTGATATTCTTTGTATATACATAGAAATAAGGGTATAATATTATGTAGCACTTTTTTTACAATATACTTTACATTTTGTTTGTTTTAATTCGCTATTGACTATGAATGTATATAATTTGCCTATTTTTCTTGCCAGTGATAATGAATCTGTAGTAAAATTGAGATTTCAAATTTAAATGCTGCTTTCAGTATCCTAATTAATCCTAGTATTTCTGTATCCTATTTAATCCTAATTAATGTTTCATTTGTTTGCAAATATTTCCAACATCATCCTGTTGATGGTTTTTTTTTTTTTTTTTAAACCATTTAGGATTTCTGTCTTTTGTACTACTCAATTTGATTGTGTTCTTGGTACCGGTCATTAGTTCAGCATTCTATAATAAGCAGCCTTTACAACAATCATCTAAGAATACTTGCATAACTTTTAAATTGTATTAATTTTATAATTCCTAATTAGATATCTTGGAACAGTAACAACATGAAACAAAAATATTTAAACTTTTTTTTAACAATTTTTATCTAGTTAAATGTTTTAAAGCAGGTCAGTTTAGTTAATGGTGTACATTATTTAAAGGGTATGTACACTGGGAAGTTATCTGAAGCATCTAAAATGCCAAGTGCCTTATTATAAACTTTATGCAGTGTGTAAGTACTTTATTTTGCTGTAAAGTTTGGTATGTGTAAACTGCATGGTGGAAAAATTCCCTGACTCCTTGCCTGCAAATAGTGATTACTGAGCATCCTCCATTTTTAAAAAGTCAGGTTAGACTGTAGTTCTGGTTGGTACAGGGGTTCTGTGTGGCAGTTTTTCATATAGAGTATCTCCCACTATGCATTGCCTTTTTTTTTTTTTTTTTTTTTTTTTTAATACTGAGATCGGAAATAAAATACGGTAATGGATCCTCTGTGTAAAATAGTTTTAAAGGGAAAGTTCAGTATAAAATATCTATATTTTAAAAATTCTTGATTAGCATTATGCATACCTAGATATCCTACATATTCTCTCCAGTTTTGAAAAATCGGTTGATCTCGTACCCTTTGCTGTTCCCTGCGGTTGACATTAGTGAGCTGACATTTCAGGTTCCAACGGTCCTTCTTCCCAGGATGCACCACTTCCTTGGAATGTTCCTGACAGTACTTTCTACTGGTTGGCTGTTGGATGGGTCATACATGCTCAGATCTCTGCTGAGCAACTAAATCAACCCAGGCGCTGAGTCAAGGGCAAAACCATAATGGTCTCTACTAGGGGTTCTGCAAACAGGAAGTCGGTATTTCGGTTGCATTTCTTTTTACACAGACAAAATGTTGAATGGGCAGGTTAAAGGACAATTATACTCACCTTTTCCCCGATCCACTGCAGCATAGTACCCAGGGTGAGGACCTAAAATCGCTAAGTCCTAACCCTGGGTACTTTCCCTAACTCCTGCACTACTTACCGCAAATCTGCTTCGCCGATCGGTTCCCCCTCTCTTCTACTGTCAGTGACAGTCGCGAGGCAGCCAATTGGAAGACATGCCTCCTTGCAGAGCGTATCCTATTGGCTGCCTCGCATCTGTCACTGAAGCAGGAAGAGCGGAGGATGGAGCGATCGGCGAAGCAGATTTGCGGTAAGTAGTGCAGGAGTTAGGGAAAGTACCCATGGTTAGGACTTAGCGATTTTAGGTCCTCACCCTGGGTACTATGCAGCTATGGAGGAAGAGGAGCAAGGGTGAGGTGAGTATAGTTGTCCTTTAAGCTCATTGGGAATGAAAACTACTGCTCTTTTTTCTTAAAAACATATGTGTTTGCACTGAACGTCCCCTTTAAATAGATTGCACTCCACATTTCATTTACGCCATATTAATTGAAAAGTCTACTTTTGGGCTAGGCCCACGCGTTTCTGAGAGAGGGCCACATTATGTGCACTGTTTCATTTTCAGAGCACAGATCACTCTGCCCGTGTATGGGCACTTTATCGGCTGAAACGGTCGTTCGTTTGGCCATCGTTGCCCGATCTGCCTGGCGGATCACCAAACGAGCGTCCGTTTCAGCCAATAAAGTGCCCATACACAGGCCGATTTTTGCTCGAAACGCTTGTTCTTACACATCGTGCGTCGCCGGTTGGGACAAACGGTCACAGGCATATACAAACCTTCAGTTTCAGGTTGCGTCAGTGCGTTCGATCCTGCTGCTGACTGGCAATAGATAAGACTGATTCTATCAGATGTGACAGGGTTGGCTTTTTACCTGTACTGTTTGTACCTAAGCTAAGCTCTTTCATTCCTCACCAGCGTTTAAGATGTGTAGTTGGGATAAAAAAAAAATGAGAAATAAAAGCTGAAGCCAGTTTATTGTTAACTTTCATGTTTCCTGCTACAGTTTTATGGTTGATACTGTTAAAACTACTGCTTTGGTGATGTTTACTAAGTGGAATAACATCATAGATAATGTGTAGGCTATTAGTGCACACGCATGTTATCTGATGATCCTTATGTATCAAGATCAGTCTTTGAAAATTCAAGTGTGGGGGGGGGGGGGGGGGGTTGGAAATACAAATCTAACTGCAGTTCACATTTTCTTTCAACTAAAATTGTTTAATTATAACCTTGTAGATCAGAATTACCTAACCAGCAGGTCACATGCACGACAACCTGTGGATCACTGGTGTTTAGAAGTAGGTGTGGCTTATACAAATTAACCTTCATATTGTGTGGTCCCAAGTGAAATTAAATTCAGCTCCCAGATTGCTCGTAGTGAATAGCTTGGGGTTTGGCTACCCATCTTGTTGAGGAATACATCTATTCTATGGGGATATGTACAGCATTCATGTACATTTTCCAGGAAAAGGGTACTGTGATGATTTGCTGTCATTTTGATTAAGGCTTAGGCCACACTGTTATTGTCCATTTGCATTTAACTTTGCAATCCACATTCCACACCGACCAGCTTTGCAGCCCATTAAATGATGAACATTCTGCTGTGATTTTCCAGTATGTCTGAATGTGTGGTCCAATAGTTTTTTTTACCCAAAAATCATTCAAGTTGAAAATTATGACAAATATTTTAGCCCTACCAACCAAAATTGTTTCAGATACAGGAGTCAGTCAGGGAAAAGGCTGCAAGTACTCTGACTAAACTTCTAGAACTAATTACTTTTAAAATAAAGCAGCGTGAGAAGTAGGAATACTTGCTCCTACCTCCCACGAAATTATAGATTATGGGGTGGAAAGTTGATTGTACATGACTATGGGGTGGAAAATTGATTGTTCATGATTGTGGTTGTGGTTCTGAATTAATTAAAAGAGAAACCTCTTTTAGTTGTATGGCTGTTGACATATTTTCATCATTTCTGTATAGGGTGTTAAACATGCTATTACTATGCCCCCACTTCTGATCTGCCAAAGCTATTGGAAAGCCTTTTAAGCTAAAGCTCTTGTATTTCGGGTTAAATCTTAATGGAGAGTTACGGTAGGCTACTTTGAAAGTTTCCTGAGCGTTTCTGCATTTACTGCTAGAGAAACGCTACCTGTAGCCATATTCTAATGGCAGACATCTGTAACCGCCCCCTTTCACCACTCGTGTGAAATAATCCTTATACTACCTTCCCACTCCCTTTTTTTTTGTTCTAACCATTAAAGTGCATTGGTTACTTTATTTGCCCCTAGAACAAACTACAATTTTAGCTCTTTATTGCTGTAATTTCTATACCAGATATATATTTAGGTATTGATCCCATTATCTCCTTTTCTGGCAGCAGTTGCCATCTCTTCTCCCTGCTAAATGAGTTAGTAGAACAGCTGATCCAGACTGAACTGCCTAAACATGAACAACAAAAAACCATAGTGCAGGTCTAAACAAGTTTGGATGTGCTCAGCATGGCTTCTTACAAGCTAGGGCCCTCAGCATTGTGCATTAGAACTGGGAAAAGCCTTCTGGTTTTTAGCTTTTCTGGTCTTAAAGGGGTAACTATAGTGATAACTTTTCTTGCCATAGTGCCAATGTTTCTTGCCATTTAATCTATTTAACAGAGAGGTAGGAGACTGTACTACTACCTCCTGTGCTCTGCCACAGATTCGTTTTACTGCTCATACATCTATAATAATAAAAATAAATTCTAGTTTTGAGTGCAGATATAGAGTAGCTATACCAGTCTGGTCTGTATTCCTAGGCCAGTGAACACCTACAGAAATGTAACTCTATTCACAACTTTCAATACCAACTCTAGTACGGTAGAGGAGGTATAAAGGAGAACTTTTTAATGCCTTGGAGCTTGCTAATATGGGTCTGTTGTATACTGTCTGCATAAGATTTACCTTTTTATCCCAAGTATGTCAGTCATTTATTTTCCATAAAAATGCCACTACTTGGCTAAAACTTGATGTGATTGGGGGGTCCATTTTTACTCTTCCTTCCACGCTCCATTGCCATTGGTAAAGTATTCTGACTGGCAAATCTCAATTTGGCTCAAGCTTTACAGACTAAAGCAGGGCTGACAACACCAGCCACATGTGAAATCGTAAAAGAAGCATTGTCAATTATGAGTAATTTCATGTATGTTTTTTCTCTTTAAAGTTAATAATATAAATGTTTGGGTAGCCATTCATTAGTCTTTAGTTGTTTGAGGAAACCTTCCTAATTTTGTTGGTAAGGCTTGATGGGCATGCAATACCTGTCAAAAATGCCTTTATGAAGGGATGCTTATAAAGCGGGGCTGTGAAAAATCACTGCAGCCCCAAATCAGTTTTGATGTTTCCAACATTCCACACTAAGGAGTTAGAATAATGAAACACCAGATGTCAAGTTGTCCAGATTTCAGCACATCTCTGCTCATAGCCATTAAAGTGTTCTTATTTAAAGGGGAATATTAACATGTATGCCTTCCAGAATGCAAAGAGCACATCTGGTGCAAAGATTTTAACACACTCTGTAAATATTGAATATATTAAGATTGTATGGTGTGAATCACCCCTTTAAAGGGAAACTAGACACCCTAATTTTCTGTACCCATTGCGATAACCTAAAGTACTTCATATGGTATTTAAAGGGCATGTCCACCCTCCTAACTAAAATGTAACTACAGTGCATCTCAGTCAATCCCTGTCACCACTACTGGTCCGTCCCCTTCTGCTGCTATGGCACTGAACTGCAGCAGAAAAGAGGTGATGTAACAAAGCTTGGTAAGTATGTTTAGGAGCCTCGGAGACCATTTTAAACCAAGCGAGGTCTAGCTTTTGGGGGGGGGGGGGTGGCGGCATGCCCATTAATTGACACTTATTTGGGCTAGAAATCCAAGCTCTTCGCTTAAAGGGAACTGTAAAGCACTTCGGATAGGCAATGTCTGCTATTTTGCTTTTCTTGCAGAGGTGAGCATATAGAATTGAAAGGTTCTCACCCTGGGTACTGCAGGTGGGATTTAGGTTAACACTTTAGTTCCCGCTTAAACAAAGGAGACAAGACGAGCATTGCAGGGAAGTATCTATATCATAGCTGCAAAATAGATATGTTAGAGATGATCTTGAATTTGTCTATTGGGCATGTTGCATGATGTTGAATTAACAACCAAAAGCCTATACAACATGTATTTCATTATCACCCCAATAAAAAGTGGTGGCAAAGTTGAGTGTCCCCTCCCAGTGTTCTTCCCAGAATGTTTTTCCAGCCAGGTGGCATGAAAAAGTAGCCGGGTGGGGTGGGATGGGAAATTTGGTGGTGGGGGAAAATGTGCACTGCATTATGCTCATTATATAGGTCAGGGATGTCTAACTTTTGTCCCACTAGATGTTTAAAAACTATAACTCTCAGCATTCCATGGTTGTAGAATGCAGGGGGTTGTCGTTCGGCAACATCCGCATGGGGGTTGTCGTTCGGCAACATCCGCATGGGGGTTGTCGTTCGGCAACATCTGAAGGTAACCCAGATGTGATATAGCGGCACAAGCACATGTGCCACCCTTTTGTGGCCTAAGGGATCTTGGAAAAGCTAGTTAACGTGCTAAAATAATCTTGCAAGTGTATTGGTACACCTATTAAACCTACATCTAAATTCTTTAAAATCACAAGTGTTCCCTCTAGTTCCCGCATGAAAAAGTAGCCGGGTGGGCCGCCCGGCTAAAAGACCCTAGGGAGAACACTGGTCCCCTCCCCACTGAAATTTGGGGGGGGCGGGCACAGATGTTCCCCAGGGGCTTGTTTAGGGTAGGATTACTGGTGCCTGGAATCCCCCCTTTCTGCCTGCTTGGTGCAGTCTGCTGTTCTGGCCGATACTGAGCCAATCGATGATTGTCTGGTGGTTTGGCCCCTTGCGCTGCTTTCATGGTCCAAATAAAAGTAAGTTTTAGATGCCCTTTAAACACTAACAGGGAGATTCAATAAAATTTATTATTGTTAAAGGACATGTCCATCCCTTTTAAAAACTTTTGTGGTATAGTAGGTCTCCCAGCCCCAACTCCTATAATAGTTTTTTCAGAAACTCCCCCGATCAGGGCTTACCTTTCCTCTGGCATACTGTCCTGGATGGTTAGGGGCAGTGTTGTTTGTTGCTTTACTTTTAAATTAAGGTCATTATTTTACCTCAACTCCCTTTTTACAATGAAAATTAAAAAAAAAAAAAGATTTCCTGTGTGCAACGCTGCATGGAAAGCAGAGATGTTGTACTTTTATTTTGGAATTCTTTTGTAATCAGGTCAGTCACGAGTGCTATGAAAACTGATGTGCAGTCACTCTCTACTAGGAGCCTTCTCAAAATCCTTAAGGTCAAACTCTCACAGATCTTCATTAAGTGTGCTTGCAGGTAAGCTAAGCAGAGGGAGCTTTACAAAAAACTTACTATCTTCTAAAAAATATTGAAACCTTCACTGCATTTTCCCTATACTTGCAGTGCCACCCAGTGTTTTTAATACCAAATATGTTAGGCCAAATAACATTAAAGATTTCACAAGGTTTCCTTAAACCCAATAGATTTTCTACAAGGCCCTAAACAGATTTGTACAAATCCTCTATTCTAAGCAAATCAGAACACACAGTACATGGGACAGGGAGGTTGAATTAATTATTCCTACCTCACCGTATCATTTCGTTGAGGAGCTTTGGGCTCTTCCTCGGTTTTCTTTGGACTGATGCACCTCAGAAACAATATTGGAAATTAGGACATACCAGTCCTACACCCCTTTCCCAAATACTTTTCATTTTAAATGTTTTGTAAATAAACTTTATAAACACTGTAATTCTCCTTTGGAAAATATGCATGCTTGCTATAGAATGTTTTTAACAAAGGGATAGATAAAGGATCTATATAATTTTTTTTCATGCTGTGGTCAATACCTGCCCATAGGGTTTATAAAACTTTTTCAAATTTTAAGATTGCTGTGGAAGTCATGCAAAATGCTAAGCTTGTATCTGATGCAACATGGGCTTTGTGTTACATTGGTTAAAGGGGTCATCTGGTTTAATGCTGAATGGCTACTGTTTCACTGAAAGATAATATTGAATCCTCTTATGTTTAGCCATGTTCTATGACACTGATAAATGCTGTAACATGAATATTTTGTTGCTGACCAATTTTAAAAGGGCTAACCTGGAAATAAAACTCGACATCCCTTCATAATTAAATATAATTAAAATCCACAATTTGTCTTAAGGTGGCCATACATTAGGACGATTTCACTTACCAAACCGAGCGATCCCATGACATTAGACCGATCCAGCCGGAACCGCCTTTCCTGTTTTCTTTGGGACCGACTTGCGTTCGGCAAGATCGGTCTAATGCCGTGGGATCGCTTGGTAGGGTAAGTAAAATCGTCCTAATATATGGCCACCCTTAGTTCATCTGTGTACTGCTTTTCTAGAAGCCCAGAGCAGTATGTAGTTTGCTTTAGAGTTGGTTCATTTTCAGTCCAGCAGTTAGGTGCTGCGTAAACAGGCTCGGATTTACTATTAGGCATGTGCTCCTATGGTTGGAGAGGCAGCTATAGATCTCCCCAAACCAATTCACAACCTAGTCTATTTTCTCCCTCAAAAAAGGCAAAATAGGTGTTTTGGGGGTGTGGTCTGTTAGATGTGGGGATAAGAGCGACAAGCTCCTGAGGTGTAAATTCGCCCATGTGTGGGCTAGGTATTTTCATTGGGGAGGTGCAGTGGCAAAAATCTATATTACACTGCGGTAGTGAGGTAATTAACTATTTATACACTAAACTTTATACTTTAATATTCCTATATAAATGACTAATACAGGGAGGTGGAGAGACAGTGGAAGGGTAGAGGAGTGTCTTTGCTGTTTTTTTTTTTGTTTGTTTGTTTTTGCATGTATTATAAGAAATAATACACTGCCTACAGTGTAATATACGGAATTACTTCACCTGCATATATGGTCATGGAATATATGGTCCTGCATATATGGTCATGGAACTGCTCGTTGGCGTAATATCCTTAATCTACTCTATTTTTCTAGCATTTTAGATCCTAGGAGGGGGTTAATTTAACACTGTAGTTCTCTCTACGGGGTTGTTTTTATCATACTTGAAATGCAAACCGAAAAGCTTACATTGCTGACCATTACAATGTGCATTACACAAGTTTGCTTTACATGCTATAATACCATATTTTTGAACTGTTTGAAACCAAAAGTAAAATAAGTAGCCATGGATCATCTTTGTCATTGGTCTGCTGTGGCCTTGGGTTGTTACCAGATTTTCTAAACGGTGGGGGACGTTGTGTAAAATGTAAATCAAAACAAAATGCAATGATTTGCCAATTGTTTTAACCCTGTGTAATTTAGAGTAGTACAAGGACATCATGTCAGATGTTGAAACTGAAATATTTTATTGTATAATGAAACATATATGCTCACTTGGAATTTGATGCTAGCAGCAAGTTTAAAAAAAAAAAAAAAAGTTGGGAACAGGAAAACAAGTTTTTTGTAAATGATAAAGAAAACAACTGGTTGGCTATCTCAAAACTAATTAGCTAGTTGCAAAGAATATGGGGAGAACTTTAGATTTCTTTTTAATTGTGGTTGTGTGTACAATAGGCATATCCACCCGTATACAAACATTTAATCCCATAACCATTAAATCTTAGGAAATAGGGTTACAATTACAATTTAGTTCTTGAAGTTTATCCTTGCCTATTCTTAAAAAGATATATATTTAGTCAGGCATTTTGTGTACAATTTACAGTTTATAGCCCGTGGCCATGAAGCTATGTTTCATGCACATACAGACTTTAAAGGGCCTGTACACCCCTCTTACAAAAATTTTGTATCTAATAGAACACCCCCCAAAGGTGTTTTACTTACGATTTGGAAAGATGTTCCCCTGCTGTGTAAGAAGCCTTACAAACCACCAATCCAGCTCTGCTTAGCCCATGCCTCTGCTCCTTCTATATTGGCCGGGACGTCGGCCGATACCAGGAAGACACGGTGAGCTGCGGCGCTGGATCGGTGGTTTGTAAGGCTTATTACACAGCGGGGGAACATCTTTTCAAATTGTAATTAAATCTTCGCTTTTGGGGGGTGTTCTATTAGATATTACATTTTTGTAAAAGGGGTGTACATGCCCTTTAACAGAATGGGATTTTGCACTACAGGTTTCTTACCTATTATTTACAAGATATCTTTTTAGCCTTGTAAGTGTTCTTAATGGCTCCTGACTATGGTAGCCCAAATTATTTTTTTACATTCTTAATTCTCTTGTTTTATATAGGATAGGTTAAAAAAAAAAAAGCTGCCAGAATTACCTGCTGTTCTTAATTATATAAAAGGACACAATCTTATTCTCTGACTGCACAAAGAGGATCTGGTCCCCTAACTGCTCAAATTATTTATTTCTTCTAGGATCAGGAAAGTGTATAGGTATGAAATCTTGTTTTCTGAATTACTGTCAAGTTCCTTATATTTACCATACTGTATGGAATGTCTTGATAAAATCTAGCCCATAGACAACATCTGCATCCTTTTGTGAACGAGTGACCTGAAACTGGTCCGCATTTAGTTTGGTTAGCAGTTACATGTTGCTGTAGTAAAGTTTGTTTATTGTTGCTACCATCATGTGCCTCTATTTGAAAGAGTTTTTTCAAATAGATGGCGTATTGGATATTTTGGATTAGTACTTTAACTTGTAGATGGCACAACAGTGTCTCATTTAATTAATTTTTTTAGCAGCAAAAGATGCTTTTTTTCTCATATGATTTAAATCTATAATTCAGATGCTGTTGAACTTCAAACACAATGTTCCCACTAAGCTGTGTGTGTGCACAGAACTCGTACGAGTTAGGCACACAAAAATCTGCTGAAATGTAATCACTGCCTCATTTTGTATGCACACAAATATAGATCTGCACATGTAGCCAATATAAATTTAGAGGGAACGTTGCTTTATGTGGAAACTAGTTTGTTGGGGGAGGTGTATCTAACTTGCATTCTATACCCTTAAGAACTTGTCAAACTGGCTAATTTCCCTGATCAATCAAACATAAACTGCTTCTTTGCAGGATATTTACAAACCGCACAGTGGGGATTTTCTGTGGTTATCATCATTGCGAGAATAGACAATAACTCAATACTCAAACCCAGAAGCTTTTTAGTGTTTGTTAAACATTGCCTAATAGATGTAGAGATGTGTAGCAGAATTTAATTAAAATCCCCTGAAAGTATTTCCTTTTTCATTTGACAGTATACTTTTTTAAATAGTCTTTGGGTCGGTACATCCATTACCAGATTGTACAGCCGTAATATGATCACAGATAAAACCGTTCAGAACCAATCTCCTTATACTTGGTACATGCCACACGAATCACTGACTAAAATGTAGGGAGCCAGCATCAAAGGAATGATCATTCAGAACATCCCTACGGCAAAAGTTGTTTGCCACAGAGCGGCCAATTATAGTCTATTCCAATTGAACACGACAGGATTGGACTATTAGCACTATGTGTACCCTGCTTTACTTTACAAATTAAGACAAGAAAAATCTATTTGAGTAATGTTTACTTGCAACAGATTTTTTTTTTTTTTTTTAAATTATGGTGTGTTCTTGCCTATTGCGCCATATACTATGTATGTATATGTTTATTTATATAGCGCCACTTGGGGACACAGTGCTGTACAGTATTAAAATACAATAAAGTCATACAAGGGGGATAAATACATAGATAGTTCAGTACATAAATATATAACTTGTATAAATAGAAGTGCTAGGGCTTTGCCACAAGAATTAATACTGAATATGGATTGCACTTATTAATACTTTATTAATATTAAATACTTATATTGCACTCCTAACCTTTTTTTCTTATTTTAATTTGAAGGTTATTCGAAGAAAAACTGTTAAAAGTACCTTGGAGTAAAGTAGCAGCACATAATGGTTTGTGTATTATAAAGAGGTGCAGGCCATATTGTGCTGCCGCCAAAACACAAGGCTTTCCTTCTCACAATTAAGATGAATTTGTAGCATGCATCATCTAATCAGTGGTGCCATCAGTGCCTTAGCAGCACGTAAATATTGGAGTTGAAATGGTCCCAATATTAGCTGTGCTGCTAGAGTAATGCTGGCTGATTTGAAGAATCCAGATCTGATTGCTTGCTCAGTTTGAAAGAAATGTATGTATATATTTTGTGAGTGTCTTCCCATCTCCTTAAAATGTATATGGTGCAAATTAAAGTTGTAAAATTTAAACTGTAATCTAGTAACAATAGTAATACAAGGGATATATTGGCATGTGTGTAACAATCCAATAGTTTATGATGTTTATATTTCAGGTTGGGGTTGGTTTTTTTTGGTTGTTTTTTTTGTGGTTTAATTTATCTTCTATGAAACCTGAACCTCACTCCAAAATAAAGACTGTTTTGCAAAATGACACATCTAATGTATATTTATCAAACTATATATTTTTTGTCCTTCCTTTCACGGTGAGCACATTTTAGCCAGATTGACTGGGTGATCAATGGTGATTTGGGACATGACGGATCGGTTACATTTGATGGACAGACAATTGTAAAGTGTTAATAAATCATGGGGTCTTTAATAAACCAAACAATAGCTTGAGCCAATTGCCACCTTTATTTCAACCAACAGATACGTGGTTTATATTGATCAGCTTGTATTAAAGGTCTGACCCATGTGTACCAGGCCATGTGCCTGTGCGTAAAGAAATCTTAACTGAACATGCCTTTTGTGTTTTTTTTTTTATTTGTCATCTTTTCAAGATGCCCGTTCCTTAAACCAAAGCTAAATAGATGGAATCGTGGATGTCCGCAATGTCTTATTTTGTAACAAAGGTCTCCAACTTTGTATGTAAATCATCACTACCATTAAGTATATTCCAATGAAACCATAAAACCTGTTAAAATATAAAAAATGTAGCTTCTGATTTATTATTTATTATATTATAGAAACTAACCAAATTAGTGGCTGTCTTTTTTTTTTTTTTTTTACAACACAAAGCTGTAACTGCCATTGACCAGGTGATTTGAAAAGCAATTAACTATACTCTTAACGTTAACATCTATTACCAGGGTTAGAACAAGCAATAGCCTTCCTGCTCCTTTATTTTCCTTGCTGCTGCTTTGTTGCGCTCCCTTTTGCTCTGTGCCCAGCAGAACTATTCCCACTGGAGGGAGTTGCAGGCTGAGCCAGCTTCCCAACTCTCTTATTGGCCAGTTAGCAGAGGATGATGAGGAGATAAGTCAGCAGGCAGTGACAGCTGCAGAGGGACCTAAGCTTGCAAGAACAATACAATAAGAACAGAGGCACAAAGAGCAGCCAGGACAGGTTTCTCCTAACCCTTTAAATCTGTTTAAAAGGTACCAATTGTCTTTAGATTTCTTAAAAAGCTTGTTGGCTTAAATCAATTATTGGTAAAAAAAAAATGATCAATCAATGCAAAGAACACAAGATCAATCTGGCCAAAAAAACGACTCGGTATACTGAGTTTATCAAAAGGTATTGGGTCGTGGTCGACACATGTAACAGGCCTAATAAATTTTCTTCCGAAGCAGAAGTGATCCCACCATAGCTCTCCACTAAAGGGCCAATCGTGCATAGTAATTAATTTTTTTGCATCCCCTGAATCTTCAGTTACACAGCTGGATGTCTGGGAATTGTATTTATCTAGTTGTTGCTAAACTGCAATTATCTACATTCCCAGACAACTGCAGGTGAACTGAAGAAAAATATTAGAAGTGGTGGATATAGTACAATAAAACAAAACTCCAATTACTTTGAGGATGTGCCATTGTAGATTGCATTATTTGTGATGGAGCCATATGCTGTTAAGGTAAGAAAACAGAAGAGATCAGTAACGCGAATGCTTGTTTGCAGATGATTTGTTAACAAAACTACTGAGCTCTTTACATATTCTTTATCATTTTTTCAGACATATGGTTACTTGGACAGGAGTAAATACAGACAAATCCAAGATCCTCTGTCCCCATTCCTCCTTCCATACAGAGATTAGCAGAAATTTTGGTTTTACAAGTGATAGACCCAAAAGGAATGATTCACACAAACGGTATGCGGACATTTTGCACAAGGTTCCTGGGCCACTGCCACTAGCGAAATACTTCTTATAGCGTTTGACTGAGGTCAGAACATCTGGAGCCGCCTGGTTCCTTAAACAAAATGGCTGCTAGAGATTCCCTTAAAAGCAGCCATATAACAGTTGACGCATGCAGAATGTCTGAGTGCCAACCGAGTACTGGGCAAGTGTGTTGATCTGCGGGGAAGGGATCAACGAATGAGTGCCCATACACAAGTGGAACATGTGGTCGACCATAGGGCTTTTCAACTGACAAAATTCTGTCTGTGGGCCTTTTGGGCTCTTTATGGTGCCCTGTGTTTGTCTTTAGATTATATTCAACTCGCCCTGTTTATGGTTGGCTTAATCAATAGTTAGGCAGAGAAAATGGTAAAGAGCTTGTCAAAATTACCAAATTTGTTCCTATTGACACCTTATCACATGTGATCCCTGTCATAACAATTCTTAATTTGAAATTCTAAAAGGCAGAGTAAGGCAAATATGTAATAAAAAGCTCAGAGCGTGCACTAGAATGTAGTCATTGCCTATGACATTACTGTAGTGACTGACTGTTGAAATCTAGGAGAAAGGTAACATCTGTGATAAATGCTGGCTTTCTTGCGTTGGAGAAATGTATTATGGGTTGCAGGGAACGTATGGAGCTAAATGGCTTTTACCTTTCCTTCCCCACCCTAAATCCCAAAATAGTAAGTATAGGTTTTCATTCCGGGGTGGACATGCCCTTTAATAAGCAGATTTAATACATTTTGTTTTCAGATTGCTGGGACTAGTTCGGGGACTTAAGAGAATGGAGGACTTTGTTTTTTTTTCTTTATATATGGTTTGTGAGGAGTATGGAGTTCAGCAAGTTAGAACTAGCACATTAATAAGTTTGTATTTGATTTAAATCCATTTTTCTTTTAAAGAGTATCTCAACTGAAAAAATAGTTTGGCCATTTAGTTTTATTGAAGAACGGGAGGGAAGACTCTGCTCCTTTACCTCCTTTTCTACAGTAAAACTAAATGGCAAAACTTTATTTTTTCAGTGGAGATACTCTTTAAATAAAAACATGTGTTAACTGCACATAATCTATACAGACGACAGGAAGTTTTATTAACCATAAAAACACAAAATTAAGTAATGAGCACAATGCTCATCAAGGTAAGAAGTTACCAGATCCTATTGAACAGTGATGCCTACAAATTTATTATAGATCATTTAGATAGAAGGGGATAATGCTAATCTCAATGCTCCCAGGGTTGTGAGAACTCTTCACTATTTACATTAAGAGAGTCAAAATCTGGGTACACATATTAACAACAAACATTTAGTCAGCCCTAGAAACACTTGTAACGGACAAAGTTCCCCTCGTTAGTCGGCCCTCTACTGAAGTATAGGAAGCAGAGTACGGTCTGTATTAAAACCAGAGGAGTTTAATCAAATAAATAGTCTTACAGGGTCTATAGCAGTAGTAGAATCAAAACCCTCTCCATAGATAAAGGGTTTGACCAATTATACTGCGGTAGGCTTGAGGCTGATACATCCAATTTCCAATCCAATGTGATAGCTATGATTAGAGGTGCACTCCCTATAACCTGTGCCACTGCAGGCTGATACACGCTGCTCTGGTGAGCCCAGTGGTCAACACCCTGGACCCAAGCGAATTGAATATTCAGAAGAAAGAGCAGACTCCCCACCCCCCTCCTCCATTGGTAGTCTGGGTGCTGCCAAGCCCTGGACCCCTTGCAAGGTAAGGTACAGCAATCCAAAAAGTGTACAGAGGTCACCAGAGCACCACTAACTCCAGCATTTAAAATTTAAAGAACATCCTTTAATCACATTGAGCATGCCTGATTTCACTAAGCTAGGTATGGGGGCAGTATCTGCAGGAATATTTGCCACTACAAAAAAAAAAGTGCCCCAGCACCCCCTTTAACAAATCCTGGTCTAAAAAGGAAATTGTTTTTAAGTGCCATGGGAGAATAAATATAGACGGCAAATCATCATGCCAGGTATTTAATGGAATAGAAAGTGGCAAAACACCCAGCACTTTAAAAAAAAAAAAAGTCCTTTCATTAACGTCACTTTTTTTTTTTAACTAATAACATGCACGTTTCGGGATCCTCCCCCTTCCTCAGGTGCAACCTGAGAAAGGGGGAGGACCCCGAAACGTTATGCATGCCAGCACGTTACAAATAAATAATTGAAGTTTGAAAGAGTGTGTTTTTCTACAAACATTTATTACAATTCCTGTGTCCATACCACCCAACCGTCCTGGGGTGGATGGGGCATGTCTATGATGTTGCGGTGGGTGGGGGCACAGCCACGCTGTTTAAAGCGTGGGCATGGCAGTGCCATTTAGGGGCGTGGGTGTTGTGTTTGGGGGCATGTACAGGATGTTTGTGTATGTGGGTATGATCCGGGAACAGACCTAGGAAGTTTGGGGGTGTGGCCATGATGTATGGGGACGGACCATAATGTTTTGGGGGGAGTGACCACAATAACTGGTAGCATGGTCACATTTGGGGTCATGGTTGCAATGCATGGCAGTTATCTTTCGGGCGTGGCCATGATGGTTGGGGTATGAGCGTAACAGTGATATTTTGGGATGTGGCCGTGACAGTAATATCTGGGAGCATGGTGATATTCCAGAAGGCTCTGCTTTAAATTTCATATCACCAATAGTAAGTCTTTCCAGGGTTTATATTTGTATATAAATGTGATTCATATCACCAGTCTTTCCAGGGTTTAATATTTAAAACCTTTCAGGAGCAAATTTTGATGTGTTACAGACCTTAAGGGCACAGCCACACTGCGCCACACACGCAATCGTGAGCGTTGCTGCGATTGCAATGTTAGCAAAAAATGCATGTGCAAATGCAAAAAAATTGCGCTAGTGTGGCCTAGCCCTAAGGGAAATGTCTCGTTCCCTCTGTTACAGAAGCTGTTGTTCTGTGCATGCAGCTCTCTGAGTTGTGTAGCCGTACATTATGCTGTTGTTGTGTCACTGAAGTGGACTCTGTTGTTGAAGTCGGGCAGCACACAGAGCCCAGGCCCTTCATCTGAGTTACTGAATTGGGAATCACTCTGCAAGTAACGTGCAGGCTTTTTATTGGTCAAACTGGACTTCATGGGCGTCGCTGTTAAGTCATTCAGGGTTGTGGCTGTGAGGTGAGCACATACATACATACATACATACATACATACATACAAGATTTCTGCTCTATATAGTAGATTACCAATTCTACTTCCCTGCCCCAGAAACTTCATTTTTATAGTTTATTTTAAAACTTGATGCACTAGTTCTATTTAAATTGAATTGATAACAGTGTGCCCTATGGTGCTGATGGTCCTTCACTAAATGTTTGTCCATATCCACAAAACAATTTGTTCCTTATGTTCTAAAAGAAGTCCTGTTTTTTTATGGTCATATGTTATCTTTATTCTTTTTTGTTTATGGGTAACTGGTTATGCCTGGAGCAGGAATAGTCATGGCTTTCTCCAAACTTGTATGCAGATGATGTCACCGTCCACATAAATCAGTCAATGACAGGGAGCCAAGCCTTCTCCTGTATCCATGTGACCAAGACTAATCGGGTCCTATCAGGACATGGACAGGAACAAAGGCTGCTGACATCTGTGGGCTGTAGGTTTCATTTTTGCAGCTTCAGCAGGATTTCAAATCAATTTCCTAGGGAGGGGGATTTAGGTTGTGCTCTACAGGGACTACATTAATTTATACAAGGGCTTCAGTTCTTCTTTTATAAGGCATCTCAAAAAACCGTTTGTCCGAAAACCTTTGCTTTGTAGGTCCTGAAGCTATAATAGAATCTTTTTCAAACCTTTTATTATTGGGGGAGAATTGATATTTCAGTATTGTTTGGCTAATTTATAAAATGTACTGCAGACTCCTGATTACCATTAAAAAAAATTTAGTGCTGACGTCTGGTTCTTTAGCCCTCTACCTAGAGCGTTTTACACATCCTATTGTCTGGGCATGGTTATATTTAGCAGTGTGGATTGCAATTCAGATTAGAGATTCAATTCAGGAAGAAATTTATAATGTGCAAACTTAGTTATATAAGGGTGGGATGTGGGCCTTTGTGTCCCAATTTATGTGATTTCTCTCTAAAATGTCTATAGTATCCTGAGGCCTATAGTAGAATTATTCCCAGAATATATCATTGGCTAAGCTCTAGGACTATGACACACAAGGCTCCTTCTCTGCAATTAGGGAAGACCCAGGGATAGGTCCTTACCTCAAGTACTAATATATGAGGGGGTGGCCTTTTTAATGGTTTGATTGCCTTTTAACAATTACTACTTATTAATTTTACCAGTTTATTCACTATATAATATATAATTGTACATATATATATATAATATATAATTGTACATATCCTATATATTGTAACGTTTCGGAACCTCAGCGGTTCCTTCCTCAGACCAAACAAAACTGAACAATTCAAGTGCATAGTGCTATAAATAGAATCTCACATGGTGCAAGATGGCCATCTAGAGGTCAAAGATAAAAACACATAATACATAATACATAAAATGCCGGGTATAAAGTGCTAGGTACAAAGTGTCATGTGCTTAATAAGATGAACATATCAAGTGACAATAGTGTAAAAATACTCTTAAGATTATTAAAAATGCATAACTGTAGGTACCACGTGTAATAAATAAGTAATGTCTAGCATATGTGAAATAAATATATTATTAATAACTATTATACCGCAGTGAAATATTATGCTGTAAAATATATATCTCTTAAAAGGTGTATCAAGGAATAATCTATAACAAGATATAGGAGGACTAAAAGCAGACTGAAAGAAGTACTCAGAGTAGTGTGTCCCTAATGGCCCTGACGTGGATAAATCTAGACACACAGATTCTATCAGATATCAAATAGTAGACGAGAGGGGTAATAATCACATCTCAATACAATAAGATTATCGTTTTGGTAAAAAGAATGTGAGTCCTAAATTCATGTTAAGACCTCTGGGTTGTACAGCATCTAGTTTAAAAATCCACATAGATTCTCTCTGTAACAAGCTGTTGTTTGTCACCACCCCTGTTGTCCATAGGTACCTGGTCAATGACCATGGCTTTAAGGTCGGATACTTGGTGTTTCATAGTGCAAAAGTGTGCAGCCACCGGCGGTATTTCTCCTCTGGGAACATTCTCATTATTATACTTATTGAGTGCTATTCTGATGTCGCTCTTGTGTCTTTGTAACCTGCGCTTAAACGGGCCTGTGGTTTTCCCTACATAAATCAGGGAACACGGACATTTGAGCATATATATACAATGTTCCGTATTGCAGTTGTAGTATCCTTGTATGTCAAATTTTTTACCTGAGTATGGATGGTGAAAATTATTGCCAATTATCATGGAATTACATATGTTGCAATTGTGACATTTGTAGCAGCCCGTTTTTTGTGAATTGGGATTTCGGTAATCCCAATAAAGTGTGTTTGGGATGGAAACTTTTTCCATGCAGTAATGAATTGCGATCTGTGGATTTCGAGTAAATAGATGTGCAGATCCCTAATGTAGTCACCTTCACTTGTACATCCAAATATTGTGCCTGTGTGGGAGAAAAAGAAGCATTATATACAATTTTATCATCCAAGGTGTTACAGTATTGTATAAATTCTTGTGCCTGCGACAAATCTCCTTGCCAAATAATAAATAAATCGTCTATGTATCGCCATAGTCTCACACAATGTTTTATAAAAAGTTCATTGTTATAAATGAATTTTTCTTCCAAAAATCCCATATATAAGTTGGCGTATGATGGTGCTGCGGGACTGCCCATAGCAGTCCCTACCTGTTGTATGTAATAGTCATTGTATGTACCTGTTGTATGTAATAGTCATTTTCAAATTTGAAGTAATTATTATTCAGAATAAATCGCATGCAGTCAATGAGAAAGATACTGGAAAGATTTTTATCCTGTCTGGATGTTGGAAAGTGTTCAATAGCCTTTAGTCCTTTCACATGGTCGATATTGGTGTATAGTGAGGAAATGTCTGCTGTAATGATAATCCAATTGTTGTCCCACTCTCCAACAGTTCAAAGTTTTTATAAGAAATCTGATGTGTCCTTAATGTATGAAGGAAGATTATGTACTAGAGGCTTTAGATGGCTACAAATTGTAGCCATCTAATCTACAAATTGTGATAAAGGACTGGTGATCGAACCTATAGCCGATACAATCGGTCTGAAAGGTGGATTAAGTGTGTCTTTATGGATTTTAGGTAAGCCATACATCACAGGCTTACGTGGGTGTTCTTCCAGAATATATTCATAGATGTTTTCATCGATCCAACTGGCAGACAATGCTGTTTGTAATAAAAGTTTTTAGTTGTGAAATGATGCCCCATGTAGGGTCTTGACTAATACACATTTGATTCCAAGAAAATGCTCACCAGATCCGCTGCAGCCAAGCAGCCTTTTTTAGGAGAGGCCGCAGGATCCGACGAGGGAGGCGGCACAAAACGCCCCAATCTCCCCAACCCACGAAGAACTTGATCTTCAATCTCTCTACACGGCAATTAACGGTGAGTGAAACCATGCTATTAAACAAGGGTCTATCGTTCCAACCTACACAAAACTTTGACAGGTTCAAGTTTGAAGTTGATTTATTCAAACTTGACAGATCACTGAAGTTGAAGGAACATTTCAAACATTATCCTGAGATGACCAGTTCTCCTTTTAAGTGTAAAAGTAAATACATACCACAAGGGTCTTTTCGAGGTATAGATCAATTTATACAATTGATGAGGATGAACTGTAACATACATACCAACAAAAAAAACAGTCCAATCTCACTGAAGCTGAAATACAAGCTTTGAAGTCTCTACAACAAGATCCCTCGATTATCATAAAACCCGCTGATAAGGGCGGGTCCATTGTTATAATGGACTACACTTTTTACAGTAATGGTATGAGAGAACATCTCTCATCATCAGGAGCATATATGTGTATTAATCAAGACCCTACATGGGGCATCATTTCACAACTAAAAACTTTATTACAAACAGCATTGTCTGCCAGTTGGATCGATGAAAACATCTATGAATATATTCTGGAAGAACACCCACGTAAGCCTGTGATGTATGGCTTACCTAAAATCCATAAAGACACACTTAATCCACCTTTCAGACCGATTGTAACGGCTATAGGTTCGATCACCAGTCCTTTATCACAATTTGTAGATTTCCATCTAAAGCCTCTAGTACATAATATTCCTTCATACATCAGATTTCTTATAAAAACTTCGAACTGTTGGAGAGTGGAACAACAATTGGATTATCATTACAGCAGACATTTCCTCACTATACACCAATATCGACCATGTGAAAGGACTAAAGGCTATTGAACACTTTCCAACATCCAGACAGGATAAAAATCTTTCCAGTATCTTTCTCATTGACTGCATGCGATTTATTCTGAATAATAATTACTTCAAATTTGAAAATGACTATTACATACAACAGGTACATACAATGACTATTACATACAACAGGTAGGGACTGCTATGGGCAGTCCCGCAGCACCATCATACGCCAACTTATATATGGGATCTTTGGAAGAAAAATTCATTTATAACAATGAACTTTTTATAAAACATTGTGTGAGACTATGGCGATACATAGACGATTTATTTATTATTTGGCAAGGAGATTTGTCGCAGGCACAAGAATTTATACAATACTGTAACACCTTGGATGATAAAATTGTATATAATGCTTCTTTTTCTCCCACACAGGCACAATAATTGGATGTACAAGTGAAGGTGACTACATTAGGGATCTGCACATCTATTTACTCGAAATCCACAGATCGCAATTAATTACTGCATGGAAAAAGTTTCCATCCCAAACACACTTTATTGGGATTACCGAAATCCCAATTCACAAAAAACGGGCTGCTACAAATGTCACAATTGCAACATATGTAATTCCATGATATTTGGCAATAATTTTCACCATCCATACTCAGGTAAAAAATTTGACATACAAGGATACTACAACTGCAATACGGAACATTGTATATATATGCTCAAATGTCCGTGTTCCCTGATTTATGTAGGGAAATCCACAGGCCCGTTTAAGCGCAGGTTACAAAGACACAAGAGCGACATCAGAATAGCACTCAATAAGTATAATAATGAGAATGTTCCCAGAGGAGAAATACCGCCGGTGGCTGCACACTTTTGCACTATGAAACACCAAGTATCCGACCTTAAAGCCATGGTCATTGACCAGGTACCTATGGACAACAGGGGTGGTGACAAACAACCGCTTGTTACAGAGAGAAACTATGTGGATATTTTTAAACTAGATGCTGTACAACCCAGAGGTCTTAAGATGAATTTAGGACTCACATTCTTTTTACCAAAACGATAATCTTATTGTATTGAGATGTGATTATTACCCCTCTCGTCTACTATTTGATATCTGATAGAATCTGTGTGTCTAGATTTATCCACGTCAGGGCCATTAGGGACACACTACTCTGAGTACTTCTTTCAGTCTTCTTTTAGTCCTCCTATATCTTGTTATAGATTATTCCTTGATACACCTTTTAAGAGATATATATTTTACAGCGTAATATTTCACTGCGGTATAATATTGTTATTAATATATTTATTTCACATATGCTAGACATTACTTATTTATTACACGTGGTACCTACAGTTATGCATTTTTAATAATCTTAAGAGTATTTTTACACTATTGTCACTTGATATGTTCATCTTATTAAGCACATGACACTTTGTACCTAGCACTTTATACCCGGCATTTTATGTATTATGTGTTTTTATCTTTGACCTCTAGATGGCCATCTTGCACCATGTGAGATTCTATTTATAGCACTATGCACTTGAATCGTTCAGTTTTGTTTGGTCTGAGGAAGGAACCGCTGAGGTTCCGAAACGTCACTATTAAAAAGGACACTTTCCACCATTAAGACTGGTGTGCCTAGCATGTCTTACTTCTTATAATACGGTCTGTTGGCTACAGAGCTTAGAGCACCCAGCATGGAATAATTGTTTATGTACCTGATGTTTAGTTGTGCAGGATCCTACCCTTCTCTCGTTTATCCTATATATTGTTCACGTTTGTTCTAATTCCTGTATGAACCCTGCATTTATCAAATATCCTGTATGTACCCCGCATTTATCAAATATCCTGTATGTACCCCGCATTTATCAAATATCCTGTATGCACCCGCATTTATCAAATATCCTGTATGCACCCCGCATTTATTAAATATCCTGTATGCACCCCGCATTTATCAAATATCCTGTATGCACCCCGCATTTATCAAATATCATGTATGCACCCCGCATTTATCAAATATCCTGTATGCACCCCCAACCCCGCATTTATCAATATCCTGTATGCACCCCGCATTTATCAATATCCTTGTACATGCCCGCATTTATCAAATACCTGTATGTATCCCCCATTTATCAAATATCCTGTATGTACCACCCGCGCATTTACAATATCTGTATGTTATGTCCCCCGCATTTATCAAATATCCTGTATGCACCCCCCATTTATCAATATCCTGCATGCTCCCATCCCGCATTTATCAAATATCCTGTTATGCACCCCCCATTTATCAAATATCCTGTATGCACCCCGCATTTATCAATATCCTGTATGCACCCGCATTTATCAAATATCCTGTATGCACCCCGCATTTATCAAATATCCTGTATGTACCAACCGCCGCATTTTTGATCAGTTTCTGTAGAGATCTGAGCATCTTTGACCCATCCACAGCCAATCAGTAGAAATAATTGTTGGGAACATTCCAAAATTATGCATACACATATATCAAATATCCTGTATGTACCACCACCCCGCATTTATCAAATATCCTGTATGAATCCCGCATTTATCAAATATCCTGTATGCACCCCCAATTTATCAATATCCTGTATGCACCCCGCATTTATCAAATTCCTGTATGTACCCCGCATTTATCAAATATCCTGTATGTACCCCGCCAGCATTTATCAAATATCCTGTATGCACCCCGCATTTATCAATATCCTGTATAGCCCCCTGCATTTATCAAATATCCTGTATGCACCCCGCATTTATCAAATATCCTGTATGCACCCCGCATTTATCAAATATCCTGTATGTACCCCGCATTTTTGATTCAGTTTCTCAGTAGAGATCTGAGCATCTTTGACCCATCCAACAGCCAATCAGTAGAAATTATTGTTGGGAACATCCAAAATTATGCATTACACATATATCAAATATCCTGTATGTACCCCCATTTATCAAAATCCTGTATGTACCCCCATTTATCAAATATCTTGTATGCACCCCGCATTTATCAAATATCCTGTATGTACCCCGCTTTATCAAATATCCTATATGTACCCTGCATTTATCAAATATCCTGTATGTTACCCCCCGCATTTATCAATATCCTGTATGTACCCCACATTTATCAAATATCCTGTATGTACCCCCCGCATTATTAAATATCCTGTATGTGCCCCGATTTATCAAATATCCTGTATGTACTGAAATTACTGTTGGGAACATTCCAAAATTATGCATTACACATATATCAAATATCCTGTATGTACCCCGCATTTTTATAAATATCCTGTATGTGCCCCGCATTTATCAAATATCCTGTACGTGCCCCGCATTTAGCAATATCCTGTACTGCCCCGCATTTAGCAAATATCCTGTACTTACCCCGCATTTAATATGTATCCTGTACGTACCCCATTTAATATGTATCCTGTACGTACTCCGCATTTAAAGGGGAAGTCAGTGCAAATACTTTTCAGGGGGGAAAAAGCAGTATTTTTTCATCCCAATGACCTTAATCTGCCTATTCAGCATTGTCTGTGTATAAATAAATGCACCGAAAATACTGACTTCCTGTTTGCAGGACCCCTAGTAAGACCGTTATGGTCTTGCCCTTGACCCAGCCACTGGGTTGATTCAGTTGCTCAGTAGAGATCTGAGCATCTTTGACCCATCCAACAGTCAATCATAGAAATTACTGTTGGGACCATTCCAAAATTATGCATTACACAAACTAACAATTTAACAAATATTGATAATTTCCACTGAACTATCCCTTTATATACCGCATTTAATATATCCCGTACGTACCCCGCTTTAATATTTATCCCGTACGTACCCGCATTAATATATATCCCGTACGTACCCCGCATTTAATATATACCCGTACGTACCCCGCATTTAATATATACCCCGTACGTACCCCGCATTTAATATATATCCCGTACGTACCCCGCATTTAATATATATCCCGTACGTACCCCCCCTTTAATAATCCCGTACGTACCCCCATTAATATTATCCCGTACGTACCCCGCATTTACCATATATCCTGTACCTACCCCGCATCAAATATATATCCCGTATGTACCCCGCATTTGTTAATATCCTGTACGTGTCCTGCATTTACCATATATCCTGTATGTACCCTGCATCAAATATATATCCCGTACATGCCCCGCATTTGTTTATATTCTATATATACCGCATTTTAGTAAATATTGTTCAGTGTGAGATGGAGCACTCTTATCTCTCCTACTAGCCCTAACTCATGCAATAAATATATATAGCCTTGATTCATACAATAAACAAAATTCCATATTGGGTGTTACTTTTTAAGTTTGACCGTCCCTTTGATGTATACATATATATTTAGAGAAGATATATATTTTTATTTTGCTTATAAATTCTGATTATACAGAATCTGCTATTCCTACTTTTGCAAACATATACGCTGTCAAAACTACCAATTCCTACCAAAAGAAAATTGAGATTCTGGGCCATATTCAGTAACCCCGAGGTATTATCAACTTCTGACGTTTATAGCTGCCCATTCATACAATACCATGCGGTAGTATATTACCACAATGGTATTGTATGGGCGAACTCAATTGTACAATTACATTGGGGTAATGATTGTTAAAGGCTTTTATATATAAGCGCCCTGAATTACATGCACATGCCACCCACCTGTTTTATCATTTAATTCTATATGTGCCACTAGATGGTGCACGTGGGTTAAAGAACTACAATTTGTTTCATGGTGACTGCAAAAGTTGATGTCAACAAATTTAACGGTTTACTACCATACCCTGCTAAACTAAAAAGCACATGTGTTTCTATACAATATAGCTCTGTCTTCCCATAAAATGGTCTGTTTATTATAACCTGTGTAAAAGATGTCAACTTTGTTGACCCTGTTCATTCAGGTTTATGGTGCCATTTAATTATTGGAAAGATATAGGAGCAATTTAGGTAACTTTAAGTGATGTGAATTTATGCACAGGGCAATGTGAGTATCACAGTAGAAAGCTGCCAATCTGATGTAATAGTGATGTATAAAGGAATGTTTAGAACATTGTTAACATAATTGCACTGGAATGCAACACGGGGTATCTGTGCAGCCCTGAAAATCGACAAAATCTGATTTGATTAAACTAAGTTTTAAAAAGATAATTTGGTGCTCTAATGAATCAGCTAACAGTTCTGATCTGTATTTTGTCCAGTGAATCCTGACCTTGTGTTTATTGTGATAGATGCCAGGCGTCATCTCTTTTATTTGACTTGGCTGGTTTCACTTGGACAGTTGCCCTCATTTTCTTTTTTGGGATTTTCATAAACATTGAGAACTTCTGGTCTTTCTTTCCTTTCAAACGTGTAGCATTCAACCTTTTCTTCAGCTGAAAGCGACCTGGTGCTTATCAAATGGAAACTCTCCTTCAGCAAACTATCACAGAAGGCCCAGCACATTGGTCCCGTTTATCAGTTTCCTCTGATCCGGCTTTATAGACCACTACCTAAAGCATAAATTTACAATACATTACACAACTTTTATGATATTCCAAATGTCATTAGTTTTACATTTGTACCTGTATTTACATGGAGTTCCTTATGTCAAGTTACAGGCGGTTTGGTTACGCCGGTACATCGGTGGGACTCTGCAAAAGTACCGGTAAAATAAAATTTAACGTTTGGAAGCTCTTACAAGCCAGTCACTTGACAAATGCATATTCCTTCATCATCCAGTATAGGGCTGGACAGCAGATTGGTAGATGAGAAGTATTTTTGGAATGGAAACCCTGGTGCCCTGGGTGTGAGATCCATTTTATGTACAGACGTTACAACTGTGCGGCAGTGGCTTCTTCTGTATCACACCTTGTGCTCAGATGGTGTTTCTTTAACGTGTTCTCTCTTTATATATATTAGCAGAATATGCATAGATTCCCATTTCAGACTTTATCAACTGATGCAGGTTGGAGAGATGCTTTCACCAAACAAGAAATGCAACCAAGCCAGAGGGAGCAAACCCAGAAATGACAATTGGGGGAATATTTAAAAACCCGCGGTCTTGCAAATCTCAATACCGTGGGTTATCATGAGAATATGATCAAGGTTCGTACAATACCATGTAGCAAACACAGCAATGATATTGTATTGGCAATCGTAGATCTACACCCGCAATTGTAATTGTAAATGTGACCCTAGGAAGCTGTGCCTTGAAGTGTTGAAGGCTTTTGATTTTTAAGGTTTTCTGGGCCCTAGCAGAAGCCAAATTGGAATGAATAACCCCCCTTGCCTCGTTTCCTTTTTCATCCGTCGTTCATGTCCATGGCCGGTGGACGTGGTGTCCAGTGGGATGATGTGCTCAGCAATCTTACTAGTAATCTATGGTAAACCCAGGGTGGGGAACTAACAGTTTAGTAGATATAATGAGGCTGGTTTTCAATGACAGATACAGACACCCCCTCCCCAAAAAAAACAACTTCAGATGAAGGTTGGGCTTTATAGTTTTCTTGGGAAGCCCAGTGATAATTAGTTACGACGCCAATATTTTGGGGTATAGTTCCACTTAAATGAGGAGGTGTGGGTAGGAAACTTATACTGAATATTAAAATTACCTGGCTCAAATTGTTCTCCTGTGGAAAATTCTGTCCCACACTGAAACACAAGTCATGGTGTGAAGGTCTCTTGCAGTGGAACTGGTGCAAGTGGTTTCTGAGTGGAGAAGGGAAACTCCAACTCTGGCCTCCCATTGGTTGCTCTACAAACATCAGAATCCGGTCAGCCAGCATTTCCACAGTACTACTATTGGTGCAAAAGATACGAAAAAATGCATGTGCTTTCTTGCAGAAGAAAGCGAACTTCTAGAATCTCCATTCTAGGACGATGTACACTATCCTGGCCGAGCTGGTCAGCTAGGCTATGGAGCTGGTAGAATTCTGCTTCTCTTTGTAGGCCTTCATAGTCCGAGAAGTTAGCCGGAAGGTATAGCTGGGATGTCCTCATGTAATTCAGTATGTAGCTGAACAATGTGCCGTCTCTGTCAACAAAATTTGTCCATTTATAATTCTAATTTCCCGATCACTGTTATTCAATATGCCTGCAAATCTAGAATCTGGGAATCTCAGTAGGGTTGCTGGAATGTGGTAACTTCATGCCTCCTATTCAAGATTAACCAGCTCCTGGCTGCTCATTCTTACAGCTTCAGATCAAATGTTACTTTTTGGTTGAGATCAGTCTGGCAATGACCTGCAGAGAAAAATAAGCACTGAAACATCCTGGGTTTGCCTGCCAGGCAACACTAACCAAACAAAAAGGTGCTTGGCAGTATCTGTGGTTTTGAGTTGCTTGGGAACGCCTTCCTACCAGTTCTAACCAACATTGATCAGTACAATAGGAGCTCTTTAAACATTCAAAGTGCTAAGGGCAACAACTGGACTATAGCTTGTTGCATGTTACTGTGAAGTTTTTATTTTAATGCAGAGGTTACCTGGTTATTTATTACAGGAGTAATAACCTATATATACTATTTGAGCTTACCTTCTGTTCTTCAATTATGTAACAAGAGCCAGGAACTCGGCGGGACAACTTGCCTGTGAGCTCGCGCCTATGTTGACTCCCAGCAGTGGATCACACTTGGAGGTAAGCTGTCACTCAGCGTACACTAATGCAACCAGGATTTGAAAAAAAAAATTCCCCCCCTCTTTGTTCCTTAAAGGATAACAATACTCTGAGGAGCTACAGTCTGTACAGTTTTCATTTGCAGGTTAGTCCTGGACTAGTCCTGTATTAAAGATAGTGCTGAAGCCAGGAGGAAGACTTGTCAGAATCAGTTTTTTTTGGCTGATGTTCCTCACAGAATCAATATTGGGAGGTGGGATTACCAGTTCTATATTGCTGTCACAACTACTTTTCATTTTAACCTGTTTTTTTAAAAAAAAAAAAACTTTATATGCATACTAAATTCTCCTTTAGGGCCAGCCACACTGCACCAGAAGCACTCACGCAATCACACCTGCGATTCTGCTGCAAATATACATGCGATTTCTGTGTTGTGCGTGCGCATAATTGATAGTCACATCCGATTTCGTATTGCCAAACTCATGCACAATCGCACCCAAAATCATGTGATGTGGTGCGTAGCCACGATTTCAATGTAAAAAAAATCGCATGCGCAAACGCATGGAAATTTCCTAGTGTGGCCTTACCCTTAAATTGTTTCTGATTTGGTTTTGATTTATTTGTATAGATGGGGATTTTGCAACTAAGGTAGATTAAGGGCTAGCCATGCTAACTAGGCAGACACTGGTGTGGCCCAATCGATATGGCCACACTGTTTTGCTGGCATGCAGCCACATTTTTTGCGTAATGGCATGCCTTGATTGCGCTTTTGCCGCTCACGGCAATGTTGAATGCATGCGCACACTGCATGTCGTTCGGTCTCCGCAGAATTATGCTGTGGCCTCAGTTCCTTTTTTTATTATTAAAGTGCCTGCTACAATTTTAATCCACTGTATATATTTAGCATCAGAATGCCTCCATGAGGGTAAATGTGAATTCAATCAAACGGCAAGCTCTCTGGGCTAATCTCCCTACTGGATTTCCAAGGCTGCGCGGCGCTGGATGAATCTCACCAGCAAGTAAGTATTTAAGCCCAATACCTGCCGGCATTAAATACTTGCATGCAATCGGCCGCGCAGCCTTTGGTTAAAAGGCTTGTGACGAAGATTCTTTCAGTTCTTGCACAGCCGCTGCAAACTGAGGCTTAAGAGTCTCTCTAACCGATCATAAATTGGTTAGCCCGACTTTAATGTGTTTTAAAATTGTACACAATCACAACAAAACCGTTCGTCTGAACTTAGCCTTAAAGCAATCAAATGTATTAAAACTCTTAACATTTGTACACATGCAAAATTTTGCCTGTGCTGTTAACCATCAGATGTTATCAAATGCTTCTGACTGCAATAGAAGTAATCATCTAATTGGTTGGTGAAAATTAACAGCACAGGCAAATATTTGCATTTCTTATTATATAAGCCAGATAGAAAAAAAGCACAAGAAAAAAACTCTATGGTATAATCACGATAGAAATGATTCGCTTAGGTATTGGGTTAGCACACACCTGAGCTGTATAATCTGATACCAATAGAAATCACGAATAGTCCTTTATCAGTTTTTTTGTCAGATTGAATAAAACAACGTAACTATATCTATACCGTGGATCCTATGCAGTAATTATGGATTATAATGCAGCCAATGGGAAAGTTTTATAAATCTAACACTAGAAGTAAAATACAACTATTTTTATAGTCTTACAGAAACATCCAGGCTTAAAGGGAAGTTCAGTGCAAATACATGTTTTCAGAAAAAGAGCAGTATTTTTCATCCCAATGCCATAACCTGCCATTCAGTATTGAGTCTGTATATAAATAAATGCAACCCAAATACTGACTTCCGGTTTGCAGACCCCTAGTAGAGGATTATGGTCTTGCCTACTACGCTAGTTTGTACACTCTAACCACTTACAAAAGCAGCAGAGAAGCATAGAATTGCGACAGGGATTGAGGTCTGTAAGTATCTTTGGAAAAGGTAATTCTATCGAAAACTGTGTTGGGGGGTCTTAAACTATAACCAATTTTTGTTGAGAGGGGTGGAATGTCCCTTTTAATGGATTTTCTTCAAAATGCTGCTGATTTGAGAGGAAAAAGGGTATGTATTATAAGAATCTATTCAGGCTTATTTACATGTACGCGTAAGTTCTCGTTTAAATAAATCTCTATCATGATACCATAGTTTGTAGAAGCCTTGCATAGGAAAAAAAAGTAAAACGTTTGACCTAATAACTCCATGTTCCAATAACATAAAAAGCCTCAAATATAAATAGTGCTTAGTCCTGCCATTCTGCAGTTGGGGAGGCCTACACAGGTCGATAGGATCCATTCAATAGACTGCCAGGCAATATCAGATTGTCTATCGTACAAACATTGACTGGACCAGTTGTTCGTGTTCAGCCGATGCCATCAGCAGATACATTATCTTGACCAGATTTTACCATAAAAACCAAAGTAGATGGGCACAGGGTGGTGGGAACTCAATTGGGTTTCCTGACAATTTTTGATCTAGAAAAAGCAATTGGCTAAACCATCTTTCAACCATCTAACAGTGTATACCTATTTTGCGAGCCTTTGCACAATTCCACTTGACGTAAGCGAGCCACCCAACCACGGATATGATTGTACAATGCACAGTATACTACAATAATCATACTAGGAAAACAATACACTACGATTGCAAGAAATTGTCAGGTTTTTTTATTGGACATGAGGTAAAACATCCTTTACAATTACAGAAAAGTTGGTCGATTGTACATTAATCTCACATGGTGGACTGTCTCTTAGGCTGGTACACACCACAAGATATTTATATAACGCATGGTGTGGGGCAGCCAGGCACACCAAGCTTGGCCGCATGATCCTTCGCTGACATGCGAACTGTCGCCCGGCCACTAGGCCGAGACCGACAGTCATTTGTCACAGCTGAGCGCTCACAGTACAAACACCCAGTCAGGACAAAAAAAAGTCCCCCTGTGTGTACCCAGCCTAGAGTAATGGGCATTTTAATTAATCCCTTATTTTCTCTGTGCTCATATCAGGTTTTCATTATTCCTTGGCAATGCATTACATTTAACATAGTGTGCTGGCTACAATCATCCACCCAAGACTGTTTAATAGAACATGTACATTAAGGAACTAGTTTTGGTGCTTTTAATAGTAATCAACATTAATGAGATATATAGGGTTTGTATCAATAGTATAAACTAGGCTTCAAAGAGAGAAGCAAGTGTACACAAAGTATATACGATATCTAGTATGATGGAATTAGTAATACGATATCTGGTCCTTGATGGAATTAAATTAACGGTGTAATGTAACTATGGGGGCCCCAAAAACACTCTCAATGGAATAAGTCTTAATAGTAGGTTGTGTGTTCCTATAGGCCACCTCCTGCACATATACTCGTATAGAAAGGCCCCAAACCCACCCCCTCATATCTATAGTACCCAGAACAAGGACCTAAACTAGGTCCTCACCCCTGGGCTTGTCCTACTTCCACATACCATGCATTGCATCTCGTAGTGTTAGTCTTCTCCCCACCCACCCCTCAGAGTCCCGTACTTAAATTGGTTTGCAAACTCTGCATTAGACAGTCTGGGAAGAGGAGTGTAGCAAGGCTGACTAATATGGACAGTATGGTGTGAGGAAATAGAACAAACCCAGGGTTTAGCACATAATGGCTGACACAAATTCTGAAACTGAAAATTGTGAGAGCTGCCACACAAAACAATAGAATTTAAAATCCAAAACACTTTCGAGAATCAGACCATCTACATCAGAATAAAACTTCTATATATTTTCACTCTTCCTTTTCAGAACGTGCTCGACCTCTTGTTCCCCTATTCAAATGGAAAATGGCTTTGGCAACGTAAGCAAAATGTAAACATCACACATTCAAATAGCTCACAGAACATCCTATTTCTAGGTCAAGGTTTGAATGTTTCTTCTTAAGACTGTACTACAGCCTTTTTGAAGGAAAATAATAGGCGATGAAAGATAATCGATAATGAGCACTATCAGGGAATTCAATAAAAGTTCTTATCGTTAAAATGGTGCTAATTTTGCCCCAACCAATGAGATCTTATTTAACATTGAAAGCTAATATCTAATTGGTTGGGGCAAAATTAGCACATTTTTAACGTTAAGAACATTTATTGAACAACCCTGTATGTTACTATAGCAGTAGCTTTTGATAATGTCTCTGAAGAGACAGAATGGAACATTTAAAGATGATTGTACCATGTAGCATATTTGTGATTTAAGCTCGGCAACACTGCCACTGCCAATCGCAAAGCAGTGCATGTCAATGTGGGTTTCTACGTTGCATACGCTGTGCTGCGATCCGTTATCGGATTTTGCTTGATCGCAATTTTTGCTCTGATTGTGGACTATTGGCGCAGAATGCAGCACAAGCGGACAGTTACACATGTGAAATACCCTTTTCATGCGCTTTGCCATCCGGTATAGTTAAGGTTGTCTTGCAGGGCACAGGAGTGGGAATAAGCTCACATATTGATTAATGTCTGATTGTGTAGCTTTACTGAATTTGCAAAGCAATGCGAGTTTCCTAGGACAGACTAAAGCTCTGTACACAAAAAACACTTGTCCAACATTCTAATGTGTCTTTACCCATAAGCCAACATTGTTAAGCAATTTGTCCTGCTGTATTACATGATAATGTTTGGGAGCCATAGGCACTGTTCTCTTTCACCAGGGAGGTCTCACAATTATTTCCCCCTTCATCCCTATAGAACGAGGGTCTGATGGATAAATCCCTTTGGGCAGATCATCAAATAACTCTCCATAAAATGTATCGAGCTGGGTTCACACTGTCCATTTATGGACCACCAACTGTTATTTCCATGTATCGGTCGGTCAGGCCAAAGCAGCCGTGACTGATCTTAGTTGCCTGTTCATCCAGATCGGACAAATGGCCGTCAGGTATGTTTCGGAAAATCACATGCAATTGTGCAGCTCCCTATGGAACTTTTGCGGCAGAACTGCTCACTAGTGGCAAAATGTCAGTCAGGGGTGTGTACCCCCATCCTATGTGTGTGTACAATTCAACATTAAACACATTTAACTAGGGCAGTAATATTCGCATTGGCAATTAACAATATAAACTAATCCCCCCGCTTGTTTTTACAACTTATAGCTGCAACCCAACTGTGCCATTTTTTCAAGAAACAGTGTTACATATACGGGCTCTTTTCCCTTAAAAATATTATTTCTTCTGAAACTTTTCCAGTAAAGAATAGCAATGTAGTTGTCTCTTCTGTGTAAGAGGACAGGTATAAAGATACCAACTGCACATCGTATACTGAAGGCTTAGAAAGGTTATCTGTAAAATAATGTGAAAAGAGGTTATCACAGACAAAAATGAGAAGGCTCCCACAGAGATAGGGTTAAAACGACGAGGGCGTGTACACTGTGAATGATCCTTCTTGGTGACTATATTTGCGGAAGGGAAAGTTTATCCACACTCCTAGTTTCACGCTGTCCCACATGCCTGTGTCAAACTCATTCCCAGGCAGACAGACATTCGCATCCAACTCAGATGATAACAGGCTTCCTTAATAAACTTCAACTTCACTTCTCCTGAATTCCTCATCTGCTTTAAGAAAATAAGGGGATCTGATATATCTAAGACCTTCGAATATGCTATTAGCTTTTCGCTTTCATTGATAACCGTGTGCAGCCTGTTAATCTCTGTATCGTACGTCTGCATCACAGAAGTTTCATGGTTTCGAAACTGAGAAGATTCCTTCTTTCTGTTCCAGCAGATGTTGCAATTTTTCGAAATGCCTTTGACTCGGTCAGACTCTCTTGGCAAGTAATTGTAAAGCCTTTCTTTTATTAGTTGTCTAAAACGTCCAGGTGGGAATGCACTTCTTTACAATTCCATTCCTCAAAACCCTGGAACAAAGTCTCCATAGAACTCTTTTCTTGGTTGTACGCATCATCAAGAGGGTAAATAAATGCTTCTGGTGTTCACCGTGGGTGGCACGGAGCACAAATTAGTTTAAGGTCAGTAGAGCAGAAAATTTGAGAGGCTGTCTGCTATGTACCTTACAAACCGGCATCTTGGGGGAACTTTAATTTTATTGTATTTCTCTACAATTCCTTTTAGCAATAATTTACTTGACACTCATTACTATCAAATATCCTGTATGTACCCCGCATTTATCAAATATCCTGTATGCATCCCGCATTTATCAAATATCCTGTATGCACCCCCAATTTATCAAATATCCTGTATGCACCCCGCATTTATCAAATATCCTGTATGTACCCCGCATTTATCAAATATCTTGTATGCACCCCGCATTTATCAAATATCCTATATGTACCCCGCATTTATCAAATATCCTGTATGTACCCTGCATTTATCAAATATCCTGTATGTACCCCGCATTTATCAAATATCCTGTATGTACCCCGCATTTATCAAATATCCTGTATGTACCCCGCATTTATCAAATATCCTGTATGCACCCCCCATTTATCAAATATCCTGTATGCACCCCGCATTTATCAAATATCCTGTATGCACCCCGCATTTATCAAATATCCTGTATGTACCCCGCATTTTTGATTCAGTTTCTCAGTAGAGATCTGAGCATCTTTGACCCATCCAACAGCCAATCAGTAGAAATTATTGTTGGGAACATTCCAAAATTATGCATTACACATATATCAAATATCCTGTATGTACCCCGCATTTATCAAATATCCTGTATGTACCCCGCATTTATCAAATATCCTGTATGTACCCCGCATTTATTAAATATCCTGTATGTGCCCCGCATTTATCAAATATCCTGTATGTACTGAAATTACTGTTGGGAACATTCCAAAATTATGCATTACACATATATCAAATATCCTGTATGTACCCCGCATTTATTAAATATCCTGTATGTGCCCCGCATTTATCAAATATCCTGTACGTGCCCCGCATTTAGCAAATATCCTGTACGTGCCCCGCATTTAGCAAATATCCTGTACGTACCCCGCATTTAATATGTATCCTGTACGTACCCCGCATTTAATATGTATCCTGTACGTACTCCGCATTTAAAGGGGAAGTTCAGTGCAAATACTTTTCAGGGGGGAAAAAGCAGTATTTTTTCATCCCAATGACCTTAATCTGCCTATTCAGCATTTTGTCTGTGTATAAATAAATGCAACCGAAATACTGACTTCCTGTTTGCAGGACCCCTAGTAGAGACCGTTATGGTCTTGCCCTTGACCCAGCACCTGGGTTGATTCAGTTGCTCAGTAGAGATCTGAGCATCTTTGACCCATCCAACAGTCAATCAGTAGAAATTACTGTTGGGAACATTCCAAAATTATGCATTACACAAACTAACAATTTAACAAATATTGATAATTTCCACTGAACTATCCCTTTAATATACCGCATTTAATATATATCCCGTACGTACCCCGCATTTAATATATATCGGGATATATATTTAAATGCGGGGCGTGGTCGTACGTACGGATTTCTGAATCACTATTAAATGCGGGGGGTCGTTCCTATTTGGTGGGTACGTACGGGATATATATTTAAATGCGGGGTAAGTACGGGATATATATTAAATGCGGTATATTAAAGGGATAGTTCAGTGGAAATTATCAATATTGTTAAAATGTTAGTTTGTGTAATGCATAATTTTGGAATGTTCCCAACAGTAATTTCTACTGATTGACTGTGGATGGGTCAAAGATGCTCAGATCTCTACTGAGCAAACTGAATCAACCCAGGTGCTGGGTCAAGGGCAAGACCATAACGGTCTCTACTAGGGGTCCTGCAAACAGGAAGTCTCGTATTTCGGTTGCATTTATTTATACACAGACAAAATCTGTGAATAGGCAGATTAAGGTCATTGGGATGAAAAAATACTGCTTTTTCCCCCCTGAAAAGTATTTGCACTGAACTTCCCCTTAAATGCGGAGTACGTACGATACATATTAAAGCGGGGTACGTACAGGAATACAATTAAATGCGGGGTACGTACAGGATATTTGCTAAATGCGGGGCACGTACAGGATATTGCTAAATGCGGGCACGTACAGATATTTGATAAATGCGGGGCACATACAGGATATTTAATAAATGCGGGGTACATACAGGATATTTGTATGTGTAATGCATAATTTTGGAATGTTCCCAACAGTAATTTCAGTACATACAGGATATTTGATAAATGCGGGGCACATACAGGATATTTAAAATGGGGGGTACATAAAGGATATTTGATAAATGCGGGGGTGACATACAGGTATTTGATAAATGCGGGTGGACTACGGATATGTATAAGCGGGGTACATACAGGATATTTGATAATGCAGGGTACATACAGGATATTTGATAAATGCGGGGTAATATAGGATATTTGATAAATGCGGGGTGCATACAAGATATTTGATAATGCGGGGTACATACAGGATATTTGATAAATGCGGGGTACATACAGGATATTTGATATATGTGTAATGCATAATTTTGGAATGTTCCCAACAATAATTTCTACTGATTGGCTGTTGGATGGGTCAAAGATGCTCAGATCTCTACTGAGAAACTGAATCAAAAATGCGGGGTACATACAGGATATTTGATAAATGCGGGGTGCATACAGGATATTTGATAAATGCGGGGTGCATACAGGATATTTGATAAATGCGGGGTGCTACAGGATATTTGATAGCGGGGTGAACAGGATATTGTAAATGCGGGGGTGACAGGATATTTGAAAATGCGGGGTGCATACAGGATATTGATAAATGCGGGTGCATACAGGATATTTGATAAATGCGGGGTGCATACAGGATATTTGAATGCGGGGTGATACAGGATATTTGATAATGGGGGTTACTACAGGATATTTGATAATGCGGGGTGCATACAGGATATTGATAAATGCGGGGTCATACAGGATATTTGATAAATGCGGGGTAATACAGGATATTGTAAATGCGGGGGGTAATACAGGATAATTGATAAATGCGGGGTATACAGGATATTTGATAAATGGGGGTGCATACAGGATATTGATAAATGCGGGATATACAGGATATTTGATAATGCGGGGTACATAGGATATTTGATATATGTGTAATGCATAATTTTGGAATGTTCCCAACAATAAATTTCTACTGATGTGCTGTTGGATGGGTCAAAGATGCTCAGATCTCTACTGAGAAACTGAATCAAAAATGCGGCGGTACATACAGGATATTTGATAAATGCGGGGTGCATACAGGATATTTGATAAATGCGGGGGTGCATACAGGATATTTGATAAATGGGGGTGCATACAGGATATTTGATAAAGCGGGGTGCATACAGGATATTTGATAGCGGGGTGCATACAGGATATTTGATTAATGGGGGTGCATACAGGATATTTGATAAATGCCGGGGTACATACAGGATATTTGATAAATGCGGGGTACATACAGGATATTTGATAAATGGGGGTGCATACAGGATATTTTATTTGTAAATGCGGATGCATGCAGGATATTGATAAATGGGGGGTGCATACAGGTATTGATAAAGCGGTGGTGGGTACATACAGGATATTTGTAATGCGGGGGTGACATACAGGATATTGATAAATGCGGGGGTACTAAAGGATATTTGATAATGCGGGATACATCAGGATATTTGATAAATGGGGGGTGCATACAGGATATTTGATAAATGCGGGTGCATACAGGATATTTGATAAATCGGGGTGGTGCATACAGGATATTGATAAATGCGGGGTGCATATGATATTGGAAAATGCGGGGTTGCATACAGGATATTTATAAATGCGGGGTGCATACAGGGAATTTTGATAAATGCGGGGTTGCATACAGGATATTTGATAAATGCGGGTGCATACAGGATATTATAAATGCGGGGTGCATACAGGATATTTGATAAATGCGGGCATACAGGAATTTGATAAATGCGGGGTGCATACAGGATATTTAATAAATGGCGGGGTGCATACAGGATATTTGATAAATGCGGGTGCATACAGGATATTTGATAAATGCGGGGGGTGGGGTACATACAGGATATTGATAAATGCGGGGGGTAATACGGATATTGATAAATGCAGGGTTCATACAGGAATTAGAACAAACGTGAACAATATATAGGATAAACGAGAGAAGGGTAGGATCCTGCACAACTAAACATCAGGTACATAAACAATTATTCCATGCTGGGTGCTCAAGCTCTGTAGCCAACAGACCGTATTATAAGAAGTAAAGACATGCTAGGCACACCAGTCTTAATGGTGGAAAGTGTTCTTTTTAATAGTGACGTTTCGGAACCTCAGCGGTTCCTTCCTCAGACCAAACAAAACTGAACGATTCAAGTGCATAGTGCTATAAATAGAATCTCACATGGTGCAAGATGGCCATCTAGAGGTCAAAGATAAAAACACATAATACATAAAATGCCGGGATAAAGTGCTAGGTACAAAGTGTCATGTGCTTAATAAGATGAAAATATCAAGTGACAATAGTGTAAAAATACTCTTAAGATATTAAAAATGCAAACTGTAGGTACCACAGTGTAATAAATAAGTAATGTCTAGCATATGTGAAATAAATATATTAATACAATATTATACCGCAGTGAAATATTACGCTGTAAAATATATATCTCTTAAAAGGTGTATCAAGGAATATCTATAACAAGATATAGGAGGACTAAAAGAAGACGGAAAGAAGTACTCAGAGTAGTGGGTCCCTAATGGCCCTGACGTGGATAAAAGACACACAGATTCTATCAGATATCAAATAGTAGACGAGAGGGGTAATAATCAATCCAATACAATAAGATTATCGTTTTGGTAAAAAGAATGTGAGTCCTAAATTTGTTAAGACCTCTGGGTTGTACAGCATCTAGTTTAAAAATCCACATAGTTCTCTCTGTAACAAAGTGTTGTCACCACCCCTGTTGTCCATAGGTACCTGGTCAATGACCATGGCTTTAAGGTCGGTACTTGGTGTTTCATAGTGCAAAAGTGTGCAGCCACGGCGGTATTTCTCCTCTGGGAACATCTCATTATTATACTTATTGAGTGCTATTCTATGTCCCTTTGTCTTTGTAACCTGCGCTTTTAACGGGCCTGTGGTTTCCCTACATAAATCAGGGAACACGGACATTTGAGCAATATATACAATGTTCCGTATTGCAGTTGTAGTATCCTTGTATGTCACAATTTTTTACCTGAGTATGGATGGTGAAAAATATTGCCAATTATCATGGAATTACATATGTTGCAATTGTGACATTTGTAGCAGCCCGTTTTTTGTGAATTGGGATTTCGGTAATCCCAATAAAGTGTGTTTGGGATGGAAACTTTTTCCATGCAGTAATGAATTGCGATCTGTGGATTTCGAGTAAATAGATGTGCAGATCCCTAATGTAGTCACCTTCACTTGTACATCCAATTATGTGGCCTGTGTGGGAGAAAAGAAGCATTATATACAATTTTATATCCAAGGTGTTACAGTATTGTATAAATTCTTGTGCCTGCGACAAATCTCCTTGCCAAATAATAAATAAATCGTCTATGTATCGCCATAGTCTCACACAATGTTTTTTAAAAAGTTCATGTTATTAAATGAATTTTTCTTCCAAAGATCCCATATATAAGTTGGCGTATGATGGTGCTGCGGGACTGCCCATAGCAGTCCCTACTGTTGTATGTAATAGTCATTGTATGTACCTGTTGTATGTAATATCATTTCAAATTTGAAGTAATTATTATTCAGAAAATCGCATGCAGTCAATGAGAAAGATACTGGAAAGATTTTTATCCTGTCTGGATGTTGGAAAGTGTTCAATAGCCTTTAGTCCTTTCACATGGTCGATATTGGTGTATAGTGAGGAAATGTCTGCTGTAATGATAATCCAATTGTTGTTCCACTCTCCAACAGTTCAAGTTTTTATAAGAAATCTGATGTATGAAGGATTTATGTACTAGAGGTTTAGATGGAAATCTACAAATTGTGATAAAGGACTGGTGATCGAACCTATAGCCGTTACAATCGGTGAAAGGTGGATTAAGTGTTGTCTTATGGATTTTAGGTAAGCCATACATCACAGGCTTACGTGGGTGTTCTTCCAGAATATATTCATAGATGTTTTCATCGATCCAACTGGCCGACAATGCTGTTGTAATAAAGTTTTTAGTTGTGAAATGATGCCCCATGTAGGGTCTTGATTATCAATATATGCTCCTGATGATGAGAGATGTTCTTCATACCATTACTGTAAAAAGTGTAGTCCATTATAACAATGGACCCGCCTTATCAGGGGTTTTATAGATAATCGAGGGATCTGTTGTAGAGATTCAAAGCTTGTATTTCAGCTTCAGTGAGATTGGACTGTTTTTTTTGTTGGTATGTATGTTACAGTTATCCTCATCAATTGTATAAATTGATCATACCTCGAAAAGACCCTTGTGGTATGTATTACTTTTACACTTAAAAGGAGAACTGGTCATTCAGGATAATGTTTGAAATGTTCTTCAACTTCAGTGATCTGTCAAGTTTGAATAAATCAACTTCAAACTTGAACCTGTCAAGTTTTGTGTAGGTTGGAACGATAGACCCTTGTTTAATAGCATGGTTTCACTCCCCGTTAATTGCCGTGTAGAGAGATTGAAGATCAAGTTCTTCGTGGGTTGGGGAGATTGGGGCGTTTTGTGCCGCCTCCCTCGTCGGATCCTGCGGCCTCTCCTAAAAAAGGCTGCTTGGCTGCAGCGGATCTGGTGAGCATTTTCTGGAATCAAATGTGATTAGTCAAGACCCTACATGGGGCATCATTTCACAACTAAAAACTTTTATTACAAACGCATTGTCTGCCAGTTGGATCGATGAAAAAAATCTATGAATATTTCTGGAAGAACACCCACGTAAGCCTGTGAGTATGGCTTACCTAAAATCCATAAAGACACACTTATCCACTTTCAGACCGATTGTATCGGCTATAGGTTCATCACCAGTCCTTTATCACAATTTGTAGATTAGATGGTACAATTTGTAGCCATCTAAAGCCTCTAGTACATAATCTTCCTTCATACATTAAGGACACATCAGATTTCTTATAAAAACTTTGAACTGTTGGAGAGTGGGACAACAATTGGATTATCATTACAGCAGACATTTCCTCACTACACCAATATCGACCATGTGAAAGGACTAAAGGCTATTGAACACTTTCCAACATCCAGACAGGATAAAATCTTTCCAGTATCTTTCTCATTGACTGCATGCGATTATTCGAATAATAATTACTTCAAATTTGAAATGACTATTACATACAACAGGTACATACAATGACTATTACATACAACAGGTAGGGACTGCTATGGGCAGTCCCGCAGCACCATCATACGCCAAATTATATATGGGATTTTTGGAAGAAAAATTCATTTATAACAATGAACTTTTTATAAAACATTGTGTGAGACTAAGGCGATACATAGACGATTATTTATATTTGGCAAGGAGATTTGTCGCAGGCACAAGAATTTATACAATACTGTAACACCTTGGATGATTAAAATTGTAATAATGCTTTCTTTTCTCCCACACAGGCACAATATTTGGATGTACAAGTGAAGGTGACTACCTTAGGGATCTGCAATCTATTTACTCGAAATCCACAGATCGCAATTAATTACTGCATGGAAAAAGTTTCCATCCCAAACACACTTTATTGGGATTACCGAAATCCCAATTCACAAAAAACGGGCTGCTACAAATGTCACAATTGCAACATATGTAATTCCATGATAATTGGCAATAATTTTCACCATCCATACTCAGGTAAAAAATTTGACATACAAGGATACTACAACTGCAATACGGAACATTGTTATATATGCTCAAATGTCCGTGTTCCCTGATTTATGTAGGGAAAACCACAGGCCCGTTTAAGCGCAGGTTACAAGACAAGAGCGCATCAGAAAGCACTCAATAAGTATAATAATGAGAATGTTCCCAGAGGAGAAATACCGCCGGTGGCTGCACACTTTGCACTATGAAACACCAAGTATCCGACCTTAAAGCCATGGTCATTGACCAGGTACCTATGGACAACAGGGGTGGTGACAAAAACAGCTTGTTACAGAGAGAATCTATGTGGATTTTTAAACTAGATGCTGTACAACCAGAGGTCTTACATGAATTTAGGACTCACACTTTTTACCAAAACGATAATCTTATGTATTGAGATGTGATTATTACCCCTCTCGTCTACTATTTGATATATCGATAGAATCTGTGTGTCTAGATTATCCACGTCAGGGCCATTAGGGACACACTACTCTGAGTACTTCTTTCAGTCTGCTTTAGTCCTCCTATATCTTGTTATAGATTTTCCTTGATACACCTTTAAGAGATATATATTTTACAGCATAATATTCACTGCGGTATAATAGTTTTTAATAAATATTTATTTCACATATGTAGACATTACTTATTTATTCACGTGGTACCTCAGTTATGCATTTTTAATAATCTTAAGAGTATTTTTACACTATTGTCACTTGATATGTTCATCTATTAAGAATGACACTTTGTACCTAGCACTTTATACCCGGCATTTTATGTATTATGTATTATGTGTTTTTATCTTTGACCTCTAGATGGCCATCTTGCACCATGTGAGTTCTATTTATAGCACATGCACTTGAATTGTTCAGTTTTGTTTGGTCTGAGGAAGGAACCGCTGAGGTTCCAGAACGTTACAATATATAGGATATGTACATATATATTATATATAATATATGTACAATTATATATTATATAGTGAATAAACTGGTAAAATTAATAATAGTAGTAATTGTTAAAAGGCAATCAAACCATTAAAAGGCCACCCCCTCATATATTAGTACTTGAGGTAAGGACCATCCCTGGGTCTTCCCTAATTGCAGAGAAGGAGCCTTGTGTGTCATAGTCCTAGAGCTAGCCAATGATATATTCTGGGAATAAATCTACTATAGGCCTCAGGATACTATAGACATTTTAGAGAGAAATCACAATAAATTGGGACACAAAGGCCCACATCCCACCCTTATATAACTAATTTGACATTATAAATTTCTTCCTGAATTGAATCTTCTAATCTGAATTGCAATCCACACTGCTAAATATAACATGCCCACAATAGGATGTGTAAAACGCTCTAGGTAGAGGGCTAAGAAAACAGACGTCAGCACTAATTTTTTTTAATGGTAATCAGGAGTCTGCAGTACATTTTAAATTAGCCAAACAATACTGAAATATCAATTCTCCCCCAATAATAAAAGGTTTGAAAAAGATTCTATTATAGCTTCAGGACCTACAAAGCAAAGGTTTTGGACAAACGGTTTTTGAGATGCCTTATAAAAGAAGAACTGAAGCCCTTGGATAAATTAATGTAGTCCCTGTAGAGCACAACCTAAATCCCCCCCTAGGGAATTGATTTGAAATCCTGCTGAAGCTGCAAAAATGAAACCTACAGCCCAGATGTCAGCAGCCTTTTTCCTGTCCATGATCACGAGAGTGATTAGTACCTTCGGTTTACTTTTGGATATTTTTGGAGAAGGCTTGGTCCTGTCATTGACTGATTATTTTTGTGGACCGGTGACATTCATCTGCATACAAGTTGGAGAAAGCATGGACTATCCTGTCCTGCAATATCCAGGTTTTACAAAACAAAAAAGAATAAAGTAACCATATGTACCCATACTAAAAAAAAGGCCTTCTTTATGCTTTTTATTAACATAAGGAACAAATTTTGCCTTTGTGTGTATAGGACAATCACATACCGTTTGAAGACATCAGCACCAGGGCCCTCACTGTATCAATTCAATTAATAGAACTAGTGATCACGTTTAAAATAACTAAACATGAAGTTTCTGGGGCAGGGAAGTAGGAATTGGTAATCTACTATATAGAGCAGAAATCTTGTATGTATGTAGTATGTTGTATGATGTAGTATGTTGAGTATTATGTTGTATGTGCTCACCTCACAGCACACAACCCTGAATGATTAAATAACAGCGACGCCAATGAGTCCAGTTGACCAATAAAAAGCTGCACCTTACTTGCAGAGTACGTACCCCGCATTTAATATATATCCCGTACGTACCCCGCATTTACCATATATCCTGTACCTACCCCGCATCAAATATATATCCCGTATGTACCCCGCATTTGTTAAATATCCTGTACGTGTCCTGCATTTACCATATATCCTGTATGTACCCTGCATCAAATATATATCCCGTACATGCCCCGCATTTGTTTTATATTCTATATATACCGCATTTTAGTAAATATTGTTCAGTGTGAGATGGAGCACTCTTATCTCTCCTACTAGCCCTAACTCATGCAATAAATATATATAGCCTTGATTCATACAATAAACAAAATTATCCATATTGGGTGTTACTTTTTAAGTTTGACCGTCCCTTTTGAGTATGTATACTATATATATTTAGAGAGAGATATATATTTTTTAATTTGCTTATAAATTCTGATTATACAGAATCTGCTATTCCTACCTTTGCAAACATATACGCTGTCAAAACTACCAATTCCTACCAGAAGAAAATTGAGATTCTGGGCCATATTCAGTAACCCCGAGGTATTATCAACTTCTGACGTTTATAGCTGCCCATTCATACAATACCATGCGGTAGTATATTACCACAATGGTATTGTATGGGCGAACTCAATTGTACAATTACTATTGGGGTAATGATTGTTAAAGGCTTTTATATATAAGGCCCTGAATTACATGCAGCATGCCACCCACCTGTTTTATCATTTAATTCTATATAGTGCCACTAGATGGTGCACGTGGGTTAAAGAACATACAAATTGTTTCATGGTGACTGCAAAAGTTGATGTCAACAAATTTAACGGTTTACTACCATACCCTGCTAAACTAAAAAGCACATGTGTTTCTATACAAGAGTATAGCTCTGTCTTCCTGCATAAAATGGTCTGTTTATTATAACCTGTGTAAAAGATGTCAACTTTGTTGACCCTGGTTCATTCAGGTTTATGGTGCCATTTAATTATTGGAAAGATATAGGAGCAATTTAGGTAACTTTAAGTGATGTGAATTTATGCAGCAGGGGCAATGTGAGTATCACAGTAGAAAGCTGCCACATCTGATGTAATAGTGATGTAATAAAGGGAATGTTTAGAACATTGTTAACATAATTGCACTGGAATGCAACACGGGGTATCTGTGCATTGCCCTGAAAATCGACAAAATCTGATTTGATTAAAACTAAGTTTTAAAAAGATAATTTGGTGCTCTAATGAATCAGCTAACAGTTCTGATCTGTATTTTGTCCAGTGAAATCCTGACCTTGTGTTTATTGTGATAGATGCCAGGCGTCATCTCTTTTTATTTGACTTGGCTGGTTTCACTTGGACAGTTGCCTCATTTTCTTGTTTGGGATTTTCATAAACAGTGAGAACTTCTGGTCTTTTCTTCCTTTCAAACGTGTAGCATTCAACCTTTTCTTCAGCTGAAAGCGACCTGGTGCTTATCAAATGGAAACTCTCCTTCAGCAAACTATCAAGCAGAAGGCCCAGCACATTGGTCCCGTTTATCAGTTTCCTCTGATCCGGCTTTATAGACACATACCTAAAGCAATAATATTTACAATACATTACACAACTTTTATGGATATTGCCAAATGTCATTAGTTTTACATTTGTACCTGTATTTACATGGAGTTCCTTATGTCAAGTTACAGGCGGTTTGGTTTACGCCGGTACATCGGTGGGAACTCTGCAAAAGTACCGGTAAAAATAAAATTTAACGTTTGGAAGCTCTTACAAGCCAGTCACTTGACAAATGCATATTCCTTCATCATCCAGTATAGGGCTGGGACAGCAGATTGGTAGATGAGAAGTATTTTTGGAATGGAAACCCTGGTGCCCTGGGTGTGAGATCCATTTTATGTACAGACGTTACAACTGTGCGGCAGTGGCTTCTTCTGTATCAACCTTGTGCTCAGATGGTGTTTCTTTAACGTGTTCTCTCTTTATATATATTAGCAGAATATGCATAGATCCCATTTCAGACTTTATCAACTGATGCAGGTTGGAGAGATGCTTTCACCAAGAAAATGCAACCAAGCCAGAGGGAGCAAACCCAGAAATGACAATTGGGGGGAATATTTAAAAACCCGCGGTCTTGCAAATCTGCAATACCGTGGGTTATCATGAGAATATGATCAAGGTTCGTACAATACCATGTAGCAAAACACAGCAATGATATTGTATTGGCAATCGTAGATCTACACCCGCAATTGTAATTGTAAATGTGACCCTAGGAAGCTGTGCCTTGAAAGTGTTGAAGGCTTTTGATTTTTAAGGTTTTCTGGGCCCTAGCAGAAGCCTAAATTGGAATGTGAATAACCCCCCTTGCCTCGTTTCCTTTTTCATCCGTTCATGTCCATGGCCGGTGGACGTGGTGTCCAGTGGGATGATGTGCTCAGCAATCTTACTAGTAATCTATGGTAAACCCAGGGTGGGGGAACTAACAGTTTTAGTAGATATAATGAGGCTGGTTTTCAATGACAGATACAGACACCCCCTCCCCAAAAAAAAACAACACTTCAGATGAAGGTTGGGCTTTATAGTTTTCTTGGGAAGCCCAGTGATAATTAGTTACGCCAATATTTTGGGGTATAGTTCCACTTAAATGAGGAGGTGTGGGTAGGAAACTTATACTGAATATTAAAATTACCTGGCTCCAAATTGTTCTCCTGTGGAAAATTCTGTCCCACACTGAAACACAAGATCATGGTGTGAAGGTCTCTGCAGTGGAACTGGTGCAAGTGGTTTCTGAGTGGAGAATGGGAAACTCCAACTCTGGCCTCCCATTGGTTGCTCTACAAACATCAAGATCCGGTCAGCCAGCATTTCCACAGTACTACTATTGGTGCAAAAGATACGAAAAAATGCATGTGCTTCTTGCAGAAGAAAGCGAACTTCTAGAATCTCCATTCTAGGACGATGTACACTATCCTGGCCGAGCTGGTCAGCTAGGCTATGGAGCTGGTAGAATTCTGCTTCTCTTTGTAGGCCTTCATAGTCCGAGAAGTTAGCCGGAAGGTATAGCTGGGATGTCCTCATGTAATTCAGTATGTAGCTGAACAATGTGCCGTCTCTGTCAACAAAATATTGTCCATTTATAATTCTAATTTCCCGATCACTGTTATTCAATATGCCTGCAAATCTAGAATCTGGGAATCTCAGTAGGGTTGCTGGGAATGTGGTAAACTTCATGCCTCCTATATTCAGATTAACCAGCTCCTGGCTGCTCATTCTTACAGCTTCAGATCAAATGTTACTTTTTGGTTGAGATCAGTCTGGCAATGACCTGCAGAGAAAAATAAAGCACTGAAACAATCCTGGGTTTGCCTGCCAGGCAACACTAACCAAACAAAAAGGTGCTTGGGCAGTATCTGTGGTTTTGAGTTGCTTGGGAACGCCTTCCTACCAGTTCTAACCATTGAATCAGTACAATAGGAGCTCTTTAACATTAAAAGTGCTAAGGGCAACAACTGGACTATAGCTTGTTGCATGTTACTGTGAAGTATTTATTTTAATGCAGAGGTTACCTGGTTATTTATTACAGGAGTAATAACCATATATATACTTATTTGAGCTTACCTTCTGTTCTTCAATTAATGTAACAAGAGCCAGGAACTCAGCGGGACAACTTGCCTGTGAGCTCGCGCCTATGTTGACTCCCAGCAGTGGATCACACTTGGAGGTAAGCTGTCACTCAGCGTACACTAATGCAACCAGGATTTGGAAAAAAAAATTCCCCCCCTCTTTGTTCCTTAAAGGATAACAATACTCTGAGGAGCTACAGTCTGTACAGTTTTCATTTGCCAGGTTAGTCCTGGACTAGTCCTGTATTAAAGATAGTGCTGAAGCCAGGAGGAAGACTTGTCAGAATCAGTTTTTTTTGGGCTGATGTTCCTCACAGAATCAATATTGGGAGGTAGGGATTACCAGTTCTATATTGCTGTCACAACTACTTTTCATTTTAACCTGTTTTTTTAAAAAAAAAAAAACTTTATATATGCTATAATTCTCCTTTAGGGCACAGCCACACTGCACCAGAAGCACTCACGCAATCACACCTGCGATTCTGCTGCAATATACATGCGATTTCTGTGTTTGTGCGTGCGCATAATAGTGATAGTCACATCCGATTTCGTATTGCAAACTCATGCACAATCGCACCCAAAATCATGTGATTGTGGTGCGTAGCCACGATTTCAATGTTAAAAAAAATCGCATGCGCAAACGCATGGAAATTTCGCTAGTGTGGCCTTACCCTTAAATTGTTTCTGATTTGGTTTTGATTTATTTGTATAGATGGGGATTTTGCAACTAAGGTAGATTAAGGGCTAGGCCATGCTAACTAAGCAGACACTGGTGTGGCCCAATCGATATGGCCACACTGTTTTGCTGGCATGCGAGCCACATTTTTTGCGTAATTGCATGCCTTGATTGCGCTTTTGCCGCTCACGGCAATGTATGAAATGCATGCGCACACTTGCATGTCCGTTTCCGGCAGAATTATGCTGTGGCCTCAGTTCCTTTTTTTATTATTAAAGTGCCATGCTACATATTTTATATCCACTGTATATATTTAGCATCAGAATGCCTCCATGAGGGTAAATGTGAATTCAATCAAACCGCAAGCTCTCTGGGCTAATCTCCCCTACTGGATTTCCAAAGGCTGCGCGGCGCTGGATGAATCTCACCAGCAAGTAAGTATTTAACGCCAGATACCTGCCGGCATTAAATACTTGCATGCAATCGGCCGCGCAGCCTTTGGTTAAAAGGCTTGTGACGAGAGATTCTTTCAGTTCTTGCACAGCCGCTGCAAACTGAGGCTTAAAGTCGCTCTAACCGATCATAAATTGGTTAGCCCGACTTTAAGATGTGTTTAAAAATTGTACATTCAAGACACAAAACCGTTCGTCTGAACTTAGCCTTAAAGCAATCAAATGTATTAAAAACTCTTAACATATTGTACACATGCAAAATTTTGCCTGTGCTGTTAACCAATCAGATGTTATCAAATGCTTTCTGACTGCAATAGAAGTAATCATCTAATTGGTTGGTGAAAATTAACAGCACAGGCAAATATTTGCATTTCTTATTATATAAGCCAGATAGAAAAAAAGCACAAGAAAAAACTCTATGGTATAATCACGGATAGAAATGATTCGCTTAGGTATATGGGTTACAGCACACTGAGCTGTATAATCTGATACCAATAGAAATCACGAATAGTCCTTTATCAGTTTTTTTAGTCAGATTGAATAAAACAGGAACGTAACTATATCTATACCGTGGATCCTATGCAGTAATTATGGATTATAAATGCAGCCAATGGGAAAGTTTTATAAATCTAACACTAGAAGTAAAATACAACTATTTTTATAGTCATTACAGAAACATCCAGGCTTAAAGGGGAAGTTCAGTGCAAATACATGTTTTCAGAAAAAAGAGCAGTATTTTTTCATCCCAATGCCATAACCTGCCCATTCAGTATTGAGTCTGTATATAAATAAATGCAACCCAAATACTGACTTCCTGTTTGCAGACCCCTAGTAGAGGCCATTATGGTCTTGCCTACTACGCTAGTTTGTACACTCATAACCAGCTTACAAAAGCAGCAGAGAAGGCATAGAATTGCGACGAGGGATTGAGGTCTGTAAGTATCTTTGGAAAAGGTAATTCTATCGAAAACTGTGTTGGGGGGTCTTAAACTATAAACCAATTTTTGTTGAGAGGGTGGAATGTCCCTTTTAATGGATATTTTCTTCAAAATGCTGCTGATTTGAGAGGAAAAGGGTATGTATTAAGAATCTATTCAGGCTTATTTACATGTACGCGTAAGTTCTCGTTTAAATAAATCTCTATTCATGTAAACCATAGTTTGTAGAAAGCCTTGCATAGGAAAAAAAAGTAAAACGTTTGACCTAATAACTCCATGTTCCAATAACATAAAAAGCTCAAATATTAAATAGTGCTTAGTCCTGCCATTCTGCAGTTAGGGCAGGCCTACACAGGTCGATAGGATTCCATTCAATAGACTGCCAGGCAATATCAGATTGTCTATCGTACAAACATTGACTGGACCAGTTGGTTCGTGTTCAGCCGATGCCATCAGCAGATACATTATCTTGACCAGATTTTACCATAAAAACCAAAGTAGATGGGCACAGGGTGGTGGAACTCAATTGGGGTTTCCTGACAATTTTTGATCTAGAAAAAGCAATTGGCTAAACCATCTTTCAACCATCTAACAGTGTATACCTATTTTGCGAGCCTTTGCACAATTCCACATTGACGTAAGCAGGCCACCCAACCACTGATATGATTGTACAATGCACAGTATACTACAATAATCATACTAGAGGAAACAATACACTACGATTGCAAGAAATTGTCAGGTTTTTTTATTGGACATGAGGTAAAACATCCTTTACAATTACCAGAAAAGTTGGTCGATTGTACATTAATCTCACATGGTGGACTGTCTCTTAGGCTGGGTACACACCACAAGATATTTATATAACGCATGGTGTGGGGCAGCCAGGCACGACCAAGCTTGGCCGCATGATCCTTCGCTGATCATGCGAACTGTCGCCCATGGCCACTATTGCCGAGACCGACAGTCATTTGTCACAGCTGAGCGCTCACTAGTAGCAAACACTCAGTCAGGACAAAAAAAAGTCCCCCTGTGTGTACCCAGCCTAAGAGTAATGGGCATTTTAATTAATCCCTTATTTTCTCTTGTGCTCATATCAGGTTATCATTATTCCTTGGCAATGCATTACATTTAACATAGTGTGCTGGCTACAATCATCCACCCAAGACTGTTTAATAGAACATGTACATTAAGGAACTAGTTTTGTGCTTTTTCAATAGTAATCAACATTAAATGAGATATATAGGGTTTGTATCAATAGTATAAACATAGGCTTCAAAGAGAGAAGCAAGTGTACACAAAGTATATACGATATCTAGGTATGATGGAATTAGTAAATACGATATCTAGGTCCTTGATGGAATTAAATTAACGGGTGTAATAGTAACTATGGGGGCCCCAAAACACTCTCAATGGAATAAGTCTTAATAGTAGGTTGTGTGTTCCTATAGGCCACCTCCTGCACATATACTCGTATAGAAAGGCCCCAAACCACCCCCTCATATCTAATAGTACCCAGAACAAGGACCTAAACTAGGTCCTCACCCCTGGGCTTGTCCTACTTCCCACATACCATGCATTGCATCTCGTAGTGTTAGTCTGGCTCCCCACCCACCCCTCAGAGTCCCGTACTTAATTATTGGGTTTGCAAACTCTGCATTAGACAGTCTGGGAAGAGGAGGTGGAGCAAGGCTGACATAATATGGACAGTATGGTGTGGAGGAAATAGAACAAACCCAGGGTTTAGCACATAATGGCTGACACAAATTCTGAAACTGAAAATTGTGAGAGCTGCCACACAAAACAATAGAATTTAAAATCCAAAACAGCCTTTCGAGCAATCAGACCATCTACATCAGAATAAAACTTCTATATATTTTCAACTTCCCTTTTCCAGAACGTGCTCGACCTCTTGTTCCCCTATTCAGATGGAAAATGGCTTTGGCAACGTAAGCAAAATGTAAAACATCACATTCAAATAGGCTCACAGAACATCCTATTTCTAGGTCAAGGTTTGAATGTTTTCTCTTAAGACTGTACTACAGCCTTTTTGAAGGAAAATAATAGGCGATGAAAGATAATCGATAATAGACTATCAGGGAGATTCAATAAAAGTTCTTATCGTTAAAAATGGTGCTAATTTTGCCCCAACCAATGAGATCTTATTTAACATTTGAAAGCTAATATCTAATTGGTTGGGGCAAAATTAGCACCATTTTTAACGTTAAGAACATTTATTGAACAACCCTGTATGTTACTATAGCAGTAGCTTTTGAATAATGTCTCTGAAGAGACAGAATGGAACATTTAAAGATGATTGTACCATGTAGCATATTTGTGATTTAAGGCTCGGCAACACTGCCACTGCCAATCGCAAAGCAGTGCATGTCAATGTGGGTTTCTACGTTGCATACGCTGTGCTGCGATCCGTTATCGGATTTTGCTTGATCCGCAATTTTTGCTCTGATTGTGGACTATTGCGCAGAATGCAGCACAAGCGGACAGTTACACATGTGAAAATCCCTTTTCATGCGCTTTGCCATCCGGTATAGGTTGAAGTTGTCTTGCAGGGCACAGGAGTGGGAAATAAAGCTCACATATTGATTAATGTCTGATTGTGTAGCTTTACTGAATTTGCAAAGCAATGCGAGTTTCCTAGGACAGACTAAAGCTCTGTACACAAAAAAACACTTGTCCAACATTCTAATGTGTCTTTACCCATAAGCCAACATTGTTAAGCAATTTGTCCTGCTGTATTACATGATAATGTTTGGGAGCCATAGGCACTGTTCTCTTTCACCGAGGGAGGTCTCACAATTATTTCCCCCTTCAATCCCTATAGAACAGAGGGTACTGATGGATAAATCCCATTTGGGCAGATCATCAAATAACTCTCCAATAGAAATGTATCCAAGGCTGGGTTCACACTGTCCAATTTATGGACCAACCAACTGTTATTTCCATGTATCGGTCGGTCAGGCCAAAGCAGCCGTGACTGATCTTAGTTGCCTGTTCATCCAGATCGGACAAATGGCCGATCAGGTATGTTTCGGAAAATCACATGCAATTGTGCAGCTCCCTATGGAACTTTTGCGGCAGACTGCTCACTAGTGGCAAAATGTCAGTCAGGGTGTGTACCCATCCTAGTGTGTGTACAATTCAACATTAAACACATTTAACTAGGGCAGTAATATTCTGCATTGGCAATTAACAATATAAAATCCCCCCGCTTGTTTTTACAACTTATAGCTGCAACCCAACTGTGCCATTTTTTCAAGAAACAGTGTTACATAGTACTGGCTCTTTTCCCTTATAAATATTATTTCTTCTGAAAACTTTTCCCAGTAAAGAATAGCAAGGTTAGTTGCTCTTTCTGTGTAAGAGGACAGGTATAAAGATACCAACTGCACATCGATACTGAAGGCTGAAAGGTTATCTGTAAAATAAAATGTGAAAAAGAGAGTTATCAGACAAAAAATGAGAAAGGCTCCCACAGAGATAGGGTTAAAACGACGAGGGCGTGTACACTGTGAATGATCCTTCTTGGTGACTATATCTTGCGGAAGGGAAAGTTTATCCACATCTCCTAGTTTCACGCTGTCCCACATGCCTGTGTCAAACTCATTCCCAGGCAGACAGACATTCGCATCCAACTCAGATGATAACGAGGCTTCCTTAATAAACTTCACCTTCTCCCTGAATTCCTCCATCTGCTTTAAGAAAATAAGGGGATCTGATATATCCTTAAGACCTTCGAATATGCTATTAGCTTTTCGCTGTTCATTGATAACCGTGTGCAGCCTGTTAATCTCTGTATCGTACGTCTGCATCACAGCAAGTTTCATGGTTTCGAAATCTGAGAAGATTTCATTCTTTTTCTGTTCCAGCAGATGTTGCAATTTTTCGAAATAGCCTTTGACTCTGTCAGACTCCTTGGCAAGTAAATGTAAAGCCTTTCTTTTATTAGTGTCTAAAACGTCCAGGTGGGAATGCACTTCTTTACAATTCCATTCCTCAAAACCCTGGAACAAAGTCTCCATAGAACTCTTTTCTTGGTTGTACGCATCATCAACAGAGGTAAATAAATGCTTCTGGTGTTCACCGTGGGTGGCACAGGAGCCACAAATTAGTTTAAGGTCAGTAGAGCAGAAAATATTGAGAGGCTGTCTGCTATGTACCTTACAAACCGGCATCTTGGGGGAAACTTTAATTTTATTGTATTTCTCTACAATTCCTTTTAGCAGATAATTTACTTGAAGACCATTAACACCCATTGTTGGGGTTTCTTTGCGGCAGGTTGGGCATTTGAAAGAGGAAGGTCTCCACTGCATGGTACGTGAATTCTCTTCCAAAACTCCTTCCAAACATTTCTTACAGAAGTTATGAGAACAAGGCAAAACCCTTGGATCATCAAATAGACTACAGCAGATTGGACACGTTAGATCTTCCTCCAACATCTCCATGACATTCTGGAAGAAAAAAGTGGAACAAATACAGTTTTTATCTTTATTTTTGTTCACTTAATCTAACAGAGAACAGAAAGTCACTGCTGTAACAAGGGAAATGAAACCTGTGTGCAATGGCTCTTGTATATGGTTTAATGCATCTTGCTTGCTATATTATTGTTAATCAGTCATGTTGTGACATTATAGTGTCTAATCATAATTTGCCTACATACTGTACTATTGCCACATTCTATCACCTAACATTTAGGTTAAGAAGGCTCTCATCACCATTTAAACAATAAAAATGTGTCGCTTTGATCTCGAAGTTATCCCCGGCCTATGATCATTTTTTTATTATTTTTTTTTTACAAGGTAGTAATCCTTATTAGTCATAGAGCAATATAATGTTACCAATCTAGTTTCCATAGATTCTCTGTTTACAAACAGTATAATGGCTGAGTTTTCTACACCAAGCAAAGACTAATCCAAGAGGTGGTTGGGGCAAATTTCAGTTGGCATGGGGGCACCAGGGGAGACTTGCTTAGTGCACCAAAATGTCCAGAACCTGCCCTGGTCCTTACTCTGGGTAAATGGGTAATTTTAAGTGTAGGGGGTGATTTTGAGGACTATTATTGTCTTTTAAAAAGGACACTAAACTGTCTTTTTTTTTTTAAAGGGCATGCCCACCCCCAAAACTAAAATTGGACATGCTGGCCATACTGGCCCCACTGTGTAGTTTAAAAAAAATCTTACCTTACATCTCTGCTCCTTATGGTTCTCCTGCTGTGCCTTTTCAAAGTCCAGGAAAGTGAAGAGTAGAAGCTGTCAGTTAGTCATCCGATCCCTGCTGCTCCCCTAATCTCAACAAGGTGCCTATCCCTCTCACCATCTGGATCCATCCTCTGCAGCCGTGGCACCTAGCGTGAAACCCTTTGGCCATAAGATACGTACCCCCTGCTCACCCCCAACTTGCAAAATATTTCTTTAAAAAAATGTTTAGATTGATAGTTACAGCCCCTTCTTTCCTGCGGCATCTCCATTGACAGGAGCCACATCTGTGATTGGCTGCCTCTCAGCCAATCGCACACACGGCTGCCAGCCCGGCCCATGCTTGCGGAAGTTGCCGGATCAGAGATGCCGTGGGAGAGAAGGGGCTGTAAGCAGCGATCTAAACAGTTCTTTAAAGAAATATCATGGTGGTTGTGGGAGGGGAGGGTGCACCTACCTTATGGCAAAACATAATTTTCAGGGTGGACATGTCCTTAGTATAGTATAGTATTTGAGGTTGAATAAAGACATAAGTCCATCCAGTCCAACCCATCTAGCAATATCCTGGTTTCCTGCCTAACTGTTGATCCAGAGGAAGTCAATAAAAACACCAAATTTATGAAGGGGGAAAAAATTCCTTCCTGACTCCAAGTGGCAATCGGAAATTTCCCTGGATCAACTCTACTTTATGTATCAATAACAGTAACTTGCAACATTCCTTGTTTGCAGAAACTCATCCAGCTTTTCTTTGAAACTGACCAATGAACCTGCCATAACAACGTCCACTGGAAGACAGTTCCATAGCTTTACTGTTCTCACAGTGAAAAACTCTTTCCGGACTTGAAGCCTTAACCTTTTTGCTTCAAGTCTTAAGGGATGTCCGCGTGTCCTCGGACATGATCGATTGGTGAACAATGCCCAAGTTAGTTTATTGTATGGCCCGTTAATGTATTTATACACAGTAATCATATCCCCACACAAGCGCCTTTTCTCCAGCGTACATAATTGTAACTTTTCCAGTCTCTCTTCATATTCAAGCTCCCCCAATCCCCTTATTAATTTAGTTGCCCTTCTCTGAACCCTTTCCATTTCAAAGATGTCCTTTTTGTACACAGGATTCCAAAATTGCACTGCATATTCCAAATGAGTCCTTACCAATGCTTTGTAAAGAGGGTGAATAACATTTTCCTCCCTTGAATCCATACCTCTCTTTATACAAGACAATACCATGCTGGCTCTGGCTGTTGTCGCCCGACACTGCTTGCTACCTTTAAGTTTGTTATCCACCAAAACTCCAAGATCCCTTTCCAACAGGGATTCACTTACCGCAGAGCCATTTATAGTAGCACAAGTCCAAAATGCATCACCTTACATTTATCAACATTGAATTTCATCTGCCACTTAGCAGCCCAATGTGACAATCTATCTAGATCCCCCTGCAATGATTGGTCGACAAAGTTTTGTGTCGTCAGCAAACACAGCAACCTTGCTGACAATACCCCCTTCCAAATTATTAATAAATAGATTAAATAGAAGCGGCCCCAACATAGTTTGCTGTGGCACCCCACTTAGCACTTTAATCCATAATGATGAAGCCCCATTAACAACTACTCTCTGCATCCTATTCATTAACCGATTTTCTATCTATGTACAAATGTGACTCCCCAGACCAACAGACCTCAGCTTATACATTAGTCGCCTATGGGGGATTGTATCAAAAGCCTTTGCAAAATCCAAGTAAACTACATCTACTGCTATGCCAGAGTCTAAATTTCTACTTACTTCCTCATAAAAGCCAAGCAAGTTAGTTTGACAAGATCTATTCCTCCTAAATCCATGCTGGTTACTAATTATAATGTCAGTCCTTGAAACATACTCTAGAACATGTTCCCTTATTAAACTTTCCAGTATCTTCTCCACCACTAAAGTTAAACTTACAGGCCTGTAATTACCCGGCTGTGAACGACTACGACTAAATATTGGAATAACATCAGCCTTTTTCCAATCCAGAGGCACACCTCCGGACATGAGGGAATCTGCAAAAATAAGAAACAATGGCCTAGATAAAACTGAACTTAGCTCCCTAAGTACCCGAGGATGTATTTTATCTGGTCCAGGAGATTTATTAATATTAACCTTATTTAGTTCTTTCTGTACCATATCCTCGGTTAACCAAGGTGCACTTAAATCTTTTATACCATTATTGCTACTATACGCTATGATATCTGTACTTGGTTCTTCTATAGTGTATACCAAGGGGAAAAAATTATTCAAGACATTTGCTTTATCACGATCCTCCATAACTAACTTATCTCCATTAATTAATGGTGCCACATTCTCAGTCCTCATCTTCTTACTATTAATATACTTTTAATAATGTTTAGGCTTAGTGATTCTTTGTTCAGCTATCCTAACTTCATTATTAATTTTAGCTAGTTTGATTGCTTCTTATACTCCTTGTTACAGTTTTTATAATCCCTAAAGGCCCTTTCCGTTCCCTCTGACTTAAAAGGTTTTAAATGCCTTTGTCTTCCTTTCCATTTGCCTCTTTACATCAGAATTCAGCCACATGGGCGCAAATTTATTTTTTTTACATTTATTTCCCAAGGGCATAAATTTAGATGTGAACTGCCTTAAAATTCCCTTAAACACAGCCAATTCTGTTCAGTACCTTTACCTGATAATACATTATCCTAGTTCACATTCTGAAGAGCTGCTTTTAACCTGGGAAAATTTGCCTTCCCGAAATTAAAAGTCTTTGCTAACCCAGTGCACTTTTCCTTTCGATAAAGTCCAAACGCCACTATTGGTCACTATTCCCTAAGCCTCCAGTTACCTTTTTATCTATAATGCGCTCCACGATGTTAGATATTATCAGATCCAATAGAGTTCCTTTTCTAGTGGGAACCTTAACCACCTGTGAGAGAAAATGATCCTGCAGCAAATTCAGGAACTCATCGCCTTTTTCTGTGATGGCAGTTCCACTACACCAATCAACGTCAGGGTAATTAAACTCCCCCATAATGAGCACACTCCCCAAACTTGCAGCCCTTGCCAACTGCATATGAAGTTGACTCACCTCCTCTCTGCTAGCATTTAACGGCATATAGCAGACACCAACAATGACATTACCCCCTTTCTTGTTGCCTAATTCCACCCATATTGTCTCCACTTTAACATCCATATCTCCAGTTATCACTTCTCTTAAATTTGGCTTCAATTATTTTTTAACATAAACAGATACTCCTCCCCCTTTTTTTCTCTGTCCTGCCTAAACAAGGCATATATATCCTTCTAAATTTACAGCCCAGTCATGAGAACTGCCCAACCACGTTTCTGCTATACCTTTTACATCATACTTTTCATTCAATGCCATAATTTCCAATTCACCCATTTTGTCAACCAGGCTTCTTGCATTTGCAAACATACATTTTAGATTATGATCCTGTAATTTATTCGTACATTTTAATACACATGCCTCTCTATCCCCTATGCTAGCCCCACCACCCTTTCCACCCGCCACTGGCCTATCTACACCCTGCTTTCCTCCTGGGCTATCTATACCAGTGAGACTGCTAATACCCTCCCCCCCCAAACCTAGTTTAAAGGAAGTGTTCTCTCAGAAATGACATATTTAGAAAACTTCTGTATAATAAACTCCCCTGTGCCCCAGCCCCCAGGATCCCTTTCCTGTGAAAAAATTCTGCTTGTAGCCTCTGCAATCAGCTTGTAAAGTTCTGCTCGTTTTTGGTGGGAGTGTCCTTCACTCTGCACTGATTATTGTCTATCTGCTGTACTGACATGTTATTACCCTGCCCCTTTTGACCCCATGACTAATAGACTTTCCCTCTCTTCACGTGCACTTTTTTTTGCTGCATAAGATACAGTTTGCTGGCAGATCTACTGAACTTAGGGATTACTTACAACAACTTAAACCTCAGTTGGTATTGTTTATTGAAATAAAATGTATGTATTTATTGTTTATATAGATTTATATGTTTGTATATAGTGTGTTACTGTGAGACTGGCAGTGTGTTTGTGTAACTGTGTAATTCTGGCAGTGTGTTTGTAACTGTGATTCTGGCAGTGTGTTTGTGTAACCGTGTGGTGTTTGTGCTACCATGTGTCTGTCATCCATCACTCACAGCACTTTCCCCTACCCATAGTGCCTGTGCATCACTTTCAGTCTGTCATAATGTAGTAGCAAGCTATGTCATCCATCACTCACAGCACTTTCCCCTACCCATAGTGCCTGTGCATCACTTTCAGTCTGGAATAATGTAGGTAGCAAGCTTTGTCATCATCACTCTCAGCACTTTCCCCCACCTATAGTGCCTATGCATCATTTTCAGTATGGCATAATGTAGGTAGCTAGCTGTCATCCATCACGCAGAAACCTTTCCCCTTCTCATTGTGCCTGTGCATCACTTTCAGTCTGGCATAGTGTAGGTAGCAAGCATAGTCATCCATCACTCTTCCCCCCACCCATAGTGCCTGTGTTACGAGTTCTTCAGGATAAGGCCTCTATGAGACCCCCTCTGGACGCGGAGTCTAAGTACCTGCCGGTTTTCACCAGAGCCTCTAATGGTGAGGATGTTTTGCGGCGGACAGCCACCAGGTCGCGGCTCCAGAAGAGAGAGTCACAAAGACCAATCCCACAATGTGGAGATACGGACCGGAGGTAGAAGTTGTGGTAGGTATGCAGGCCGGAGGTAACTGGAGGTAGGAACTGGAGTAGGTAGGCAGATCGGAGGTAGGAGCTGTGGTAGATATGCAGACCGGAGGTAACTGGAGGTAGGAGCTGAAGTGGAGATGCAGACCGGAGGTAGGAGCTGTAGTAGATATGCTGACTGGAGGTAACAGGAGGTAGGAGCTGAAGTGGAGATGCGGACCGGGGTAGAGCTGTTTAGATATCTGACGATTAACTGGAGGTAGGAGCTGAAGTGGAGATGCGGACCGGAGGTAGGAGCTGTAGTAGATATGCTGACCGGAGTTAACTGGAGGTAGGAGCTGAAGTGGAGATGCGGACCGGAGGTAGGAGCTGTAGTAGATATGCTGACCCGGAGGTAACAGAGGTAGGAGCTGAAGTGGAGATGCGGACCGGAGGTAGGAGCTGTAGTAGATATGCTGACCGGAGTTAACTGGAGGTAGGAGCTGAAGTGGAGATGCGGACCGGAGGTAGGAGCTGTAGTAGATATGCTGACCGAGTTAACTGGAGGTAGGAGCTGAAGTGGAGATGCGGACAGGAGGTAGGAGCTGTAGTAGATATGCGACCAGAGTTAACTAGAGGTAGGAGCTGAAGTGGAGATGCAGACAGACTGGACACAGAGGACAGGGAACAGCCGTATATCACACCAACGCTAACCAGGAGCTAGGAGTTCAGAGCGCAAACTCTGAACTGGCAGCAAGAGGCCAAGCAAGGAGGAGCCTAAATAGTCCCCTGTGACCTCTCCCCTGCTGGCCGTGCCCCGGAAGAAGATGGCCGCCAGCAGGGTAAAAGCCGCACCGCCCACGTCTCGCCGTCACTGAGGACGTCGGGCGCGCGAGCGGGCCGTTCGCGACTGGGAGGAGGATCCCAGGAGTTCCTGACAGCCTGTGCATCACTTTCAGTATGGCATAATGTAGGTAGCAAGCTTTGTCATCACACTCACAGCACTTTCCCCCACCTATAGTGCCTGTGCATCACTTTCAGTCTGAATAATGTAGGTAGCAAGCTTTGTCATCACACTCTCAGCACTTTCCCCCACCTATAGTGCCTGTGCATCATTTTAAGTATTGCATAATGTAGGTGCAAAGCTGTCATCCATCACTCACAGCAATTTCCCCCACCTATAGTGCCTGTGCATCACTTTCAGTCTGGAGTCTGGCATAGTAGATAAGAGAGATAGAAAGATAAAGATAGATAGATAGATAATAGAGAGAGAGAGATAGATAGATAGATTGATAAGAGAATAGATAGATAGATAGATAGATAGATACAGAGAGAGAGAGAGAGAGATAGATAGATAGATAGATAGATAGATAGATAGATAGATAGATAGATAGATACAGAGAGAGAGAGAGAGATATAGATAGATAGATAGATAGATAGATACAGAGAGAGAGAGAGAGGAGAGATAGATAGATAGATAGATAGATAGATACAGAGAGAGAGAGAGAGAGATAGATAGATAGATAGATAGATAGATGATAGATAGATAGATAGATAGATAGATAGATACAGAGAGAGAGAGAGAGAGATAGATAGATAGATAGATACAGAGAGAGAGAGAGAGAGATAGATAGATAGATAGATAGATACAGAGAGAGAGAGAGAGAGAGAGAGAGAGAGAGAGAGATAGATCAGAGAAGAGAGAGAGAGTAGAGATAGATAGATAGATGTACAGAGAGAGAGAGAGAGAGGATAGAAGATAGATAGATAGATAGATAACAGAGAGAGAGGAGAGAGATTAGATAGATAGATAGATAGATAGATACAGAGAGAGAGAGAGAGAGATAGAGATAGATAAGAGAGAGAAGAGAGAGGAGAGAGAGAATAGATACAGTGAGATAGAGATAGATAGATAGATAGATACAGAGAGAGAGAGAGATAGATAGCTAGATAGATGAAAGGATAGATAGATAGATAGCAGAATTAGATTAGATAGATAGATAGATAGAATAGAAGATAGAGAGAGAATAGATAGATAGATAGATGAAGAAGAAATAATAGATAGCAGAATAGATAGATAGATAGCAGAATTAGATAGATAGATAGCAGAATTAGATAGATAGATAGATAGCAGAATTAGATAGATAGATAGATAGATAGCAGAATTAGATAGATAGATAGCAGAATTAGATAGATAGATAGCAGAATTAGATAGATAGCAGAATTAGATAGATAGATAGCAGAATTAGATAGACTAGATAGATAGCAGAAGAGATAGATAGATAGCAGAATTAGATAGATAGATAGATAGATAGATAGATAGCCAGAGAATTAGATAGATAGATAGAGAATGATAGATAGATAGATAGATATAGATAGCAGAAGTAGATACTAGATAGCAGAATTAGATGATAGCAGAATTAGATAGATAGCAGATTAATAGATAGCAGAATTAGATAGATAGATAGATAGAAGTAGATGATAGATAGAATGATAGAGATAGATAGATAGATGAATGATAGAGATAGATAGATAGATAGATAGATAGTAGATAGATAGATAGATAGATAGATAGCAGAATTAGATAGATAGATAGATAGATAGATAGCGAATTAGATAAAGATAGATAGATAGAATAGATAGATAGATAGCTTAGATAGAGAATTAGATAGATAGATAGAATAGATAGATAGATAGATAGATAGATAGATAGCGAATAGATAGAGTAGATAGATAGATAGATAGATAGATAGATAGATAGATAGATTAGATAGATAGATAGCAGATAGATAGATAGATAGATAGAAGATAGAAGAATTAGATAGATAGATAGATAGCAGAATTAGATAGATAGATAGATAGAGATAGATAGAGGATAGATAGATAGAAGATAGATAGATAGAAGATTAGATAGATAGATAGATAGATAGATAGATAGATAGATAGCAGAATTAGATAGCTAGATAGATAGCAGAATTAGATAGTAGATAGATAGCAGAATAGATAGATAGATAGATAGATAGAGAATTAGATAGAAGATAGATAGATAGCGAATTAGATAGATAGAAGATAGATAGATAGATAGCAGAAATAGATAGATAGATAGATAGATAGATAGATAGATAGCAGAAATAGATAGATAGATAGATAGATAGATAGATAGATAGATAGATAGATAGATAGCAGAATTAGATAGATAGATAGATAGATAGATAGCAGAATAGATAGATAGATTTAGATAGATAATAGAAGAATTAAGATAGATAGATAGATGATAGATAGATAGCAGAATTAGATAGATAGATAGATAGATAGATAGATAGATAGATAGCAGAATTAGATAGATAGATAGATAGATAGATAGAGATAGATAGATAGCAGAATTAGATAGATAGATAGCAGAATTAGATAGATAGATAGATAGATAGCAGAAATAGATAGATAGAGAGATAGATAGCAGAAATAGATAGAAGCAGAAATAGATAGATAATAGATAGATAGATAGATAGCAGAATTAGTAGATAGATGATAGATAGCAGAATAGATAGATAGATGCAGAATTAGATAGATAGATAGATGATAGATAGCAGAATTAGATAGAGAGATAGCAGAATTAGATAGATGATAGATAGATAGATAGATAGATAGTAGGAGAGTAGATGTAGATAGCAGAGTTAGATAGATAGATAGATAGATAGCAGAATCAGATAGATAGATAGATAGAAGAATTAGATAGATAGATAGATAGAAGAATTAGATAGATAGATAGATAGATAGATAGATAGCAGAATCAGATAGATAGATAGATAGATAGATAGCAGAATCAGATAGATAGATAGATAGTAGATAGCAGAATAGATAGCTAGATAGCAGATAGATAGATAGATAGCAGAATTGGTAGATAGATAGCAGAATTAGATAGATAGATAGCAGAATAGATAGATAGTAGATAGATAGATAGATGATAGATAATAGATAGATAGATAGATAGATAGATAGAAGATAGATAGCAGAATTAGATAGATAGTAGATAGATTTCTGAGAGAAACACTGACAGTTATGGATGAAGAGACCCAGCAGGTTAAGCCATGTTGTATATGAGGGATTGGTGACTTTCCTGAGGACCACTGTGCCCCATTGCCCTGGATAAGAAGATGCTGTGAAATCCCCCTGGTCTTTATTGGCCCCAATGGGGTCTCCTAATTACAAACAAATCAGTCCCCAATCTGGACCCCAACCCAGCACCTCTCACTGCCTGGACAGCTCGATCCTGGACTCGACCTTTGCAGCCTGGGTAAGGGAGGGAGAGTGTCAGGTTGCTTAAAGCCGATCACCCAGCGAAGGCAGCAGAAGGCAGACAGTGCAGACTGAGCTCCAGTGTGTGGGAGCTGGTCCTGTCTCTGGATCCCATCAGCACAGCTAAGATGTGGATTAGCGATGTGCACAGTGCGGGTAATCATGTTGCCTCCTCATAGTGTGTACCACTAATCCACCCTCTGCTTTGGATAAACAGCTCCGGCCAGCAAGTCATTAGCTGTGCAGTGCACGCGCAGGTTACTATGGAAACCGACGCTCTGAATGGTTGGCTGACAGCGCGCTTAGAGAGGTCACTGTTGCGACGCGCAGGGGCCTCATTTGCGATGTGCGACGGAGCCTGTTAGTCGTGAATTGGAGGGAAGGGGAGCTGAAGATTCCGGACAAGACTGGAAAGCAGTTACCGGCAAAGATTACTGGGGATAGGAAAATCCCACCAACATCCGAAAAGAGGTAATTGAACTGTGGATTTCTGTGTTCTGCCTAACCATTAGTAATAGCATGAACTATTCCTTTAAAAATCCTTTAACTACAGTAAATCTGTATCTTTTATTCAGGGAGATGAGAATCTTTATTCCACCTCCCTGTTAATATACAATGCCGGGCAACTCTTACCTTACGGCACCCCACTCGTGGCTCCTTCTGTATTGGCACACATGCGCCGAAATCAGAACATCACATCTGACAGCTGAGAAGGAGCCAATAAGCTAAGTGTTGCACTTTTCCCTAGGTGTTCTATTTGCAGGACGTGGGAATATGCAATCTCACTCCCTGTGAATAATACAGATTTACTGTACTTAAAGTACATGAAACCTGTTTAGTGTCCCTTTAAATGAAAGAATTTGCAGGCTTGAAACCATTAACTGCCCAACAAACATCATAAATATCTGATTAGACTTTTCTAATTCTATTTTTGTTGTAATCTTTGCACTACAGGCAGAGAGTCACTTCTCAGATTCGGAAGTAGGAATAGAGTTCAATATGCCCAAGTATAAAAATCTATTTGTCCTTTCGTGCAATTTCTACACATAAGTGTTACTTACACTCCACCCCTAATTGGTTCTGCTCAGAAAGAGAAGAATCAGCTAGTAGCGACTTGACAGCTTTGGGAACTGGAGAAGCAAAACTGCTAAGCATACAGAACTTGGAGAAAAGACTTAAAAGACACTGAACGAGACAGCAGAACACCTTGATAAAAAAACAGCAATCTGTGTCTTACCTCTCATTTTGATACGGGCGCTGGGAAATTTCCTAAATAACATATGGTTTGTGCTCACAGCTCTAGTATCACAGAGTTTGGTCAGCTACCATATATTCTGCACATGCTCAGTCCTTAGCTATGGCAGAACCTGTTACAGTTGGTCACACCCATTAATAATTCTAGCCAATCCTTTACAGGACAGATAAGGCAGCATGTGACTGAGGTAGGAGGTATGGTCTGACACAGGCTTACATTACTTTAATACAATATACTAAAGTGTGGGATTTTATAGCTTACTGGTGTTTTTAGGGGGCTGTTTTCCGATTCTATAAAAAAAAAAGTATAAAAATTGGGTTTAGTTCTCCTTTAAGGTGCCCATACATTAAAACTCATCTCCCGACCGATCCTTCAACAATCGAGCAATTGTTCAGGAACTGCTTAGCCCATTTTGCAACGCAGGACTGATGTGGGAAGGTTGCAAGCAGTAAAATCGCCAGCACTCAAGATATTCGATAGATTAAACATTTGTCTAAAGTCGAATGTCTAATTGTCTAAGTCTCAACAGTTTATGGGCACCTTAACATGAAAATGATTTCAGAGGTCAAAACCACAGTTTATATGTAATTACGTACATTTACATACATTCATGCAGGTATGCCACTCCTCCTGCGACTTGCTGGATTCTTCCACATTCGGGGGGGGGGGTACCTTCCGCACTCACACGAAACACTCCCAGACTCCGCGATGGAGAGGAGTCTCTAATATCCTCCCCTACCACACCCCTTTTGGCCACACTCCCCTGGAACACCCCTTACTCTGCCCCTCAACCCCTAGGCTGCTAATTCTGCCTAAGTGATATCACAATGTGAAGCCCCCCCAACCCGGCCAGAAGCCTAAATGGCAGGGTGGGATCTCTGTTATGCTAATTTAAATAATATTGCAGTGCTTCAGGATTAATGTGTGTGGTTGTACCTTAGTTTTGCCAATATTATTTAGCAATATCAGCACTGTAATGGACACAGCAGCATCCCACAGACAGTTATATTTGTTCTTTCAGCATTTGCATATAAAATCAATACATTCCACTGATAGCTGAAGGTGTTCTATGCACATTATTCTTTATGTCCCATACAGCAGTGCTGTCCCTGCACACATGCAGTATGTACAGACATGTTTGTAAACTAATAATTTATACACAAACAGAAAAAGTAAACGCAGAAATCAAGACTCTTTGTTATTTACTGGGTAGCTTACTAAGGAAAAGGATAGTTACCCTGGATGTTTTTATATGACAACTACTAGTGACATAACTAAGAACCCTGGGGCCCCCAGCAAACTAAGATGGGGCCGCTATCGTGCTTTCTGAAAGGAGGCCCCTCTGCGGTTGCTCCTGTAGTTACACCCCTGACAACTACTGCTGAGGACTGTCTACAGGGGGATAGTATGTAAACAGTGATGCCAAAGCATGCACTTACTGTGTTGGTAAACTACAACACCCAGCTTTCCTTGGTGGCATTCATGCACAAGGCATGCTGGGTGTTGTAGTTTCCAAACATCTGCAGGTTCGACATCACTGGTATATAAAAATATTACTACTACACATACATACAATTCAAGCAACAATAATATTAACTAACCACGTCTGCAACAATAAAACAAATCCCAACATTTAACTGGAAGGAATGTCAGACCCCTGTATAAAAAAAGGCGGAGACTTATCCAATGGCTAAAATCAATCCTGCAGAAATGAAAGCATCTCGGATGTAACATGGCCTAACCGGAGTAGCTGGTCAGTACACAGATACATAGCAGATATACGAGGGATACATCCATGTGTCTATTAATCTATAGTTGTACAAATGGCTGGGAATGTCTGAACTACCCCCCCGCACTGCCACAGCCAGCTGCCATCACAGACCAATAATAATAATAATACTTACAGTGATTCACATAACAGGCGATTTGCAATAGATTCAGTGCGGGTTGCGTGTGATTGTCCTGGTTAAATCCAACACTCCCTACCATAGAGCAGCCAAGTCTGTGCTCACTCAGATCTCTATGGTCTGTATGTCACTGACTGATATCTCAACTAGACTAAATACCAGCATCCCTTTCCTCCTCCTTCCAAATCCCCACCCTCTGTCACTGAGATTGCAGGAGTGGTAAACTCAAGCCCCTCCCAATCCAGCTTATATATACACACACACACAACACACACACACACGCCAGCTTCCTCATTGCAACAGTGCACACTGTCTGGCAGTAAACCTAGGAGAGCAATAAAATAATCCCCACGTAACTCTGGACAAACACTGTGCGGAGGGCCCCACTTTATCCTTTACCATTGGGGCCCTGGGAGAACAATTCAAAGTTTGACTTTATCAACCCAATAAATTTTACAAGGAGAAGTAAACACTGCCACACAAAATAAATGTAAATACAAACTTTTTAAGTAAGATTATAACATATAAACCTTCCACATACTATTTCCTATGAAGATATGTTGTAGCAATTATAAAAAAATATATAGGGGATAATGTACCCCAACTGTAAATTATAAAGTGGATTGGATAATGCACCCCAACTGAATTATATGGGATAATGCACCCCAATGAATTATATAGTGGATAGTGCACCCCCAAACTGTTAATTATAAGGATATTAGAAGTCACCGAGGAGTTCAGTGACCAATTAGAAGTAAGAGGCTGCAGGCTTAATTTACAGCTAAGGGTGATTATTTATATAACCTACCCTTGTGGCTTCTGGTTTCTTCTCCTCCTGGAATGTAAGATTATAAGTCTATAATCTTACAGTTCCTCCCATAGAAATCCACTACAAGGGTAGGTGATAACTTTATAAATATAAAAAGATAACAATAAAAATAATTCCAGTTATCCAGTGGAGTGCTGTAGTTTGACTGCTACCATTTGATAGAAGGCTATGTAAGAACACAATGTCGAATGAATGATGGACACAATCTAGACATATAGGACCCCCCCCAGCAAAACTGTCATGGGGCCCCTTCCTGATTCATCTACAGCAGTTATCTGTGATAACGGGCTGTATCTGTTATAGAAAAGTTTGAAGTTGAGCCTCGTGTGTGATTGATCTGGTATTAGTACGCCTTTGGAAACCACGGTGGTGTGCCATACAGTAAATAGGGTAAAAGTACTAAAGGTAGTTATATCATTGGCAGATCGAGGGACGATAATAAATGTTTAGCATGTTTCAGACTGGTTATGTTGGTCCGATTTCATGATTCTAATACCGCTATGTGTACGGTCACTTAACAGGGGCGTCTCTAGGGTTTTTGCCACCTGAGCCAAACTTTCAATGCTGCCTCTATGTACCACTAGTTGCCATGAAATGCGCCACCGCAGCCGGGGTTAGGTGTAAGTGGCTTACAGGAAATGGGCGTGTATAAGCATTGGTCTTTTTAAACTTCACATCATGGTGGTTTATACAGTTCCTCAAAAAGACATATACGTAATTTTGTAAAATAAAATGTTATTTTCCAAAAGATTTATAAGCCTCACACTACGTCAAGGTAGATTCTTTCAGTAGGGCCCTAAGTAACCTAACCAAGTTGCCTCCTGCCCAGCTCACACAGATAGGCACATATAACATGCTCTAATGCCCAGATCACACAGATAGTACATATAACATGCCCTAATGCCAGACAACAAGATAGGTACAATAACATGCCCTCATGCTAAGTTCACACAGATAGGTACCTATAAATGCCCTAATGTCTAGATCACCGATAGGTACATTAAGATGCCCATAATGCCCAGATCACACAGACTCGCGCATATAACATTCCCTAATGCCCAGATCACCCACCACTACATTGAAAATAAGATGTGCCCAACTGTGCATACAAGATAATTACCCCCACTTACCGTATGATGATCAGAGCAGGACCTGCATTAAATTGTGTGTCCGTGAGCGTGCACACACATCCATGATTTTATTTTCTTTGCTCTGCCTGACGCTTTTCTGAAAAAACAATTTAAGGTGAGCTCTGCCTGCCGCCTCTTGATATTTCACAGGGGCCCCGTCTGAGCTGTTTGTATATTATCTCATTAGAGAGACACTCCATGGTCACTATAAGGCTGAAACAAACTGTGATGGACAGCAATGCGCGTGAAAGTGAGTGCGTGTTATCGTCTGTTGCACTGCAATCCACACATTGTCTGGAGTCAAATGTTTTCGATCCGCAAAAAAATGGTATCACAGCACATGTGATGTTGGCCTCCTTGCACACACTGATCTACAATTCACTAAAAGAGAGTGATTTTTAACGAGTGTAACACAGTGTGGCCTAGCCTTAGATTTCATACTTCAGGTTGCATAATGGTGTACCAGTAGAAAGTATAAAATGGAACTATAGCAGTACTAGGCTCGGTACACCGAGGCAATTTTGCAGGCAAACCGACCAATATTCTTATTTATGCGTCAGTATGGGTTGCAAAAAATGCAGGCGGCGAAATCCGTCGCCCGCGATGGGAAAAAGGCGATCGGACACGGCGGTAAATCAGCGCAGATTGCACGTTTGCCTATGGACCGCACGGTCGGGTAACGGGCGACAGTAATTCATCCTGGCCATCGCTCGGTCAGGAGTGAAAAATTTGCATGTGTGTAATTAGCCTTAGTAAAAAATTTATGTCTGAGATACTCACAGGTTTTTGCAGAAAAGTGTTTATATTTATTCACCCATAATACAGGAAAAATAGGAAGCTTTAGGGTAGGACTCCAGTGGCATGTTAAGGGGGGATTATGGTGCCTGGGATACCCCCTTTCTGCCTGCTCGGTGTAGTCTGCTGTTCTACATTCTCCTGGTGTCCATAGACCGTGTATATAGATTGTTAGGTTAAAATGTGACATTGTAAATTGGCTGGAGTGACATGAAGCATTTTCTTTTGTTGAAAAAAGTATCCCAGACTGCCATGTGATGATGGCAGCATAGAAAATTGTATCAGTATTGCTGATACTGGGTTTATGACAGTAACTCACTGTACCTACTACACTGTGATGGGGCTTTGTGAGCAGGAATAGGGACATAGATATCCTTTTGTATAGCATTATATTATAAATACACAGAGCGATTGTTACATATTCTTTATACTGAACAATCATTCAATCTGCCCATCATACTCCAATGTTATTGGCTCCTTCTACTGTAGTAAAGAGAATGGTAATGGAAAATTTCCATCTTGCCTGATCAAACTGACAATATTCAGGGAATTCTGTCAGATCTGCCATCAAGTGTCACAGCTCTGTCGGTCGAAGAATGTCTTGCGGCAAAAGTCTCTTATGGTTCGCACTATCGCGGACAATTTACCGACATGCCCAGTGTCTGTTTCCCTATCCAGATGAATGACATCGGTCGCCGCCTTGAAAGACCGTATTTTGGAAGGGAATTTGTGTGTTTGTACTGCAGATTTTAAAAACCAATAATGTCAATGATGAGGACATTGTTGTTTTTTACTTACCCTTTATATAAGTCACATGCATTAAGGTAGGTCGTTGTGGTGTGTACTCATATAGGTTGGGGGATAAAATACTAACTTTTTTGATGATTGGTTAAAATGTGTGTTTTTTACTATAGTTACCCTTTAAATATGGCTGCCATGGAAATGAAAGGGGGGATCAGTAAGTGTGTGTACCTGGATGAGGTTGGAAGTTAAAAAAAAAACTTTGATTATTGATCAAAATTAGCTTTTTTGACTTTAGTTACCCTTTACATATGGCTGCCATAGTAATGGATAAGGAGATCAGTAGGTGTGTGTACTGTGTTGGGTTGGGGGTTAAAAAACAAACTTTGTGATTGGTCAAAATTGTTTTTTTACTTTGGTACTTAAGTATAGTTGCAATAGTATGGAGGAGTAGGTCAGTAGGTGTGTGTATCTGTTCCACGTGGGGGTTAAAAAACAAACTTTTTTGATTATTGATCAAAATTTGTTTTTTGACTTAAGTTACCCTTAGGTATGGCTGCAACAGTATGGGGGTAGGTCAGTAGGTGTGTTTACCTGTATAACGTTGGGGGTTAAAAAAACAAAATCTTTTGATTATTGATCAAAATTTGCTATTGACTTAGTTACCTTAAGTATGGCTCCACGAATGGATAGAAGATAGTAGGTGTGTGTACCTGGTCGTTGAGGGGTAGTCTTTCTTGTGTTTACAAACAAAACTATCTTTTATTGAGGATAATCAAATTAGTTTTTTTATTAGTTACCTTTAAGTATGGCTACCACAGTAATGGATAAGTAATCAGTAGGTGTGTGTACCTGGGTCTGGTGAGTGGGTATATCTTTTTGTGTGTACAACCAAAACTATCTAGAGGAATATAAAAAAAAGAAACCTTAAGTAGGAGGCCAGAATGGAAAGAGTAGAGGGGGGGGTCGTACGAGAATCAAAAAAAAAATTAGACTTAAGACCAAATCCCAAAAAAAACACCTGGGTCTGGTTGAGGGGGTATGTCTTTTTTGTGTTTACACCATAAAAAATATCTTTTATATATCAAAAAAAAATTGACTTTATTTACACTTTAAGTATGGCACTGCCAGGAATAGAAGGGTAGGTCAGTAGGTGTGTGGGTGTGTGGGTATGTGTTTTTGCATGTATGACTATTAAACTAACTTTCATGATGATGATCAAAATTCGTTTTTGACGTAGTTTTCCTTAAGTATGACTTCATGGGGATGAAAGGTAGGTCAGTAGGTGGGTGTACCTGGGTCTGTGTGGGGGGATTGGGGGTATCACCATTGTAATATGGCCATGAAACAACTGTTTTGAAAACTCCAAATTTGAGGTATGTTACCATTTAGTCTATGGGGGGAAAATGTCCGGAAATTCGCCGATAACACGTAACGCTTCCGCGGATTCCTTAGCTAGAAAGATATACACTTCTCTATATGCCCCGCACATCTGTACCGAATTTCATGTCTCTAGCTGGGGGAGAGATACGTTCCAAAAAGCGGAAGAAAAAACGGAAGAAGAAGAAAAAGAAGAAGAAATAAAAGAACAGGATTTGGCTTTTTCAGGCCAAATAACAAAAGTAAATGGTATATCTGTATTGGTTAACTGTCATATAAATATGGCAAGTAGGTAATATATATGATATGAATCTATATACTATAATACATGGGTGTATTTGGTGTGTGAACTCCTACTGGGCTTGTTAGTGGTAAACCATTAGGAATCCCCTCCTTAAAATCCTGTGTTTGCCCGTGCTCTACCCTTAGTACTACTGGAAAATGTTGCTGTTTGTTTGTTATGGGGGATAAATTTGACACTTTTTCTGCAACAACCTGTGAGTTTGCAGAGAAGGAAGAAGCGTGCACACCAAGGATGGAAACCGGACCAACAAGATCGTAAAAGCGACCTTTATTCTATTACATTTAAACAACCTGTGAGTATCTCAGACATCAGTTTGTTTCTTGTACTGATTTTGTCTGAGTAGTGCACGCCATTGCGGATACTCAAGCAAGAGGGAGTTTTTGAATAGCCCATATTGTGACACTGCAGTATATCACAAGGCAATTGTCTAGGGCCCAGAAAAGGGGATCCAGATACAAAAGCAGAAACAGTATTGTAATCCATACAAACAACAGATAAAGCAAAGAAGGGCCCCCCAAATCACAACCATGCCTAGGGCCCTATTCCTCTTAATTTTCTCCGCATAGAAAACTCCATATCCAGGATAAGATATTATGGTTCATACATTCCAGAAAGGTTCTTGCTAGAACACTGATTTAAAGGGTACTGGGGTCTCCCCTTAAGCAGTTAAAGGTGGGTGTTTGAGCTAGCAAAGCATTGATCTACCCCCCCCCCCCCATGCCTTAGGCACGAGCATGCACAGTTGTATCCGACTGCTGCAGCTGTCTTTTAAAGGTCAGTCACACTCCCAAAACAAAATTAACCCCATACTGGCCCCGCTTTGTAGTTTACCTTACATTTCTGCTCCTTTTGTTTCTCCTGCAGTGCCTTTTCAAAGTCCAGGAACTGAGGAGCTGTCAGTCAGTCATCAGTCCCTGCTGCTTGCCTAACCCCAACAAGGACGTGGACATGCGCAGGGGAGCCTCCCTCCCCCATCCGGATACATCCTCCACAGCCGTGGCACCTAGTGTGAATTCCTCTCACATAATGTAGGTAACAAAGTGCCTAACCCAACACCCATAATATTTCTTTAAAATGCTTAAAAATGGACTTACAGAGCTTTCTCTCCTGCTGCGGCTTATGATGTCAGCCGCATCTAAATGGCCGCGTCACTTACATATGAATAGATCATTTTCAGGGTGGACATGCCCTTTAAATAGCTTCAGAAAAGATATATTTTTTTTTGTTTGAACCAAAGTGCTAGAGACATCATCTAGGCTAAGAGAAATTCTGTAAATAGAGGACATTTGTATGGAGACCAAAGTTACCCTTAGAAATAAAAGTCTTCATCCGTGTGAATCATTAAGTGGCAGGATCATGTGCTTGTTTAACAATTTGACATGTATAATAAAATATACCAAACACATGAATTTGCTGTTGTAGAGTGAATAAGTAAATATTCTTTGGCCAGTACAGGGTGTAATGATCGAAATGTCTCAGCACCTTGAACCCTCACTATAACCTGTATAACAAATGAATTACAAATGTCAATAGGGCTAGGGAAAATGCTTTTTTCGTTAGATTAAAGGGTGACTAAAACTTTATTTTTTAACTTTTAAAAATCAATAGTATAATTACATACTCCAATTTAAGATAAGGAATATAGTGATTGTGGAGCGCTGACAGCTCGTCCCCTCTAAACACACACCTTCTCTATGACACAACTCCCTAATTTAGTCTTATTAGTGTTTGTTCTATAGGTTTGATCGAGTCGATGGAAATATCAACCCATGTATGGGCTTCTGTTTGAGACCCTGCACAGGGTAGTGGAATGGTTTGGTAAATGTATCAGACAATGCGAATCCTCATCCAGGCTGGCTATGTATTAGCAGGCAAAACAAATGGTTCGGCTTGGAGGCACCCGGGGTAGAATCCTGGTCGTCCATGAAACATTAAAACAGTCCCTATCTACCTGCAGTATTTATAGCAGATTTTAAGCAGCTAGATAGACAGAACAGATAATATTTAATGGGGAAGTACGATCAGCTGCGCCATCTTACAACATCAAGGTGGTTTTGCCAGCTTAAGAGGCTTTAAATTCAGGTTGAATGGTGGCCAAGATTATTGGAAGTACAAAGAAAATTATCTTTATAGTCGTTTCTATCATTGCATTGTTCTTTTTTGTATTAAAGGCATGTCCACCCTTAAAAATTGTTTTTAATATGATGTTCCCCAGTCTGGCAGCCAACGCGATATATTTTATTTCAAAAGCCCCCCAAACTCTTACTTACCTCCCCTCGTTCCTCCGCCGCACTGCCGGCCCTTGCTTGCGAGAATGCAGCAGAGGGGCGGGACCGGCAGTCGCGTCTGTGATTGGTGAGGCGGCAGCCAATCACGGACGCGGCTGCCGCATTCAGTGCAGCGGAGGAAAGAGGAGAGGTAAGTAAGAGTTTGGGAGCTTTTGGAAAATAAAAAATATGGTTGGGGCTGCAGACATGGGGAACATCATATTAGGGGGTTTTATGCTAGGGGAGGGATAGTAGAGCGGGAGGGAGAGGGAGGGAGAGGGAGGGGGAGGGAGGGGGAGAAGGGCGTCAGTGAACGCATGGCAAATATCTCCGGAGGCAAGGTAGCAGGCAGAGTCCTGCTAGCCTCCTGGTGGACAGGTTTTTGGGACTTTAGGGGGGGTCTACAACGAGAAACCTATGGAGCTGGGATGTAGGTAAGGATTACACTACACTACAGGTGGGGCCATACATGGGGGGATTATAGTTTTGGGGGTGGACGTGCCCTTAATTTTGAGTAGTTTAGCAATAGTTTCATTTACATGCTTGTATAAACGTGGGGCCATTAAATAAGGAGTGAGATGGTTATTAGAGGATCCCCACCAAGGCTAAGGTGACTAAACCATTTTCCCTTTGTTAACAATAGAGAATCCTAGTCCTTATCGTAGGGTTGTAATAATATGAACAGTATAAATGAGGAATATTCACTCTGGCTGACCGGAAATGGTGACTGAAACAATTAGACAAAGTAATATCAATATATGGAAAAATATCCTCGGATCTTTAAAGGGCATGTCCACCCCACAAACTATAATCCCCCCCATACGGCCCCACCATGTAGTGGAGTAAAATCCTTACCTCACATCCCAGCTCCATAAAGGTTCTCCTGTAGTCCCCTCCCAAAGTACCAAAATGCCACCAGGAGGAAGCAGAGTTCCATATAGGATTGCCTCCTATCTGGCTCCGGGAGAAGTTTGGCATGCGTACTGCAGCCTTCTTCCCTCTCCCTACTCCCTCCTTCCCTCCCGTTTTGCTATCCTCCCCCTACCATGAAAACCTGCCCACATAATAAAATGTTCCCCCGCCCCAGCCGCAAAAAAATCATTTTAAGAAAGTCCCCAGAACTCTACTTACCTTCCCTCTCTCCCCGGCATTCTGAGAAGCCGGCAGCCGCGTCCGTGATTAGCTGCCTCGCAGTGTCTTGCAAGCGAAGGCGGGCGGATCGGAGGGGAGAGAGGAAGGTGAGTAAAATACATCTGGTCACTTTTAAATTAATTTTATAGCGGTTGGGGCTGGGGGACTGTATTCTATTATGTGGGGAAAGTTGATATAAGGGTGGACATGCCCTTTAAAGATTATTTAGAAAAGATGTTCTTACCTTTCAGATTCACTTTTGTCTGGTGACTGGTGCTGCTCGACTGGAAAAAAAAGATAATGTAATACCAATATTAAAAAAGGTAGTTGTTCCCAGCCTGGTAACTATAGACCTGTAAGTAAATTTGTATAGGATTATATCCTTGACTTTGTCCCAGAACTGATCTATATTAATAGTCAGCATGGATTTATGAGAAATAGATTATTTGCAGGGGAGGACTGGCCAGTAGGCTGAGGGGCAAATGCCCCCCGGGCTGGTCTCCATGAAATATTTGGGCTGCCACAGAAGCTATTAGGAAGTTACATTCTGAAAGGCACAGGACATGTCTCTCAGCTCTAACATGGAAAGGAACAGTAAAACCCCCCCCCCTTATGGAGATGCGGACCGGAGGTAGGAGCTGTAGTAGATATGCTGACCGGAGTTAACTGGAGGTAGGAGCTGAAGTGGAGATTTGCAGCAGACTGGACACAGGAGACAGGGAACAGCCGTATATCAACACCAACGCTAACCAGGAGCTAGGAGTTCAGAGCAGCAAACTCTGAACTGGCAGCAAGAGGCCAACTGCAAGGAGGAGCCTAAATAGTCCCCTGTGACCTCTCCCCTGCTGGCCGTGCCCCGGAAGAAGATGGCCGCCAGCAGGGTAAAAGCCCGCACCGCCCACGTCCTCGCGTCACTGAGGACGTGCGGGCGCGCGAGCGGGCCGTTCGCGACTGCCGGAGGAGGATCCCAGGTAAGTTCCTGACAGCCTGTGCATCACTTTCAGTATGGCATAATGTAGGTAGCAAGCTTTGTCATCATCACTCACAGCACTTTCCCCCACCTATAGTGCCTGTGCATCACTTTCAGTCTGGAATAATGTAGGTAGCAAGCTTTGTCATCATCACTCTCAGCACTTTCCCCCACCTATAGTGCCTGTGCATCATTTTAAGTATTGCATAATGTAGGTAGCAAGCTGTCATCCATCACTCACAGCAATTTCCCCCACCTATAGTGCCTGTGCATCACTTTCAGTCTGGCAGTCTGGCATAGATAGATAAGAGAGATAGAAAGATAGATAGATAAGAGAGATAGATAGATAGAGAGAGAGAGATAGATAGATAGATTGATAAGAGAGATAGATAGATAGATAGATAGATAGATACAGAGAGAGAGAGAGAGAGAGAGAGAAAGATAGATAGATAGATAGATAGATAGATAGATAGATAGATAGATAGATAGATAGATAGATACAGAGAGAGAGAGAGAGATGATAGATAGATAGATAGATAGATAGATAAGTAGAGAGAGAGAGAGGAGAGAGATAGATAGATAGAATCAGAGAGATAGATAGAGAGAGAGAGAGAGAGATAGATAGATAGATAGATAGATAGATAGATAGATAGATAGATAGAAAGATAGATACTAGATAAATAGATAGATAGATAACGAGAGAGAGAGAGAGAGATAGATAGATAGATAGATACAGAGAGAGGAGAGAGAGAGAGATCGATAGATAGATAGATAGATACAAGAGAGAGAGAGAGAGAGAGAGAGTAGAGAGAGAGATATGATCAGAGATAGAGAGAGAGAGATAGATAGATAGATAGATAGATGTACAGAGAGAGGAGAGAGGAGGAGGATAGAAGATAGATAGATAGATAGATAACAGAGAGAAGAGGAGAGAGATAGATAGATAGATAGATAGATAGTACAGAGAGAGAGAGAGAGAGATAGATCGATAGATACAGAGAGAGAGAGAGAGAGGAGAGAGAGAATAGATACAGTGAGATAGAGATAGATAGATAGATAGATAAGAGAGAGAGAGTAGATAGATAGCTAGATAGATAGAACAGAGATAGATAGATAGATAGCAGAATTAGATAGATAGATAGATAGATAGATAGAAGATAGAGAAGAATAGATAGATAGATAGATGAAGCAGAAATAATAGATAGCAGAATAGATAGATAGATAGCAGAATTAGATAGATAGATAGCAGAATTAGATAGATAGATAGATAGCAGAATATAGGATAGATAGATAGAAGATAGCAGAATTAGATAGATAGATAGCAGAATTAGATAGATAGATAGCAGAATTAGAAGATAGATAGCAGAATTAGATAGATAGATAGCAGAATTAGATAGATAGATAGATAGCAGAACGAGATAGATAGATAGCAGAATTAGATAGATAGATAGATAGATAGATAGATAGCAGGAATTAGATAGATAGATAGAGAATGAGTAGATAGATAGCAGAATTAGATAGATAGATAGCAGAATTAGATACATAGATAGCAGAATTAGATAGATAGCAGAATTAGATAGATAGCAGAATTAGATAGATAGCAGAATTAGATAGATAGATAGATAGATAGATAGATGATAGATAGAATGATAGAGATAGATAGATAGATCAGAATAGATAGAGATAGATAGATAGATAGATAGATAGATAGATAGATAGATAGATTAGATAGATAGCAATAGATAGAGATGATAGATAGATAGATAGATAGATAGATAGCAGAATTAGATAGAGTAGATAGATAGATGAGAGATAGATAGATAGATAGCTAGATAGCAGAATAGATAGATAGATAGATAGAATAGATAGATAGATAGATAGATAGTAGATAGCAGATAGATAGATAGTAGTAGATAGATAGATAGATAGATAGATAGATAGATAGATAGATGATAGATAGATAGATAGCAGATAGATAGAAGATAGATAGATAGATAGAAGAATTAGATAGATAGATAGATAGCAGAATTAGATAGATAGATAGATAGCAAGATAGATAGATAGCGATAGATAGATAGATATAGATAGATAGATAGATAGATGATAGATAGATAGATAGATAGATAGATAGATAGATAGATAGATAGCAGAATGATAGATAGCTAGATAGATAGCAGAATTAGATAGTAGATAGATAGCAGAATGTAGATAGATAGATAGATAGATAGCAGAATTAGATAGAAGATAGATAGATAGCAGAATTAGATAGATAGATAGATAGAGATAGATAGATAGATAGTCAGATAGATAGATAGATAGATAGATAGATAGATAGATAGATAGCAGAAATAGATAGATACAGATAGAGAGATAGATAGATAGATAGTAGAGATAGAAGCAGAATTAGATAGATAGATTAGATAGATAGATAGCAGAATAGATAGATAGATTAGATAGATAATAGAAGAATTAAGATAGATAGATAGATGATAGATAGATAGCAGAATTAGATAGATAGATAGATAGAATAGATAGATAGATAGATAGAGAATAGATAGATAGATAGATAGGATAGATAGATAGATAGTAGATAGATAGATAGCAGAATTAGATAGATGATAGATAGCAGAATTAGATAGATAGAAGATAGATAGCAGAATTAGATAGATAGATAGAGAGATAGATAGCAGAAGATAGATAGATAGCAGATAATAGATAGATAGATAGATAGATAGATAGATAGCAGAATTAGAATAGATAGATCAGATAGATAGCAGAATAGATAGATAGATCGCAGAATGTAGATAGATAGATAGATGATAGATAGCTAGAATAGATAGAGAAGATAGCAGAATTAGATAGATAGATAGATAGATAGATAGATAGATAGATAGATAGATAGATAGATAGAGACAGAAAGACAGATTAGATAGATAGATAGATAGATAGATAGATAGATAGATAGATAGATATATAGATAGATAGATAGATTGGTAGGTAGATAGATAGATAGATAGATACAGAGAGAGAGAGAGAGAGAGAGATGATAGAGATAGATAGATAGAGAGATACAGTAGAGAGAGAGTAGAGAGAGAGAGAGAGAGAGAGATAGAGATATAGATACGAGAGAGAGAGAGAGAGAGATAGATAGATAGATAGATAGATGATACAGAGAGAGAGAGAGAGAGAGAGATAGGATAGAAGATAGATAGATAGATAGATAACAGAGAGAGAGGAGAGAGATATAGATAGATAGATAGATAGATAGTACAGAGAGAGAGAGAGAGAGATAGATCGATAGATACAGAGAGAGAGAGAGAGAGGAGAGAGAGAATAGATACAGAGTAGAGATAGAGATAGATAGATAGATAGATACAGAGAGAGAGAGATAGATAGATAGCTAGATAGATAGAGACAGATAGATAGATAGATAGATAGCAGAATTAGATTAGATAGATAGATAGATAGAATTAGAAGATAGAGAGAGAATAGATAGATAGATAGATAGAGAGCAAGAAATAGATAGATAGCAGAATTAGATAGATAGATAGCAGAATTAGATAGATAGATAGCAGAATTAGATAGATAAGATAGATAGCAGAATTAGATAGATAGATAGATAGATAGCAGAATTAGATAGATAGATAGCAGAATTAGATAGATAGATAGCAGAATTAGATAGATAGATAGCAGAATTAGATAGATAGATAGCAGAATTAGATAGATAGATAGATAGCAGAAGTAGATAGATAGATAGCAGAATTAGATAGATAGATAGATAGATAGATAGATAGCAGAATTAGATAGATAGATAGCAGAATTAGATAGATAGATAGCGAATTAGATAGTAGATAGCAGAATAGATACTAGATAGCAGAATTAGATGATAGCAGAATTAGATAGATAGCAGAATTATGATAGATAGCAGAATTAGATAGATAGATAGATAGATAGATAGATGATAGATAGAATGATAGAGATAGATAGATAGATAGAATGATAGAGATAGATAGATAGATAGATAGATAGATAGATAGATAGATAGATAGATAGATAGCAGAATTAGATAGATAGATAGATAGATAGATAGCGAATTAGATAGAAGATAGATAGATAGAATAGATAGATAGATAGTAGATAGAGAATTAGATAGATAGATAGAATAGATAGATAGATAGATAGATAGTAGATAGCGAATAGATAGAGAGTAGATAGATAGATAGATAGATAGATAGATAGATAGATAGATAGATAGATAGCAGATAGATAGATAGATAGATAGATAGATAGAAGAATTAGATAGATAGATAGATAGCAGAATTAGATAGATAGATAGATAGCAGATAGATAGATAGATAGATAGAAGAATTAGATAGATAGAAGAATTAGATAGATAGATAGATAGATAGATAGATAGATAGATAGCAGAATTAGATAGATAGATAGATAGCAGAATTAGATAGATAGATAGATAGCAGAATAGATAGATAGATAGATAGATAGATAGATAGATAGATAGATAGATAGCAGAATTAGATAGATAGATAGATAGATAGATAGATAGCAGAAATAGATAGATAGATAGATAGATAGATAGATAGATAGCAGAAATAGATAGATAGATAGATAGATAGATAGATAGATAGTAGTAGATAGAAGCAGAATTAGATAGATAGGTTAGATAGATAGATAGCAGAATAGATAGATAGATTTAGATAGATAGATAGACAGAATTAAGATAGATAGATAGATGATAGATAGATAGCAGAATTAGATAGATAGATAGATAGATAGATAGATAGATAGATAGCAGAATAGATAGATAGATAGATAGATAGATAGATAGATAGATAGAGATAGATAGATAGCAGAATTAGATAGATAGATAGCAGAATTAGATAGATAGATAGATAGATAGCAGAATTAGATAGATAGATAGATAGATAGATAGCAGAAATAGATAGATAGCAGAAGATAGATAGATAGATAGATAGATAGATAGATAGCAGAATAGTAGATAGATCGATAGATAGCAGAATAGATAGATAGATGCAGAATTAGATAGATAGATAGATGATAGATAGCAGAATTAGATAGAGAAGATAGCAGAATTAGATAGATGATAGATAGATAGATAGATAGATAGCTAGTGAGTAGTAGATATGTAGATAGCAGAATTAGATAGATAGATAGATAGATAGCAGAATTAGATAGATAGATAGATAGCAGTAGAATTAGATAGATAGATAGATAGCAGATGATAGATAGATAGATAGATAGATAGATAGATAGCAGAATAGTAGATAGATAGATAGATAGATAGATAGCAGAATTAGATAGATAGATAGATAGATAGATAGCAGAAGTAGATAGCTAGATAGCAGATAATAGATAGATAGCTAGATAGAGAATATGGTAGATAGATAGCAGAATTAGATAGATAGATAGCAGAATTAGATAGATAGATAGATAGATAGATAGATAGATAGATAGATAGATAGCAGAATTAGATAGATAGATAGATCAGATTTCTGAGAGAACACTGACAGTTATGGATGAAGAGACCCCCAGCAGGTTAAGCCATGTCTGTATATGAGGGATTGGGTGACTTTCCTGAGGACCATGTGCCCCATTGCCCTGGATAAGGAGATGCTGTGAAATCCCCCCTGGTCTTTATCTGGCCCCAATGGGGTCTCCTAATTACAAACAAATCAGTCCCCAATCTGGACCCCAACCCAGCACCTCTCACTGCCTGGACAGCTCGATCCTGGACTCTGACCTTCTGCAGCCTGGGTAAGGGAGGGAGAGTGTCAGGTTGCTTAAAGCCGATCACCCAGCGAAGGCAGCAGAAGGCAGACAGTGCAGACTGAGCTCCAGTGTGTGGGAGCTGGTCCTGTCTCTGGATCCCATCAGCACAGCTAAGATGTGGATTAGCGATGTGCACAGTGCCGGGTAATCATGTTGCCTCCTCCATAGTGTGACCACTAACTCCACCCTCTGCTTTGGATAAACAGCTCCGGCCCAGCAAAGTCATTAGCTGTGCAGTGCACGCGCAGGTTACTATGGAAACCCGACGCTTCTGAATGGTTGGCTGACAGCGCGCTTAGAGAGGTCACTGTTCGCGACTGCAGGGGCCTCTCATTGCGCATGTGCGACGGAGCCTGTCTAGTCGTGAATTGGAGGGAAGGGGGAGCTGAAGATTCAGGACAAAGACTGGGGAAAGCAGTTACCGGCAAAGATTACTGGGGATAGGAAAATCACACCAACAATCCGAAAAGAGGTAATTGAACTGTGGAATTTCTGTGTTCTGCCTATCCATACTAGTAATTAGCACTGAACTATTCCTTTAAAAATCCTTTAACTACAGTAAATCTGTATCTTTTATTCACAGGGAGATGAGAATCTTTATTCCCACCTCCCTGTTAATAATACAATGCCCGGGCAACTCTTACCTTACCGGCACCCCACTCGTGGCTCCTTCTGTATTGGCACACATGCGCCGAAATCAGAACATCACATCTGACAGCTGAGAAGGAGCCAATAAGCTAAGTGTTGCACTTTTCCCTAGGTGTTCTATTATTTGCAGGGACGTGGGAATATGCAATCTCACCTCCCTGTGAATAATACAGATTTACTGTACTTAAAGTACATGAAACCTGTTTAGTGTCCCTTTAAATGAAAGCAAATTTGCAGGCTTGAAACCATTAACTGCCCAATCAAACATCAATAAATATCTGATTAGACTTTTCTAATTCTATTTTTGTTGTAATCTTTTGCACTACAGGCAGAGAGTCAACTTCTCAGATCTCGGAAGTAGGAATAGAGTTCAATATGCCCAAGTATAAAAATCTATTTTTTGCCTTTCTGTGCAATTTCTACACATAAGTGTTACTTTATCACTCCACCCCTAATTGGTTCTGCTCAGAAAGAAGAAGGGGTAGCTTGTTAGGACTTGACAGCTTTGGGAACTGGAGAAGCAAAACTTGCTAAGCATACAGAACTTGGAGAAAAGACTTAAAAGACACTGAACGAGACAGCAGAACACCTTGATAAAAAAAACAGCAATCTGTGTCTTACCTCTCATTTTGATACGGGCGCTGGGAAATTTACCTAAATAACATATGGTTTGTGCTCACAGCATTCTAGTATCACAGAGTTTGGTCAGCTACCATTATATTCTGCACATGCTCAGTCCTTAGCTATGGCAGAACCTTGTTACAGTTGGTCACACCCATTAATAATCTCTAGCCAATCCTTTTACAGGACAGATAAGGCAGCATGTGACTGAGGTCAGGAGGTATGGTCTGACACAGGCTTACATTACTTTAATACAATATACTAAAGTGTGGGATTTTATAGCTTACTGGTGTTTTTAGGGGGGCTGTTTTCCGATTCTATAAAAAAAAAGTATAAAAAATTGGGTTTAGTTCTCCTTTAAGGTGCCCATACATTAAAACTCATCTCCCGACCGATCCTTCAACAATCGAGCAATTGTTCAGGAACTGCTTAGCCCATTTTGCAACCGCAGGACTGATGTGGGAAGGTTGCAAGCAGTAAAATCGCCAGCACTCAAGATATTCGATAGATTAAACATTTGTCTAAAGTCGAATGTCTAATTTGTCTAAGATCTCAACAGTTTATGGGCACCTTAACATGAAAATGATTTCAGAGGTCAAAACCACAGTTTATATGTAATTACGTACATTTACATACATTCATGCAGGTATGCCACTCCTCCTGCGACTTGCTGGATTCTTCCACATTCTGGGGGGGGGGGTACCTTCCGCACTCACACGAAACCATCCCAGACTCCCGCGATGGAGAGGAGTCTCTAATATCCTCCCCTACCACACCCCCTTTTGGCCACCACTCCCCTGGAACACCCCTTACTCTGCCCCCTCAACCCCCTAGGCTGCTAATTCTGCCTAAGTGATATCACAAATGTGAAGCCCCCCCAACCCTGCCCAGAAGCCTCAAATGGCAGGGTGGGATCTCTGTTTATGCTAATTTAAATAAAATATTGCAGTGCTTCAATGTATATAAATGTCTGTGGTTGTACCTTAGTTTTTGCCAATATTATTTAGCAATATCAGCACTGTACTGGACACAGCAGCATCTCACAGACAGTTATATTTGTTCTTTCAGCATTTGCATATAAAATCAATATACATTCCACTGATAGCTGAAGTCTGTTCTATGCACATTATTCCTTTATGTCCCATACAGCAGTGCTGTCCCTGCACACATGCAGTATGTACAGACATGTTTGTAAACTAATAATTTATACACAACAGAAAATGTATAAACGACAGAAATCAAGACATCTTTGTTATTTACTTGGATAGCTTACTAAGGAAAAGGATAGTTACCCTGGATGTTTTTTATATGACAACTACTAGTGACATAACTAAGAATCCCTGGGGCCCCCAGCAAAACTAAGATGGGGCCGCTATCCGTGCTTTCTGAAAGGAGGCCCCTCTGCGGTTGCTCCTGTAGTTACACCCCTGACAACTACTGCTGAGCAGACTGTCTACAGGGGGATAGTATTTAACAGTGATGCCAAAGCATGGCACTACTGATGTTTGGTAACTACAACACCCAGCTTTCCTTGGTGGCATTCATGCACAAGGCATGCTGGGTGTTGTAGTTTCCAAACATCTGCAGGTTCGACATCACTGGTATATAAAAATATTACTACTACACATACATACAATTCAAGCAATCCAATAATATTAACTAACACGTCTGCAACAATAAAACAAATCCCAACATTTAACTGGAAGGAATGTCAGACCCCTGTATAAAAAAAAGGGCAGGAGACTTATCCAATGGCTACAAATCACATCCTGCAGAAAATGAAAGCATCTGTGATGTAACATGGCCTAACCGGAGTAGCTGGTCAGTACACAGATACATACTGCAGATATACAGAGGGATACATCCATGTGTCTATTGATCTATAGTTGTACAAATGGCTGGGAATGTCTGACCTACCCCCCAGCACTGCCACAGCCAGCTGCCATCACAGACCAATAATAATAATAATACTTACAGTGATTCACATAACCAGGCTATTTGCAATAGATTCAGTGCGGGTTGCGTGTGATTTGTCCTGGTTAAATCCCAACACTCCCTACCATAGAGCAGCCACTAGTCTGTGCTCACTCCAGATCTCTATGGTCTGTATGTCACTGACTGATATCTCAACTAGACTAAATCCCAGCATCCCTTTCCTCCCTCCTTCCAACTCCCCACCCTCTGTCACTGAGATTGCAGGAGTGTCAACTCAAGCCCCTCCCACATCCAGCTATATATACACACACACACACACACACACACACACACACACACACACACGCCAGCTTCCTCATTGCACAGTGCACACTGTCTGGCAGTAAACCTAGGAGAGCAATAAAATAATCCCCACGTAACTCTGGACAAACACTGTGCGGAGGGCCCCACTTTATCCTTTTACCATTTGGGGCCCTGGGAGAACAATTCAAAGTTTTGACTTTATCAACCCAATAAATTTTACAAGGAGAAGTAAACACTGCACACAAAATAAATGTAAATACAAACTTTTTAACGTAAGATTATAACATATAAACCTTCCACATACTATTTCCTATGAAGATATGTTGTAGCAATTATAAAAAATATATAGGGGATAATGTACCCCCAACTGTAAATTATATAGTGGATTGGATAATGCACCCCCAACTGTAAATTATATAGTGGATAATGCACCCCCAACTGTAAATTATATAGTGGATAGTGCACCCCCAACTGTAAATTATAAGGATATTAGAAGTCACCGAGGAGTTCAGTGACCATATAGAAGTAAGAGGCTGCAGGCTTAATTTACAGCTAAGGGTGCATTATTTATTATAACCTACCCCTTTGTGGCTTCTGGTTTCCTTCTCCTCCTGGAACTGTAAGATTATAAGTCTATAATCTTACAGTTCCTCCCATAGAAATCCACTACAAGGGTAGGTGATAACTTTATAAATATAAAAAAGATAACAATAAAAATAATTCCAGTTAAATCCAGTGGAGTGCTGTAGTTTGACTGCTACCATTTGATAGAAGGCTTATGTAAGAACACAATGTCGAATGAATGATGGTACACCAATCTAGACATATAGGACCCCCCAGCAAAACTGTCATGGGGCCCCCTTCCTGATTCATCTACAGCAGTTATCTGTGATAACGGGCTGTATCTGTTATAGGAAAAGTTATGAAGTTGAGCCTCCGTGTGATTTGATCTGGTATTAGTTACGCCTTTGGAAACCACGGTGTGTGCCATACAGTAAATAGGGTAAAAGTACTAAAGGTAGTTATATCATTGGCAGATCGAGGGACGATAATAAAATGTTTTAGCATGTTTCAGACTGGTTATGTTGGTCCGATTTCATGATTCTAATACCGCTATGTGTACGGTCACTTAACAGGGGCGTCTCTAGGGTTTTTGCCACCTGAGCCAAACTTTTCAATGCTGCCTCTATGTACCACTAGTTGCCATGAAATGCGCCACCGCAGCCGGGGTTAGGTGTAAGTGGCTTCCAGGAATGGGCGTGTATAAGCATTTGGTCTTTTTAAACTTCACATCATGGTGGTTTATACAGTTCCTCAAAAAGACATATACCGTAATTCTTGTAAAATAAAATGTTTATTTTCCAAAAGATTTATAAGCCTCACACTACGTCAAGGTAGATTCTTTCAGTAGGGCCCTAAGTAACCTAACCAAGTTGCCCTCCTGCCCAGCTCACACAGATAGGCACATATAACATGCTCTAATGCCCAGATCACACAGATAGCTACATATAACATGCCCTAATGCCTAGATCACACAGATAGGTACATATAACATGCCCTCATGCTAAGTTCACACAGATAGGTACATATAACATGCCCTAATGTCTAGATCACCGATAGGTACATATAAGATGCCATAATGCCCAGATCACACAGACTCGCGCATATAACATTCCCTAATGCCCAGATCACCCACACTACATTGAAAATAAGATGTGCCCAACTGTGCATACACAGATAATTACCCCCACTTACCGTATGATGATCAGAGCAGGACCTGCATTAAATTGTGTGTCCGTGAGCGTGCACACACATCCATGATTTTATTTTCCTTTTGCTCTGCCTGACGCTTTTCTGAAAAAACAATTTAAGGTGAGCTCTGCCTGCCGCCTCTCTGATATTTCACAGGGGCCCCGTCCTGAGCTGTTTGCTTATATTATCTCATTAGAGAGACACTCCATGGTCACTATAAGGCTGAAACCAAACTGTGATGGACAGCAATGCGCGTGAAAAGTGAGTGCGTGTTATCGTCTGTTTGCACTGCAATCCACACAATTGTCTGGAGTCAAAATGTTTTCGATCCGCAAAAAAATGGTAATCACAGCACATGTGATGTTGGCCTCCTTGACACACACTGATCTACAATTCACTAAAAGAGAGTGATTTTTAACGAGTGTAACACAGTGTGGCCTAGCCCTTAGATTCATACTTCAGGTTGCATAAATGGTGTCACCAGTAGAAAGTATAAAATGGAACTATAGCAGTACTAGGCTCGGTACACACGAGGCAATTTTGCAGGCAAACCGACCAATATTCTTATTTATCGGTCAGTTGGGTTGCAAAAATCGCAGGCGGCGAATATCCGTCGCCCGGATCGGGGAAAAAGGCGATCGGACACGGCGGTAAATCAGCGCAGATTGCACGTTTGCCTATGGACCGCACGGTCGGTAACGGGCGACAGTAATTCATCCTGGCCAATCGCTCGGTCAGGAGTGAAAAATTTGCATGTGTGTAATTAGCCTTAGTAACAAAATTTATGTCTGAGATACTCACAGGTTTTTGCAGAAAAAGTGTTTATATTTATTCACCCATAATACAGGACAAATAGGAAGCTTTTAGGGTAGTACTCCAGTGGCATGTTAAGGGGGGATTACTGGTGCCTGGGATACCCCCTTTCTGCCTGCTCGGTGTAGTCTGCTGTTCTACATCTCCTGGTGTCCATAGACCGTTATATAGATTGTTAGGTAAAATGTGACATTGTAAATTGAGCTGGAGTGACATGAAGCATTTTCTTTTGTTTGAAAAAAGTATCCAGACTGCCATGTGACTGATGGCAGCATAGAAAATTGTATCAAGTATTGCTGATACTGGGTTTATGTACAGTACTCACTGTACCTACTACACTGTGATGGGGCTTTGTGAGCAGGAATAGGGACATAGATATCCTTTTTGTATAGCATTATATTATAAATACACAGGAGCGATTGTTACATATATTCTTTATACTGAACAATCATTCAATCTGCCCATACATACTCCAATGTTATTGGCTCCTTCTACTGTAGTAAAGAGAACTGGTAATGGAAAATTTCCATCTTGCCTGATCAAACTGACAATATTCAGGGAATTCTGTCAGATCTGCCATCAGTGTCACAGCTCTGTCGGTCGAAGAATGTCTTGCGGCAAAAGTCTCTTATGGTTCGCACTATCGCCGACAATTTACCGACATGCCCAGTGGTCTGTTTACCCTATCCAGATGAATGACATCGGTCGCCGCCTTAAAAGACCGTATTTTGGAAGGGAATTTGTGTGTTTGTACTGCAGATTTTAAAACTCAATAATGCCAATGATGAGGACATTGTTGTTTTTTACTTACCCTTTATATAAGTCACATGCATTAAAGGTAGGTCAGTTGGTGTGTGTACTCATATCAGGTTGGGGGATAAAATACTAACTTTTTTGATGATTGGTTAAAATGTGTGTTTTTTACTATAGTTACCCTTTAAATATGGCTGCCATGGAAATGAAAGGGTGGATCAGTAAGTGTGTGTACCTGGATGAGGTTGGAAGTTAAAAAAAAAACTTTTGATTATTGATCAAAATTAGCTTTTTTGACTTTAGTTACCCTTTACATATGGCTGCCATAGTAATGGATAAGTAGATCAGTAGGTGTGTGTACCTGTGTTGGGTTGGGGGTTAAAAAAACAAACTTTTTTGATGATTGGTCAAAATTAGTTTTTTTACTTTGGTTACCCTTTAAGTATAGTTGCAATAGTAATGGAGGAGTAGGTCAGTAGGTGTGTGTATCTGTTCCACGTGGGGGTTAAAAAAACAAACTTTTTTGATTATTGATCAAAATTTGTTTTTTTGACTTAAGTTACCCTTTAGGTATGGCTGCAACAGTAATGGAGGGGTAGGTCAGTAGGTGTGTTTACCTGTATAACGTTGGGGGTTAAAAAAACAAACTCTTTTGATTATTGATCAAAATTTGCTATTTTGACTTTAGTTACCCTTTAAGTATGGCTTCCACAGTAATAGATAAGAAGATTAGTAGGTGTGTGTACCTGGGTCTGGTTGAGGGGGTATGTCTTTCTTGTGTTTACAACCATAAAACTATCTTTTATTGAGGATAAATCTAAATTAGTTTTTTTTATTTTAGTTACCCTTTAAGTATGGCTACCACAGTAATGGATAAGTAGATCAGTAGGTGTGTGTACCTGGGTCTGGTTGAGGGGGTATGTCTTTTTTTGTGTTTACAACCATAAAACTATCTTTTATATATCAAAAAAAAATTGACTTTATTTACACTTTAAGTATGGCCACTGCCACAGGAATAGAAGGGTAGGTCAGTAGGTGTGTAGGTGTGTGGGTATGTGTTTTTGCATGTATGACTATATAACTAACTTTCATTGATGATTGATCAAAATTCGTTTTTTGACTGTAGTTTTCCTTTAAGTATGACTTCCATGGGGATGGAAAGGTAGGTCAGTAGGTGGGTGTACCTGGGTCTGTGTGGGGGGATTGGGGGTATCACCATTTGTATATATGGCCATGAAACAAACTGTTTTGAAATATCAACATTTGAGGATTGTTACCATTATAGTCTATGGGGGGAAAATGTCCGGAAATTCGCCGATAACACCGTAACGCTTCCGCGGATTCCTTAGCTAGAAGATAGTACACTTCTCCTATATGCCCCGCACATCTGTACCGAATTTCATGTCTCTAGCTGTGGGAGGAGATACAGTCCAAAAAAAGCGGAAGAAAAAACGGAAGAAGAAGAAAAAGAAGAAGAAATAAAAAGAACAGGAATTTGGCTTTTTCAGGCCAAATTAACAAAAGTAAATGGTATATCTGTATTGGTTAACTGTCATGATAAATATGGCAAGTAGAGTATATAATATGATATGATCTATATACTATAATACATGGGTGTATTTGGTTGTGAACTTCCTACTGGGCTTGTTCAGTGGTAAACCATTCAGGAATCCCCTCCTTAAAAATCCTGTGTTTGCCCCGGTGCTCTACCCTTAGTACTACTGGAAAATGTTGCCTGTTTGTCTTGTATTATGGGGGAATAAATTTGAACACTTTTTCTGCAACAACCTGTGAGTTTGCAGAGAAGGAAGACAGGCGTGCACACCAAGGATGGAAACCGGACCAACAAGATCAGTAAAAGCGATCCTTTATTATATTACATTTAAACAACCTGTGAGTATCTCAGACATCAGTTTTGTTTCTTGTACTGATTTTGTCTGAGTAGTGCAGCCATTGCTGGGATACTCAAGCACAGAGGGAGTTTTGTAATAGCCCATATTGTGACCATAGCAGTATTATCTACAAGGCAATTGTCTAGGGCCCAGAAAAGGGGATCCAGATACAAAAGCAGAAACAGTATTGTAATCCATACAACACAGATAAAGCAAAGAAGGGCCCCCCAAATCACAACCATGCCTAGGGCCCTATTTCCTCTTAATCCTTCTCCGCATAGAAACTCCATATCCAGGATAAGATATTATGGTTCCATACATTCCAGAAAGGTTCTTGCTAGAACACTGATTTAAAGGGTAACTGTGGTCTCCCTTATAGCAGTATATAAAGGTGCGGTGGAGTGTTTTGAATCTGTTTTGAGCTCGCTTAAGTTGTTTTGATAGTAGTGTTTGAGTTGTTGTGTGTGAGCTAGCAAAGCATTGATCTACCCCCCCCCCCCATGCCTTAGGCACGAGCATGCACAGTTGTATCCGACTGCTGCAGCTGTCTTTTAAAGGGCATGTCCACTCCCAAAACTAAAATTTAACCCCATACTGGCCCCGCTTTGTAGTTTACCTTACATTTCTGCTCCTTTTGGTTCTCCTGCAGTGCCTTTTCAAAGTCCAGGAAACTGTAGAAGCTGTCAGTCAGTCATCCAGTCCCTGCTGCTTGCCTAACCCCAACAAGGACTGTGACATGCGCAGGGGAGCCCTCCCTCCCACCATCCGGATACATCCTCCACAGCCGTGGCACCTAGTGTGAATTCCTCTTCACATAAGGTAGGTAACAGCTGCCTAACCCCAACCACCATAATATTTCTTTAAAATGCTTAAAATGTTACTTACAGAGCTTTCTCTCCTGCTGCGGCTTCAATGATGTCAGCCGCATCTGTAAATGGCCGCGTCACTTACCTTATATGAATAGATCATTTTCAGGGGGGACATGCCCTTTAAATAGCTTCAGAAAAGATATATTTTTTTTTTTGTTTGAACCAAAGATGCTAGAGACATCATCCTAGGCTAAGAGAAATCTTGTAAATAGAGGACATTTGTATGGAGACCAAAGTTACCCTTTAGAAATAAAAGTCTTCATCCGTGTGAATCATTAAGTGTGCAGTATCATGTGCTTGTTCTTAACAATTTGACATTTTATAATAAAATATACAAACACATGAATTTGCTGTTTGTAGAGTGAATAAGTAAATATTCTTTGGCCAGTTACAGGTGTTAATGATCGAAATGTCTCAGGCACCTTGAACCCTCACTATAACCTGTATAACAAATGAATTACAAATGTCAATAGGGCTAGGGAAAATGCTTTTTTCTGTTAGATTTAAAGGGTGACTAAAACTTATATTTTTTTAACTTTTTAAAAATCAATAGTATAATTACATACTCCAATTTAAGATAAGGAATATAGTGATTGTGGAGCAGCTGACAGCTCGTCCCCTCTAACACACACCTTCTCTATGACACAACTCCCTAATTTAGTTCTTAATTAGTTTAGTTCTATAGGTTTGATCGAGTCGATGGAAATATCAACCCATGTATGGGCTTCTGTTTGAGACCCTGCACAGGGTATTGGACTGGTTGGTAAATGTTTCAGACAATGCGAATCCTACATCCAGGCTGGCTATGTATTAGCAGGCAAAACAAATGGTTCGGCTTGGAGGCACCCGGGGTAGAATTCCTGGTCGTCCATGAAACATTACAAACAGTCCCATCTATACCTGCAGTATTTATAGCAGATTTTAAGCAGCTAGATAGACAGAACAAGATAAAATTTAATGGGGAAGTACCGATCAGCTGCGCCATCTTACAACCATCAAGGTGGTTTTGCCAGCTTAAGAGGCTTTAAATTCAGGTTGAATGGTGGCAAGATTTATTGGAAGCTACAAAGAAAATTATCTTTATAGTCAGTTTTCTATTCATTGCATTTGTTCTTTTTTGTATTTAAAGGGCATGTCCACCCTTAAAAATTGTTTTTAATAATATTGTTTCCCCATGTCTGGCAGCCCCAACTGCATATATTTTATTTTCCAAAAGCCCCCAAACTCTTACTTACCTCCCTCGTTCCTCCGCCGCACTGCCGGCCCTCTGCTTGCGAGAATGCAAGCAGAGGGGCGGGACGGCAGTCGGTCGTGATTGGCTGAGCGGCAGCCAATCACGGACGCGGCTGCCGGTCATTCAGTGCAGCGGAGGAAAGAGGAGAGGTAAGTAAGAGTTTGGGGAGCTTTGGAAAATAAAAATAGCGGTTGGGGCTGCCAGACATGGGGGAACATCATATTAAGGGGGTTTTATGCTAGGGGAGGGATAGTAGAGCGGGAGGGAGAGGGAGGGAGAGGGAGGGGGGGGGAGGGGGGAGAAGGGCTGCAGTACGCATGGCAAATTTCGGAGGCAAGGTAGCAGGCAGAGTCCTGCTAGCCTCCGGTGGACAGTTTTGGGACTTTAGGGGGGGTCTACAAGAGAACCCTATTGGAGCTGGGATGTGAGGTAAGGATTACACTACACTACATGGTGGGGCCATTACTGGGGGGATTATAGTTTTGGGGGTGGACGTGCCCTTTAATTTTGAGTATTTAGCAAATAGTTTCATTTACATGCTTGTATAACGTGGGCCATTAAATAATGGAGCTGAGATGGTTATAGAGGATCCCAACAAGGCTAAGGTGCTAAACCATTTTTCCCTTTGTATTAACAATAGAGAATCCTAGTCCTTATAGTAGGGTCTGTAATAATATGAACAGTATAAATGAGGAATATTCACTCTGGCTGACAGGAAATGGTACTGAAACAATTAGACAAAGTTAATATCAATATATGGAAAATATCCTCGGATCTTTAAAGGGCATGTCCACCCCCAAAACTATAATCCCCCCCACTACTGGCCCCACCATGTAGTGTAGTAAAATCCTTACCTCACATCCCAGCTCCATAAGGTTCTCCTGTAGTCCCCTCCCAAAGTACCAAAAACTGCCCACCAGGAGGATAGCAGAGTCCATATAGGATTGCCTCCTATCTGGCCTCCGGGAGAAGTTTGGCATGCGTACTGCAGCCCTTCTCCCTCTCCCTCCCCCTCCCTCTCCCTCCCGTTTTGCTATCCCTCCCCCTACCATGAAAACCCTTGCCCACATAATAAAATATGTTCCCCCAGCCCCAGCCGCAAAAAAATAATTTTAAGAAAGTCCCCAGAACTCTACTTACCTTCCCTCTCTCCCCCGGCATTCTGAGAAGCCGGCAGCCGCGTCCGTGATTAGCTGCCTCTTGCAGTGTCTTGCAAGCAGAAGGCCGGGCCAGGCATCGGAGGAGAGAGGGAAGGTAAGTAAACATCTGGTCACTTTCTTAAATTAATTTTATAGCGGTTGGGGCTGGGGGACTGTATTCTATTATGTGGGGAAAGTTGATAATAAGGGTGGACATGCCCTTTAAAGAGTTTATTTAGAACACTGTTTCTTACCTTTTCAGATTCACTTTTGTCTGGTGACTGGTGCTGCTCGACTGGAAAAAAAGATAATGTAATACCAATATTTAAAAAAGGTAGTTGTTCCCAGCCTGGTAACTATAGACCTGTAAGTAACTTTGTTATAGGATTATATCCTTGACTTTGTCTCCAGAACTGATCTTATTATTAATAGTCAGCATGGATTTATGAGAAATAGATTATTTGCAGGGGAGGACTGGCCCAGTAGGCTGAGGGGCAAATGCCCCCCGGGCTGGTCTCCAATGAAATATTTGGGCTGCCACAGAAGCTATTAGTAAGTTACATTCTTGAAAGGCACAGGACATGTCTCTAGCTCTAACATGGGCAAGGAACAGTAAACTACTCCTCCTTCAGTCAATTTACCAGTTAGCCCACATGTTCATTAGCAGTGTTAGTCAGCCCCCCACTTCATTAGTCAGTGTCATCAGCCCTCCAATTCATTAGCCAGTGTTATCAACCCCCGAGATCATTAGCCAGTGCTGTCAGACATCCTGTTCATTAGCCAGTATTGCCAGGCCTCCAGTTCATTAGCCAGTATTGTCAGCCCTTCAGACTCTTAGCCAATGTCATCAGCCCTCCAGTTTATTAGCCAGTATTGCTCGCTAAAGAGAAGTTTTGCAGCAGAGGTAAATATACTTACCTTAGGCCCTGGCTCCTGAGTTATTACAAGGCATTGGTAAGGCCTCATTTGGAATATGAAGTGCAGTTTTGGAATCCCATATACAAAAGGGACATCTTGGAAATAGAAGCAGTTCAGAAAAGGGCAACTAAATTAATAAGGGAAATGGAGGGACTTGACTATGCAGGCAGGTTAGACAAGTTAGGGCTGTTTACATTGGAGAAGAGACGTTTGCGTGGGGATATGATAACCTTATACAAATATATTAATGGACAATACAATGAACTCACTGGTGCATTGTTCACTAATAGGTCATATCAGAGGACACATGGACATCCTTTAAGGTTGGAAGAAAAGAAGTTTCATCTTCAGGTTAGGAAAGGTTTCTTTACAGTGAGAACAGTGAAACTGTGGAACTGTCTTCCAGCAGATGTGGTAATGACATATTCATTGAATAGCTTTAAAAGTGGACTGGATAAGTTTCTAAAACTAAAACTCTTTTTATTAGCTGTGTTTTTTGCCTTCATCTGAATCAACTGTTAGGTAGGGTTAAAAATGAGGGTGAATAGGTTGGACTTGATGGACGTACCGTATATACTCGAGTATATTATAGTATATAGTTTAAAAAGTAACCTAAAAACCTTGATCGGCTTATACTCGAGTCACAAGGAACTTACCTGCAATCCAGAGGCAGCCGCGAGTCCGGCGGCAGTTCCCAGTAGTTCTTTGGGTTGCGCGATGACGTCATCACGCACGCTGCGGGAGACGTATCGCGCAGCCGAGAAGCAGTAATGGGAACTGCCGGCCGGACTCGCGGCTGCTTCTGGATTGCAGAGAGAGGAAGATGAAGACCAGGTACGGGTAAGTGAGCTGGGGGGGACTGGGGGGAGGGCTGGGGGTACTGGGGGGAGGGCTGGGGGTACTGGGGGGAGGGCTGGGGGGAGGGCTGGGGGGACCGTATGCCATGCAGACACCCACATTACTTTTACTATAGGTGGTTGGAAACTACAAATCCCAGAACCAAGCATGCTGGGAGTTGTAGTTTCCAAACATCTACAGTGGAAAGGTATTAGGGTGGGGGACAGAATACCATACAGTAACCCCCAAACCTTTCTACTATAGGTGGTTGGAAACAAACTCCCAGCAACCAAGCAGCTGGGAGTTGTAGTTTCCAAATCTACAGTGGAAAGGTATTAGGGTTACTGTATACCCTCGGCTTATACTCGGGTCAATCATCTTTTCTAATTTTTGAGGCAAAAATGGGTGCCTCGGCTTATACTCGAGTCGCTTATACCGAGTATATACGGTATGTCTTTATTCAACCTCAATTACTGTGTTGTCTGTAATGTTTTCAAAAGAACAACTGCTCAATGTAAAATAATGTGTCCTTGGCTGCAGTCCCCAAGGCTCCACTCAATTTCCATAATTGTACCTGTTTTTGCATGGAATGCATGTGAGCTGGATCAAAACTAGTGCACACATAATAATGTCCAATAACAGATCAGAATGCAATGGATTCCGGTCCTATTGCATTGCATTTGGAATGCATACAGTGGGGCCCAGCTCTAACTCTCTGGCTGTTGTAGTGAGTTTGGTGACTGATCAGCCTTGGTTACAATGTATCATTGTCCATCTTTTCGCATGATATTTTCACAAAACACACATTCACTTTTTCAGGAGGGGGTTTGGCAAATAATGTAATTCAGAAGTAAATAAAGCCCATGGCTGCAGCTTAGATGCTTACAGACTTCCAGAGTGTTGTGCATGAAGCAGCTAACTACATTTAATTAAGGTTCTCGGGGGTCCTGTTAGAACCCGGCCCTATTGGGGTTTCTGATGTTTTGTAAAGTCTCACAATAAACTAATATTGCAGTGAAATTCTGCTGTCTGGCATTTTTGCTTTTTTGAACTCAGGACGTTTCAGGATGGAAAACATTTATTTACTTCTGTCAGATTCTTTACACACTTACATGTCTCACCTTCTATGGTCTGGAAAACTGCCCAGTCACATTACTTTACATCCAACCTTCTGTCACAAATCATTATCTGGGAACACCGCGGGAACATCGCAAGGTAAGAAACCGGTATCTGGCCCAACATTAATATCAATTAGCTGATCAGGTCAGATCAAACATCAAATTGATGTAACATCGAGTAAAGCTGTCTGGTCAGCATTAGAGAGTCATACACCTTACAATCTTTGTACAATCTTATCACAATTCTGAGATATAAGGTTTGCCTTGACAATCTATTCCAATCAAAATTACACAGAAGTGGTAAGATTTTGCTCAATTTGCGAGTGAGCAACGACCCCGACGGCCGAGTGCTACACGCGACGGTCGAGAATCGTCCGTATGTATGCATTCGGTTGGGAGTCATTTAAGAAAGGGAGAGGCGGTTCCGACAGGATCGATTGAATGTTGCGTGAGTGCTCGGTCGGGTAAGTAATATCGGGTATATGTATGGCCACCTTTAGCCACAATGCAATCAACGCCTTGCATTCAAAAGGTCCCTAACACGTGGCTGTCATATGCTAATTGGGACTTTCAAGGGTACTTATATTGCAAACAGGATCTTGTACAAGTCATTCTGAATTGAGAAAGCCAGATGGATGTCTAGTGAAACTTCTTCAAGAACTTAAGTCCAGTTGATCTAACTGAATACAACAGATATGCCATGACCTGGATGAATGAGAACCTTCACAAGCACATGGTACAATAGCATATACAGTAAAGGGTGCTGTACTGCTCCAGTGGCAGTCTTGTTTTTAGTTTTGCCCTCTCTGTTTTTCCTCGATCTATGGTTATTACTGTAGTGTCTCAGCCTGTACAACTTAATAAATTTCCTGAAAAACTTTGAACTACACTCTGAAAGCTTTACCACTTGAGAAGCAGAACATAACAATGGTTTTGATAAGATGATGTGACATTTGGGGCCATAGTCATAAAGGCGCGATATCACTTTTTAGCGTTCAACACTCAGTTTAACGTTCGTTAAACTGATTATTAATTTCTAATCGATTTAGCGATCGCTATTGTTATCGTAAATAATGATAATGATCGTAAATTATCAATAAAGATGGTAAATCAACCAAAAGATATAGCTTCCTAAAAGCCTCCATGGAAACATGGTAAATTCCCAGAAGTCTTTGTTCCTTATTTGCATAAATCTACAATAACGCAATCATAGATTTATGATCCCCATAGAATACCAACAGCGGTAGTTTATTAGTTTACTATTGCATGGAATTCTATGATCGAACGTTGGTTAACACTGTCGTACATTACCGCTAAATTGCGATACCGCACGTTTATACATATGGCCCGTTTATACAATATGCCTGTTTATACATATGGCCCGTTTATACAATACGCCCGCTTATACATATGGCCCGTTTATACAATACGCCCGTTTATACATATGGCCGTTTATGCAATACGCACATTTATACATATGGCCGTTTATACAATACGCCCGTTTATACAATACGCCCATTTATACATATGGCCGTTTATACAATATGCCCGTTTATACATATGGCCCGTTTATACATAGGCCCGTTTATACGTATGGCCTGTCCGTTTATACATATGGCCCATCCGTTTATACATATGGCCCGTCCGTTTATACATATGGCCCGTCCGTTTATACATATGGCCCGTTTATACATATGGCCCATTTATACATATGTCCCGTCCGTTTATACATATGGCCCGTTTATACATATGGCCCGTCGTTTATATACATATGGCCCGTTATACATATGGCCGGTTTATACTATGGCCCGTTTATACATATGGCCCGGCGTTATTAAATATGGCCCGTTTATACATATGGCCCGTTTATACATATGGCCCGTTTATACATATGGCGCCTTCCGTTTATACATATGGCCCGTTTATACATATGGCCTGTTTATACATATTGGCCCGTTTATACATATGGCCCGTGTTAACATATGGCTGTTTATACATATGGGCCCGTTTATAATATGGCCGTTTTATACATTGGCCCATTTATACATATGGCCTCTGGTTTACATATGGCACTTTATACATATGGCACGTATATAATATGGCCCGTTTTATACAAATGTGTCACATTTATAACAATGGCCCGTTTATACATATGGCCCGTTTATACAAATGGCACAATTTATACATATGGCCCGTTTATACATATGGCCCGTTTATACAAATGGCACATTTATACATATGGCCCGTTTATACATATTGGCCCGTTTATACATATGGCCCGTTTATACATATGGCCCATTTATACATATTGGCCCGTTTATACATATGGCCCGTTTATACATATGGCCCGTTTATACATATGGCACATTTATACATATGGCACGTCTATACATATGGCCCGTTTATACAAATGGCACATTTATACATATGGCCCGTTTATACATATGGCCCGTTTATACAAATGGCACATTTATACATATGGCCCGTTTATACATATGGCCCGTTTATACATATGGCCCTTTATACAAATGGCACATTTATACTATGCCCTTATACATATTGGCCCGTTTATATTGGCCCGTTTATACATATGGCCCATTTACTTACATATTGGCCCGTTTATATACATATGGCCGTTTATACATATGGCCTCTTTATACATATTCCCGTTTATACATATTGGGCCGTTTATACATATGGCCCGTTTATACATATTGGCCCGTTTATACATATGGCCCGTTTATACATATGGCCCGTTTATACATATTGGCCCGTTTATACATATGGCCCGTTTATACATATGGCCCGTTTATACATATGGCACATTTATACATATGGCACGTCTATACATATGGCCCTTGGTGCTTTGCTATGCTATGAACATGGAGATGAAAATTCTTTGTAAGAACAGGAGGTTAGATTTCTTACACCTACCTCTCTGGAAATAATTTATTAAGGATATTAAGAGCATTTGAGTGCATACGAGTTGAGGGCTGAATAAAGGAAATGTAAAGGATCCATAGATAAATTAGTAAAGGGATTTATTCTAAAAGGATTTGTTTTCGTACTTAACATTTTTAAGGGGGACATTTTCGTTTTTCCCAATTCTCAGTAAGCTTTGCCTCAATGTTAATCTTCATCTTCATCAACATCTTCATCCTGGTCTTAATCCTCATGTTGGTCATCAACTTCACTCTCAGATATGTCCTTATCCTGGTCTTCACCTTAACCCACAATTTAGAAACACACACAAAATTATTTTATGCTGTATAGATAATATTTAACCCATTAATCAGTTAACTTGGTCCAGTTGCACCCCCGTTGTCCTGTTTGGACGGATTATGTGGTGTGAAATCCCAAAAGAGGTTAAAGGAAAAGTGTCAACCCCTCAAACAGCCATTTTCATTTACATACCCACGTTTTCTAGTAAGTTATATGTATCTTACATTTCTTACCTTTAAATGGCTGAACGATCCCAATAAGCTTTCTAATTTCCCGTCTGGTTGACTTTTTAATTGGATGTTCTGTAAAGAATTTGTGCTGTAAGAGTTCTTGGGCAGATGCACGGTCCACTGGATCGCTAACTAGGCACAAATCCCAAAACTCATTGAATGTATTAGACCTGGAAAAAAAAAATTCTTCATCAGACTACAGCGTTTAAGTGCGATGCACATAGCGCACTAACAGGGTTATTTAATAAAAGTTCTTATTATCGTTAAAAATGGCACTGCCCAGGCCCTCTGCTTGCACAGAACTGAAAGCAGGGAGCGGGACCGGCAGCCGTGTCTGTGATTGGCTGAGAGGCAGCCAATGACGGACGCGGCTGCTGGCAGTTCACAATGGCAGAGGATAGAGGGAAGGTAAGTATCTATCGGGGCACTTTCTGGATATAAGATTATAGCGGTTGGGGCTGGAGGAACTATCCCTACAATATACTAACAGGGTTTTACACTAGGGGGAGGGAGAAAGAAACGGGAGGGAGAGGGAGGGAGAGGCAGGGGGTAGGGCTGTTCTGTGCATGGCAAAATTCTCCCGGAGGAGAGACAGGAGGCAGAGTCCTATATGGACTCTGCTATCCTCCTGGTTGGACCGGGGGGGGGGGGGATGCTGGGGAACCCCTTGGGGCTGGGATGTAAGGTAAGGATTTTATTACACTACACGGAGGGGCCATTGGTGGGGGAAATCATAGTTTTGGGGGTGAAAATGCCCTTTAACAATAAGAGCTTTTATTGAATCTCCCTGTAAACCTGTCAGAGGATGCGGCGGAGGAACGAGAGACCAGGTAAGTTCTGTAACTTCGTTCCCGGCTCCTGAACATTTTATTGAAGAACAGGAGGTAAAACACAACTTCTTTACCTCCAGTTCTTCAATATAACTGAATTGAAAAAAGTGATTTTAGCAGTGGAGATCCCCTTTAACTCTACAGAAACATTGAACTGATGTTAACGTAGATTCTTCTTTTAGTTCACTTTTATAATGTCCATAAAATAATATATCTACAGTAACATTTGAACTAACAGCCTAAGTGTAATTGGTGTGAAGCAGACTACAGTATAGACGTATAGATAGACGTATAGATGTTCCAGTACAACATTTACATAGTGAGCACAGTGAAAAGTAAAACGGGTTTGGAGAGAGACTCACCACCCAGCAGAGTTAAGGTTTGGTTGGTCCAGGTTGCAGATCAGTATTTTCTCTTGTTGTTTTGTAAAATTGGTGAAAGCTAAATTTAAAGAAAAAATATCCCGTGAGAAACTGCACACAACCCAGACACTATTACAATTATATCATTTGTTTTTCCTAAACAGAGGACTAACAGTCCTTCCTTAGTCAAGGATTGACTGACACATCAAATGAAGGAACCCATTGGGTACAAGAAATATGAGTACATTAGTATTTATTCTCCTAATCATATACACCTGATTCAGAGGTCAAGGGTTTTCTGCAGATCTTTGCGCAAACCATAGTTAGGGAAAATATTAAAGGGGGTACAATAAAAACTATGCAAATGTTTCCTTTTTCCAGAGACATATAATGTTTCATATTGCAAAGGATGCTGTAACGGGTTAAAGTGATGATCTGCTAAAGTTATAATCTGCCAAACCTGCAGTGGTGTGATTTTACATGGTAACTAGAGTGACTTTCCCCCCATCTTCTCCCTTTGAAAACTACATTTCCCAGGGAGGTAAGAGACAATATTTCTACTTCCTGTACTGTCCATTAAAGCCGTTGAGCTTTCAAAAAGCCACTTACACAGTAGCTGATATCTCAAAGCAAAGCTAAGGCTGTGTACTCACTGGTAGAATCACATTTCATATTGCTGCCTATAGACCTACCACTGCTGTTTTGGCCCAATCGTCCATTGAAGACCATAGGATTGATTGTTAAGTCAGTCAGGAGTATCTGGCCGTGTGTACCAGATCTTATGGGGCCCATAAATGAACAAATTTCGGTGGTGCGATCCTAATATGGTACGATCATCATAATTTCGTGTATGGGCGGTCATACGATCGTCATACAAATTCTTTTCAATTAGCCCAACAGGAACATTTTTGTTGATCGCTCAACTGGGATGTGTTGTGTATGGTGTTATGTATGGTGTATGGGTCACATTGAATAGGGTTTCAATTGTACATTGCATTAGATGATCATTTTACAATATATTTATATATAATGCTTTAATGCACATATAGGAGGAAATTTTACTTACCTGGTAGTCCATTAGCCATTTCAGTAAGTACTATACCAAAAGACCAGATGTCACACTGGAAAAAACGGAAATAAAAGTCAAAAGCCAGTACAGGGAAAGAGCAGGGTCCATGGCTTGTTGCACTTTGCTATTTTCTGAAGGGAATGGCTCAGACAATGCCCAATTAGTACAAAACCCTCGTTATAACATCAGTTGGCATGGGTAATGCACTTATTTTTCCTGTTAGCAAGGGATATGGCATCTCCCCGTTTGGTTTCTTTGTAAGTGTGTATCCATTCCCATTGTGTAGAACAGGATGTTTTGACCTACAGTAAGTGAACTGTAAGTATCTGGGCAGCACCGGATTTCCCTATGTGCAGAATATTAACATTTTTATTCCACGAGGATTAAACCATTAAAGCTAACTAGGACAACTATTACCCTAAAATAACCTTAGATTTCCCACCCAATTTCATATTTACCCAACTATGGTAAAACAGAGACAGTAAATGTACTATGCCCACATTATAATTAGTGAATATGTGTCAAACCTTTTCATCATATCCCTGGTTTTCTCCAGAATCACATCCGTGTACTTTTGGTGCCATCCAATGAGCTGTACCTGCTCTATCAATAATTGTCTCTTGTGATTCTCTCATTTGCATGGCCAGGCCAAAGTCAGCTAGAATTAAAAATTGTACTTATAATTTGTTGTTTTAATATTGTATAGCAAATAAGAGAGAATAAGTAAACGAACAAAACTTATTCTGATTCTACCGTATGATTAATCACCTCCCCGTTCTACTCATGTGGAGGGAACGTCCACCCTTAAAGGGTATGCCCTTCATTTCCTTGGCCTCTGCCTCTAAAACTACTTCCAGGAACGGAGTAGCCGGACCGGCACTGGCAGCCATATCTGTGATAACAGTCACAGACACAGCTGCCAGCTATTGAGAGAGCCAAGGGAACCAAGTTTGGTAAGTCTGATTCTGGGCACTTTTTTGGGTTGCTCCCAAGGGGCAGATACATTTTTACACACAGGAAGGCTCTTAAGCTGGGTACACGCGAGGCAATTTTTCGTGCAAACCGACCAATATTTCCATATATCGGTAAATCAGCCCCGAAAATTGCTGGCATGTGCGTGGTCGCTGGTGAACAATGTCTGCCACCTGTTCGCCTAGTAGGATGAAAAGGCGTTCGGGTGCGGCAGTAAATAATATCACCAAATTTGCCCGTGTGTATCCAGCCTTAGTCTTCAGTTTCCTGGACTTTGAATAGGAACTACAGTCTACAGGAGAACCATAAGGACCAGAGATGTGAGGTAAGGCTTTTTTAACACTACACAGTGGGGCCAGCAGTGGGTTAAATTACAGGTTTCGGGGTGGACATGCCCTTTAAAAACAAAAAACTGATAACTTCTCAGTTATTTGCCCACAACCCCAATTGATATATTCAGGACATTATTAGATGTATTAATAACCAGTTAAGGATAATTATTGACCCCATTCTGGCAGAGGAAGCTGGCTACTCCCTCCATGCAGTTAATCAAGGCTGTGACCGCTGACATCACAACCAATGACTGACCGCCGTTTCCCCTGCTGCCTCTTTTGCACTTATAAAAAAGCTCATTGTGCAGAGGCAGGAGGCAGATACCAGAAAGGAAAATAACTTATCATTAAATATCGGGTTACAAATACATGTAATAAACTGGTAAAAATAGCAGTTGGGTTGCAGGCCCATATCTAAGAAGTCACTAGATTTTGTTTTAAGGGGGAGTATGATAGCATGTAAAAAAAAATGTTTTGGTCTCCTCCCACCTATTAATTTAAAGGGTATCTCCACCACCGATATCATTTTTTATATAATGTTGGCCACCGCTTCTCACCAACCACTTTATTAGATGTGTAAAAAAACCTGAATTTATACTTACGTGAATTCCTTTTCATTGAACCCCAAAGGCAGCCATAACAATGAGATAGCTCCTCCCCTGGTAGGACCGTCCCAGTTAAAAAGGCCCTCCCTGGCCCATCCCTCCAGTGAATGTCCGACTAGCAGTAAGAAACCGGAAGCCATAGAATGTAATAAAATTTATTAGTGAGGGAGTGTGCTGCCTTTGGGGTTCAAGGAAAAGGAATTTACGTAAGTATAAATTCAGGTTTTCCTTTTCACCCCAAAGGCAGCCATAACAATGAGAAGTAACTAAGCAGTGATCGAGGGAGGGAATCAAATCACAGATTTAAGGGCATTACGTCTAAATGCCGCTTCCCTTTCGTGCAGGATATTTAGCTTGTAATGCCTCACAAAGGTATAAAATGAGGCCCAGCTGCTTGGCAGGTAGCTGCTCGAGAGTAACCTGTGCCTTGACCGCCCAAGAAGTCGAGACTGCTCTTGTTGAGTGCGCCTTGATATTGGTTTGTGGTGTCATACCAGCTTCCTTGTAAGCAGAAGAAATAGCTAACTTAAACCATCTGGCTATGGTTGTTTTACTGGCTTTGCCACCTATCTTCTCCAAGGTATGTGATTAGTAGGGAATCAGATTGCCTGAAGTTCTCTGTATTTGACAGGTAAGTTAGGACACATCTTTTAACATTCACTAAAGCCAGAAGTTCCTCTTCTGGATCTGAGGAACTCGGTATTAACGAAGGTAAGAATATGCTTTTGTCAATGTGGAATTTTATAAGAGACTTTAGGTTTGAAGGCTGGATCTAGTTGAAGGTGTAGAACTTCGTCTTTAATTATTAGAAAGGGTTCTCAAAGCTCAAAGCTTGAATCTCACTAATTCTTCTTGCGGAACATAAAGCAATCAGTAATGCTGTTTTCCAGGTTAACATATTTATCGGAATATCTTCTAAAGGTTCAAATGGTGTTTTACAAAGATTTCACACCTTTACACCTTGAGGTCCCACTTAGGAAATAATTGTCTAATTCTGGGACTTATGTTTACGGAAGCTTTAAAAATTTATGAGTAAATTATTAGCTAGACTGATCTTAAAGAAAGGTCCTAGAGTGGCAGTTTAAACCTTGAGGGTACTGGGAGCTAGGCCTTTTTCAATTCAAAAATAGAAGGAATGTGAGAAATTCACCATTTTTACCTTTAACACTGCACCAAGCTTGAGATTTTTCTCCAAACCCTGGAATATATAATAGATGTGGAAGATTTTCTGCTTAGCAGGAGGGTATTGATTACTGCAGCTGAAAGACCCATTTTTTCCATTAAGTCCCTTTTAGAAGTCATGCCGTAAGGTTCAGATCCATAGGATTGGGGTGCAGGATCGGCCCCTGTGATAAGAGATACTGAGAGATCGGAAGCTTCCAAGGGGTTTTGATTGATAATTGAACCAGATCCGAGAACCAAGTTCTGCGTGGCCAAGCTGGGGCTATTATGATGATTTTTACCTTGTCTGAGTATCTTCAGTATTCTTCTTCAGTATTCTCGGAATTAAAGGGAAGGGGGGAAAGATGTATGCTAACTGGAAATTCCATGGTACTGACTGAGCATCTCTTCCTGCAGCTCCTTGATCCTTGACTAGAGAGTAATATACCGGAAGTTTGTGGTTCTTTGCAGATGCCATTATATCCACCTGGGGAACCCCCATAACAGACATATTTTCTGGAATATTTCTTGGTTCAGTTCCCACTCATTGTTGTCTAGGAGTTTGCAGCTCAGTCTGCCTGCCCATAAGTTTGACGACCCCCTGATGTAGAGGGCTGAAAGGCCTATCAAGTACCTTTCTGTCCAGGAAGATATTTTCAGGGATAGATTGATTAGGCTCTGGCTGTAAGTCCCCCCCTGATGATTTATATAGGCTGCCGCTGTACGGTTGTCTGTCTGTATTTGAACTCTTTTGTCCTGGATCACACTCTTGAGGGCTTCCCAGATGGCTGAGAGTTCCCAAAGTTCGAGGAAATTGTAGTTCTCTTCAAGTGTCATTTGGCTTGTTTTGATACGTTTAGACAGTGAGCACCCCATCCCCAATTGCTTGCATCTGTAGTAAGAATTAGAGGAGGAGGGGGAACTAAGGGATTCCCCTTGTTTAGATTTTTCTGAGACAACGACCAATTCAAAAATATTTTGGTATCTGAGTATTTAGAAGAAGAGAAGATGTTTCTCAGTTCCAGACTGAGAGGAAGAATGTTTGAAGTGGTCTCATATGAGCTCTTGCCCATGGAACCCCTTCTATTGTGGCAGAAAGAGAATGAGTACTTGAAGACTTGATCTTAATGAAGTTGAGGGAGCTGTTTTTAGATGGGCAACTTGAGACTTGATCTTGGCAATTCTGATTTCTGGAAGATGGACTAGATACTGAAGAGTGTCAAAATGGAATCCTAGAAATTTTTTGTTTTGTTCTGGAGTTTAAGATGACTTTTTCCAATTCACTTACCACCCGAGATTTTGTAGGGTTTGTATTGACACAGTGATATTCTTCTGTAAGTTTAGAGGAGAACTATCTCTTAGAAGCCAGTCGTCTAGGTATGGAACAACACTTACTCCCAGTTTCCTCAAATGAGCTGCCACTACTATCATAACCTTGGAAAATACCCTGGGGGCTGAGGTAATCCCGAAGGGAGGGGCTGCAAGTTGGAGATGTTCTATCCCTTGCTTCGAATGTATGACATGGGCGGATGGGAATGTGTAGGTAGGCGTCTTTCAAATCTATGGCAGCTTGAAAGTCTCCTGGAAGAACTGTTTTTATTACAGACTTGACTGATTCCATTTTGAAATGTTTCTTTATTATGTACTGATTCAAATATCTTAGATCTATGATTAGTTGGAAACCGCCTGTGGATTTTGGGGTTAGAAATACTCTCCTCTGAATCTTTCCTGAAGAGTAACAGGAACTAGAACATCTTGAGATTTCAATTTTTGAATTTCCTGAAGAAGAGCCTTCTTTTTGGGTGGAAAACTTGGATTTTTTGAGATTAGAAACTTGTGTGGGGGGATCTCTGAAAACTCCAATGAATAGCCTTTTTTGATGGGGGCATATTTATAAAGGATTGTCTTTTTCGCCAAATAATTAGCGCAGCACATCGCAGCGAAAATAGCGCCATTTGGGGCTTCGTTTCGCCTTATTTATAAAAAAGCGAAAAAAACACACTTCGCGGCTGAAAAAGGCGAACGGGCGCGATAAAGAGCGAAAAGTATCGCAGCGAAAACTTAACGCATCTAAGAAGACTGCATTGTGAAAACCATTCGAAACCAGAAAAGCCCACTAGAAAATGATGTCAAGTTCAAAATGGCCACCTCACATTTACCAAGAAGTCAGCCATGTCTTATTTAGTCAATCTTCTTAGAATTTCTCAATTGGAATACAATTTTCTTTTGCACTGCACATTCGCCTTTCTAATGTGCGTTCACCTTTCTAATATGCGTTCGCCTTTCTAATGCGCGTTCGCTTTTCCAAGGCATATTCCATTATAATGTGCGTTCGCCTTTCTAATGTGCGTTCGCCTTTCTAATGTGCGTTCGCCTTTCTAATGCGCGATCGCCTTTCTAATGTCGCTTTTCCAAGGCATATTACACTCTAATGCGCGATCGCCCTTCTAATGCGCGTTCGCTTTTTCAAGGCATATTACCCATTAGAATGCCTTTTCGCTCAAACAATGACTTTTCACCACCTTCAGGGTCGCGCTAATCTTTCGCTCTTTTTAACGCAAAAAACACCTTTCGCTCTTTTATAAATCGCGTTATGCCTTTTTGCTCCTTTTTCGCTAAAATTACCATTGCGAAGTTTGGCGAAAAGGGTTTAGCGATAGCTCGCGGAAACGGTTTCGCCATTCGTTAACGCTACTTTTATAAATAGCGTTAACTGTCTTTTTGGCGAAAACCCATGCGAAAAGCGAATGCGAAAACATTTCGCTACTTTTCGCTCTTTTATAAATATGCCCCATGGTCTCTAAAACCCACTTGTCTGATATTATAAGAGCCCAATTTTGGTAATATGCACTCAGGCAGCCCCCCACAGGTCTGGCATCATTGAGAAAAAGGTCTATTACTGGGGAGACGACCTCTTCCTCTACCTTGTTTGCTCTTGTAGAAGGAGAGAAATCTATCTCTTCCTGTCCTGAAGCCTCTGCCTTTGTAAGGGTTTTTTTATCTTGAGGTAAAGAAAAAACCTTATCTTCCCCTTTCTTGCCACCGAAGCCGGAATTAACGGACCTCACTGAGACCCGATTGTGGGTACTGAAGTGAGTAAATCACAGCGCACAGGCTCTTTCAATGTGGCAAAGTATTCTTATCCCCAGAGGGGATCTATACAATTATTATTCCAACTCTGCAGCCAGTCCTTTCCCTCAGGGATTAGACTCCTTCATTGAACAGGAACTGTCCACTAGGTAGGACAAAAAACACTGGAGGAATGGGCTAGGGAGGGCCTTTTTAACTGGGACTGTCCTACCAGGGGAGGAGCTATTTCATTGTTATGGCTGTCTTTAGGGTGAAAAGGAAAAGAATCCCAACTGTACTTACAGCTCCTCAATCCTACAGTGTTCTGATCTGGCCCCCTGCGGCTGTTGGCAATAGAGAATGCCGTGGGATTGAAGAGCTATAAGTACAGTTGTGATTCTTTTTTTACACATCTAATATAGCGGATGGGGTGGAATGGGATGGCCAACATTATAAAATGATTTTACACTAGATGAAAGGCAGGAATAGAGAGATCAGGAGGGAGGGGGGAAAGGGATCCCCTACGCTTGCCACTGTCCTTTTAGAGGACAAGGAGGAGGCAGGAACCTTTCATACAGGAAGACAGCTCCTACTCCTCAGTTTCCTGGATTTTGGACAAGCACTTAAGGAGAACCATAAGGAGCAGAAATAAAGGTAAGAATGTTTTTACACTACACAGAGAGGCCAGCATGGGGGCAAATTTTAGTTTTGGGGGTGGACAAGCCCTTTAAACACTGAATTCGCCTTACCTAGTTTGGCTTTAGCATCAAGAGTGAAGAGAATGTTTGAAGATTGCACATCTCTATGAACTATTCCAATGCCATGCAGATAAGACAGTCCCTGAGGAGGTTAAAAAAAGAATTGCTATCTTTCCTATATTTTTAGCATTAGTGATACATCAACTTGTTAGCTAAAAAATGCTGTTTGCAAATCCTACCTGCAAAATCTCATTTGATGTGTGTTTTATCCATCGCTCTGGAAAAAAACTTTTATAAAACTCATAGTGCTTCTTGATAAGAGTTTCCAGGCTGCCTCCTTCGCAAAATTCCATTACTATCTAAAATATCCATAAAATACTTCGTGTTATATTGTGAACAGTATTAATATCTTTATGTATTCATAGTCTGTAGGAAAGTGATTGGTCAGTCCCAAAAATAGCCAATAGCAGCATCATCTGATGCACAGGGACAAGATCTTAATTATGGAGGTTTCAGCATGTATGTTACAAAAAGCCTGAACACCAATTTCTACATTTAATTTAATGCCGGACTCTGGAGTCTTCAAAAATTTTACAAAACAAAAATTTGGAAGCCAGAGCAATGTCCTGTTGAAGTGAATTCATTTCTTTTTCTAGGAATAATCAGCATTGTAAGTGACAAATGTTATTTCAGCATATTAAAGTGTATCTCCACTGAAAAATAAAGTTTGGGCATTTAGTTTTATTGAGGAACGGTAGGTAAAGGAGCTGTGCCTTACCACCCGTTCTTTAATAAAACCTTCAGGAGCCGGGAGAGAAGGTAAGCTTCTTACCAGATCGCTCGCTCCCCTGCCGTGTAGTCAGACCTTCTCTCCTGGCTCCTGATCGTTTTATTGAAGAACGGGAGGTAAGACACAGCTCCTTTACCTCCCATTATTCAATAAAACTAAAAGGCCAAACTTTATTTTTTCAGTGGAGAAACCGTTTAAACAATTTTTAGTGACTTGCTATGGCTGTTTCCAGAAAATACACCTTATTTTTACATACAATACAAGGAAGCACTCCAATTAGGCTAATTTACAACTACATTTAGCGGAAGTGCTACTGATCTGGTCAAACATTTATACAAACATAGAAAAGATAATCAATGCACATTTCTAGGCCCCATACAATATCATATTATCTGCACACTGGCATACTTTATAAACAAAGGGGTTTTAGTATACATTACTGTGATCTCATGAATGAAAAGCCTCCCAACCTAGACCTTTCTGTGCCCCAGAGAGAAGAAGGAAGGGTTGGTGAAGATAAACCTACTGTAAGAACCTTATTTAGGAGATATTATAAGTTATATATCATATACAGATAACTATATATTTACACAGCTAAAATGTAATTATTCAAATGCAATACAAAGATTCTTACCCATACTTCATTACATTCTTCTTTTGGGTCATAGTGTCTATACGCCTTATGGTAACGAACTACATTTTTATGTTTACATTTCCGAAGAATGCGGGCCTCTTGCTGTTCTGGAAACTCTGTACTTCCATTTTCAATTAGCTGTAAAGAAAGCAAATCATGCTAATTAAAATAATTGTTTTTATCATGTCTGTAAATTGGAATCTTACAAGGTAGCAGGTAGGTTAATATACTGAATTGACTTCCATATTTAAACCAATGATTACAGTAAAAAGTCATCCTTAAAATCCTTGGAAGCTGCCTTCTTGCATTGCATACCAGGAGAAAGTAAGTCTGTGTAGAATTCAATGAGGTCAATTTCATTGTATAATGACAAACTTTCTTGCCTAGGGTCACATCAAGGACTCATCATCTTTTCCCATTAATAATTTAGCGGTTGGTTGAGGGTATTGTGGAATTTTTACTTTTATAAAGCAAGATTTTGCCAAATATTTCTTGGCATAAAATATGAATATTGCAGATTAATTTTAATCAATATCAAATCAATTCCAGTTTTCCGCAATCTTGGAATTTGTTCCAACACAAACAGCGAAATTAACCCTACGTGGATTTAATATTGTGCCTTCAGCTCAGGGTAATTTCCAGTGTAGTCTCAATCCAGTGTGACTTTGACATCAGTGTGGCTTTAAAAAGTGCCAATCCACCACAAATACAATATTAAATTGGGAAATTAAAGACGGGAAATCCGGGTTTTCAACTCTCACTGATTCTCCCTGATTGTTGGTTAAAAAGAGATAGCTGACTATATATTAGCACATTTACGATGTTGTATGGAAAAGACAGGTACATTAAACTATCTGCAGGGTAATATGGAAAAGACAGGTACATTACATTATCTACAGGGTAATATAGAAAAGACAGGTACATTACATTATCTACAGGGTAATATGGAAAAGACCGATACATTACACTATCTACAGGGTAATATGGCAAAGACAGGTACATTACACTATCTACAGGGTAATATGGAAAAGAAAGGTACATTACATTATCTACAGGGTAATATGGAAAAGACCGATACATTACACTATCTACAGGGTAATATGAGAAAGACAGGTACATTATATTATCTACATGGTAATATGGAAAAGACAGGTACATTACATTATGTGCAGGGTAATATGGAAAAGACAGGTACATTACATTATCTGCAGGGTAATATGGAAAATACAGGTACACTACATTATCTACAGGGTAATATGGAAAAGACAGGTACATTACATTATCTACAGGGTAATATGGAAAAGACAGATACATTACACTATCTACAGGGTAATATGGAAAAGACAGGTACATTACACTATCTCAGGTAATATGGAAAGACAGGTAAATTACACTATCTGCAGGGTAATATGGAAAAGACAGGTACATTACACTATCTGCAGGTAGTAATATGGAAAAGACAGGTACATTACATTATCTACAGGGTAATATGGAAAAGACAGGTACATTACACTATCTGCAGGGTAATTGGAAAGAGCAGGCATTACATAACTATCTGCAGGGTAATATGGAAAAGACAGGTACATTACACTATCTACAGGGTAATATGGAAAAGACAGTAAATTACACTATCTACCGGGTATATGGAAAGACATGTACGTTACACTTCTACAGGGTAATATGGAAAGACAGGTACATTACATTATCTACAGGGTATATGGAAAAGACAAGTACATTACATTATCTACAGGGTAATATGGAAAAGACAGGTACATTCACTATCTACAGGGTAATATGGAAAAGACACGGTACATTACACTATACTCAGGGTAATATGGAAAAGACAGGTACATTACACTATCTGCAGGGTAATATGGAAAAGACAGGTACATTACAATCGCAGGGTAATATGGAAAAGACAGGTACATTACACTATCGCAGGGTAATATGGAAAAGACAGGTACATTCACATATCTCAGGGTAATATGGAAAAAGACAGGTACAATACACTATCGGATGTATAGTGGATGGAAAAGACAGGTTAACATTAAAATATCTGCAGGTAATGGGGAAAAGACAGGTACATTAAACTATCTCAGCGGTAGGGTAATATGGAAAAGACAGGTACATTAACACTATCTACAGGGTAATATGAAAAGACAGGTACATTACACTATCTACAGGGTAATATGGAAAAGACATGTACGTTACACTATCTACAGGGTAATATGGAAAAGACAGGTACATTACATTATCTACAGGGTATATGGAAAAGACAGTACATTACATTATCTACAGGTAATATGGAAAAGACAGGTACATTACACTATCTGCAGGGTAATATGGAAAAGACAGGTACATTACACTATCTGCAGGGTAATATGGAAAAGACAGGTACCATTAAACTATCTGCAGGGTAAATGGAAAAGACAGGTACATTACACTATCTTAAGGGTAATATGGAAAAGACAGGTACATTACATTATCTACAGGGTAATATGGAAAAGACAGGTATTACACTATCTACATGTAATATGGAAAAGAAAGGTACATTCACTATATCTACAGGGTAATATGGAAAAAGACAGGTACATTACACTATCTCAGGGTAATATGGAAAAGACAGGTACATTACACTTCTGCAGGGTAATATGGAAAAGACAGGTACATACATATCTACAGGGTAATATGATGGAAAAGACAGGTACATTTACACTATGCAGGGTAATATGGAAAAGACAGGTACATTACATATCTACAGGGTAATATGGAAAAGACAGGTGCAGGGTAATATGGAAAGACAGGTACATTACATTATCTACAGGGTAATATGGAAAAGACAGGTACATTACATTATCTACAGGGTAATATGGAAAAGAAAGGTACAGACAGGTACATTACATTATCTACAGGGTAATATGGAAAACACAGGTACATTACAAATCTACAGGGTAATATGGAAAAGACAGGTAATTACACTATCTACAGGGTAATATGGAAAAGACAGGTACATTACACTATCTACAGGGTAATATGGAAAAGACCAGGTACATTACACTATCTACAGGGTAATATGGAAAAGACATGTACGTTACACTATCTACAGGGTAATATGGAAAAGACACGGTACATTACATATCTACAGGGTATAGGAAAAGACAAGTACATTACATTATCTACAGTGGGTAATATGGAAAAGACAGGTACATTACATATCGAGGGTGATAGGAAAAGACAGGTACATTACACTATCTACAGGTAATAGGGAAAGACAGGTACATAACTATCTGCAGTGGTAATATGGGAAAAGACAGGTACATTACACTATCCAGGGGGTAATATGGAAAAGACAGGTACATACACTATCTCAGGGTAATATGGAAAAGACAGGTACATTACATTATCTACCGTGGTAATATGGAAAGACAGGTACATTACACTATCGCAGGGTATGTGAAAAGACAGGTACATTAAACTATTGACAAGGGTAATGTGGAAAAGACAGGTACATTAAAATATCTGCAGGGTAATATGGAAAAGACAGGTACATACACTATCACAGGGTAATATGGAAAAGACAGGTACATTACACTATCTACGGGTAATATGGAAAAGACAGGTACTTACACTATCTACAGGGGAATATGGAAAAGACGGTACATTACATTATCTACAGGGTAATATGGAAAGACAGAGTACATTACATTATCTACAGGTAATATGGAAAAGACAGGTAATACACTATCTGCAGGGTAATTGGAAAAGACAGGTACATTACACTATCTGCAGGGTAATATGGAAAAGACAGGTACATTAAACTATCTGCAGAGTGGGGTTACTGATGGAAAAGACAGGTACATTAACTATCTACAGGGTAATATGGAAAAGACAGGGTACCTTACATTATCTACAGGGGTAATATGGAAAAGACAGGTACATTAACTATCTACAGTAATATGGAAAAGACAGGTACATTACATATCTGTACAGGGTAATATGGAAAAGCAGGTACATTACACTATCTCAGGTAATATGGAAAACGACAGGTACATTAACTATCTCAGGGTAATATGGAAAAGACAGGTACATTACATATCTACAGGGTAATATGGAAAAGACAGGTACATTACACTATGTGCAGGGTAATATGGAAAAGACAGGTACATTACATTATCTACAGGGTAATATGGAAAAGACAGGTGCAGGGTAATATGGAAAGACAGGTACATTACATTATCTACAGGGTAATATGGAAAGACAGGTACTACATATCTACAGGGAATATGGAAAAGACAGGTAAAGTCATAATTACAGGGTAATATGGAAAACAGGTACATTACAATATCTACAGGGTCTAGGAATAAAAAGACAGGTACATTACACATATCTACAGGGTAATATGGAAAAGAAAAGGTACATTACAATATCTACAGGGTATATATGGAAAAGACAGGTACATTACATTATCTACAGGGTAAATGGGAAAAGACAGGTACATTACATATCTACAGGGTAATATGGAAAAGACAGGTAATTACATATCTACAGGGTAATATGGAAAAGACAGGTACATTACATATCTACAGGGTAATATGGAAAAGACAGGTACCTTAATATCTACAGGGTAATATGGAAAAGACAGGTACATTACACTATCTACAGGGTAATATGGAAAGACAGGTACATTACATTATCTACAGGGTATAGTGGAAAAAGACAGGTACATTACATTATCTACAGGGTAATATGGGAAAAGACAGGTACATTACATATCTACAGGTAGATATGGAAGACAGGTACATTACATATCTACAGTGGTAATATGGAAAAACAGGTACATACATATCTACAGGGTAATATGGAAAAGACAGGTACATACATACTACAGGGTAATATGGAAAGACAGGACATTACACTATATTTACAGGGTAATATGGAAAAGACAGGTACATTACATTATCTACAGGGTAATATGGGGAGAAAGACAGGTACATTCATTATCTCAGGGTAATATGGAAAAGAAAGGTAATTACATTATCTGCAGGGTAATATGGAAAAGACAGGTACATTACACTATCTGACAGGGTAATATGGAAAGACAGGTACATTACATTATCTACAGGGTAATATGGAAAAGACAGGTACATTACATTATCTACAGGGTAATATGGAAAAGACAGGTACATTACATATCTACAGGGTAATATGGAAAAGACAGGTACTACACTATGTGCAGGGTAATATGGAAAGACAGGTACATACATCTCTACAGTATAATATGGAAAGACAGGTACATTACATTATCTACAGGGTAATATGGAAAAGACAGGTGCACGGGTAAATGGAAAGACAAGGTACATACATATCTACAGGGGTAATATGGAAAAGACAGGTAATAATTACTACAGGGTATATGGAAAAGACAGGTACACATTACATTATCTACAGGGTAATTGGAAAGACAGGTACATTACATTATCTACAGGGTAATATGGAAAAGACAGGTACAATTACATTATCTACAGGGTAATATGGGAAAAGACAGTACATTACATATCTACAGGGTAATATGGAAAAGACAGGTACATTAAATTATCTGCAGGGTAATATGGAAAAGACAGGTACAGTTACACTATCTGCAGGGTAATATGGAAAAGACAGGTACTTACACTATCTGCAGGGTATATGGAAAAGACAGGTACTACATATCTACGGGTAATATGGAAAGACAGGTACATACATTATCACAGGGGTAATATGGAAAAGACAGGTACATTACATTATCTACAGGGTAGTACTATGGAAAAGACAGGTACATTACATTATCTACAGGGTATATGGAAAAGACAGGTACATTACATTATCTACAGGGTAATATGGAAAAGACAGGTACATTACATTATCACAGGGTAATATGGAAAAGACATGTACATAATTATCTAGGGTAATATGGAAAAGACAGGTACATTACACATATCTGCAGGGGGTAATATGGAAAAGACAGGTACATACACTATCTTCAGGGTAATATGGAAAAAAGACAGGTACATTACATTATCTACAGCAGGGTAATATGGAAAAGACAGGTACATTACATTATTACAGGGTAATATGGAAAAGACAGTGGTACATTACATTATCTACAGGGTAATATGGAAAAGACAGGTACATTACATTATCTACAGGGTAATATGGAAAAGACATGTACATTACATTATCTACAGGGTAATATGGAAAAGACAGGTACATTACATTATCTGCAGGGTAATATGGAAAAGACAGGTACGTTACACTATCTACAGGGTAATATGGAAAAGACAGGTACATTACACTATCTGCAGGGTAATATGGAAAAGACAGGTACATTACACTATCTGCAGGGTAATAGGAAAAGACAGTGCGTGTACACTATTCAGGGTAATATGGAAAAGACAGGTACATACATTATCTACAGGGTAATATGGAAAGACAGGTACATTACACTATCTACAGGGTAATATGGAAAAGACAGGTTACATTACATTATCTACAGGGTTAATATGCGAAAAGACAGGTACATTACATTATCTACAGGGTAATATGGAAAAAGACGGTACATTACACTTACTACAGGGGTAATATGGAAAAGACAGGTACATTACATCTACTACAGGTATACAGGGTAATATGGAAAAGACAGGTACATACAATTATTACAGGGTAATATGGAAAAGACAGTACATTACATATCTACAGGGTAATATGGAAAAAAGAAAGTACATAATTATTAGCGGTAATATGGAAAAGACAGGTACATACACTATATACAGGGTAATATGGAAAAGACAGGTACATTACACTATCTGCAGGGTAATATGGAAAAGACAGGTACATTACACTATCTGCAGGGGAATATGGAAAAGACAGGTAACATTACACTATCTACGGGTAATATGGAAAAGACAGCTGATACAACATATCTACAGGGTAATATGGAAAAGACAGGTACATTACACACTATCATGACAGGGTTAATATGGAAAAGACAGTACATATCACTATCTGCAGGGTATATGGAAAAGACAGTACATTACACTATCTGCAGGGTAATATGGAAAGACAGGACAGTTATCACTCTCTGGCAGGGTAATATGGAAAAGACAGGTACATTACACTATCTACAGGGTAATATGGCAAAGACAGGTACATTACACTATCTGCAGGGTAATATGGAAAAGACAGGTACATTACACTATCTGCAGGGTAATATGGAAAAGACAGGTACATTACATTATCTACAGGGTAATATGGAAAAGACAGGTACATTACACTATCTGCAGGGTAATGTGGAAAAGACAGGTACATTAAACTATCTGCAGGGTAATATGGAAAAGACAGGTACATTACACTATCTACAGGGTAATATGGAAAAGACAGGTACATTACACTATCTACAGGGTAATATGGAAAAGACATGTACGTTACACTATCTACAGGGTAATATGGAAAAGACAGGTACATTACATTATCTACAGGGTAATATGGAAAAGACAAGTACATTACATTATCTACAGGGTAATATGGAAAAGACAGGTACATTACACTATCTACAGGGTAATATGGAAAAGACAGGTACATTACACTATCTACAGGGTAATATGGAAAAGACAGGTACATTACAATATCTACAGGGTAATATGGAAAAGACAGGTACATTACATCTGAAAGTAGAGTGATTTTCACGGCTATTTTCTCACTGTTGCCTTTTAGTCTGGTCTGTAATAGAGAGAAAAAATTAGTCATGATTTCCAGAAAAAAGGGTCATTTTAATTTTAATAAAATAGATCATTAACCTAATGGGGCTAGGACAGAAAGGAAGTATGCCCAGAACAGGGATATTAACTGGGGCAAGGGCAGGATTTTTATGGGAGAGATTCCTGAAAGGGTTATCATGGGCAGCAGTGAGAGCAACCCCATTTTTAGACACCCATCCCTCTTTTTAAAACCCTTTTACTTTTTGATGACATTAAAAGGTATGTCCAGCCTAAAAAAAAAGTAACCTTAGAAATGTCAATCAACCTGCCAAACCCCACTTTCACATTATCTATACCTTTCAAAGATGCCCCAGAAGTTCCTTACCTGTCCCAGTCCCTCACTGATCCTCCTCTGCTCTGCGGCTGACAGACGCTCCACTTCCTGTGGCTGTTAGTTAAGGTGCGACGTGACGTCATGCCCAATCGCCTGACAGCCACGACCAGGAAATAGACTGTTTGCTCGAAACAAGCTCAAAAGATCAGCTCACAACAGAGGCTGCCTTAAAAAATTTCACAAAATATGGACCCCCTGGCATAAGCATGAAAGGCACCACCCAGTATTGGTACAATATAGATAAGACCAGTAAACTAATTTCCCCTCCATCATCTTAGCTTCTGATGAATCCTAAAGAACACTGCAGACAAGTACACAAATATTTGTAATTTATCTCCTAAAAGTGACTGCAAGTTATTTATTCCCTCCCCCCCCCTTACCCAATCTAATACCATGTACAAACCAAGAGGTAATATAATTTTATTGTACAAATGCATATTTATGAAACTGTAATATTATTGGGTTTGCAATAAAATAAAGTATAAAAAAAAAACATTTCTAAAGTAACTTTATTTTAGGCTGGACTTGCCCTTTAAGGCGCCAGAAATGCAGATAACAATAAGCCAACAGAAAGCAGGGATCCTGGGCACTTGCAATCCCTCCTAAAAATGATTAACTAAACCAATATTTTAATAAAATATTATAATATAAAACTTACTTTATACACCAATGAAAATTTGCCTTCATACATTTGCTGGAAATTACTTTCAAATATTTCAGTGGGGTCCTGTAAAAATAACAAGCAGAGAATTCTTCTACAGTTCCTTCATTTTGTTTAGTCTATTTATTTAAAACTTTTCTTCTTAGATTAGCTCATAAACAAATTGCACATAACCAGGGTTATTCAATAAAAGTTCTTATCGTTAAAAATGGTGCTAATTTTGCCCCAACCAATCAGATGTTAGCTTTCAAATGTTAAATAATATCTGATTGGTTGGGGCAATTAGCACCATTTTTAACAATAAGAACTTTTATTGAATCTCCCTGAAGATTTATTATTTAGTGCAATATATAAGCTTTAAAACACAAAATCAAATTTACAAGACTACCTTCACAAATGCAGGAAAACATTGCACTAGCGATATTGTACGATGTTGCCCTGCGTTATGGCATAGCGGTATCCACTGATTTAAAGGGCAAGTCCAGCCCTGAAATGAAAACTTACATACAAATATATAAGTCTAAACTGAAATCCTGCGCAATGTCCTGTTTCCCCTGTTTCTGCTTCCTGGGTCTTCAAGTTAGCAACTGTCAGTTATGGATTTGACAGTTGACATCCCAGCCAATGACTGAATGTTAATCCCCTTCCAGCCTCTTCTGAGCATGCCCAGGCTCAGTACAGGCTCACTACAGGTTTCTAAATTGCTCAGTTTCCACAAGGCACCCAGAAGCATAGCAGGCATACAGTAATGAATTCATAGGGCAAACTATGATATATCAACATATTTTAAAAAGGCCATTCTTCTAAAAGATTTTCTTATGAGGGTGCAGTTGTCCTTTAATGACAGGAATAATGCATAAAACTGCTGCATTTTTTTTCTTAGCGCACATCCAGCAGTGTGGTGTGTGAAGGGAACAGTTCACTCCAATTGGCTATGCGTTTTCCTGCCCGATTCCCCACATGAAACGCACCCTAGTGTGAACGAAGCATTACAAGTTATAGTAAAGGGCATGTCCAGCCAAAAAATAACAAAGTGGTTTTAGCCTCAGATGCATTTTAAGCTTACCTTAACCCGGCGCTCCCACGCTGAGATATATACTAGGTGAATTGGTCAACAAGGCCTGACCGACTTTTTCGGCCGACAAAGCTCCCTGCCTCTAGCTTTCTGTTTCAAGATGATTACAAGCAGGGAGGAGCAGAGTGCGCTCGTATCCGGCTATTCTGTGTTTGGACTGTCAGCCATTGGCCGTGACGTCATGCCCCACACCGTTTTGGGTTAATTGGTTAATTTTTGGCTGGAAATTCCCTTGAATTATAGTTTCAGCTAGCACATATAGACACTGTGATTATATTGTACCTGCAATAATATTAGCACACGGCTGTCGTGCAGCAGGATCCTGAACTCCAGCAAAATACAAATGCTATGGCGGAGGACTTGCCAATAGAAGGAGATCCTTCGACAAGCCTCCACAAATAGCTCTTAGGAGCAATACAAGACTCTAAAAAAGCCTTAATGGCGGTCCTGGACGAGGTCAAGACTGATATCAAGACGGATATCTCACTCCTACGCCACAACCTGTCCAAGATCAGGCACAGGATGGGTGAAGCGGAATCCCATATATCAGTTCTCGAGGACACCATAACCCCACATACGCAAAGTATAACACTTCTGCAACAAGAACTTACAGCAACCAGAACCAAACTTGATGACCTGGAAAAGCGCTCAAGGTTCAAGGCAGAATGTTCGGTTTATTGGCTTCCCCGAGGGTGCCGAAGGACAGCAGCCCACGCAATTCATAGAGGGAGGGATCCACTTATGTTTTGAGGTTTCCGAGCTGACCCCGCAACTGGCTATCGAAAGGGCCCACCGAGTCCCGGCAAAGGCCCTGATCCCAGGAGGGCAACCGAGACAACTTATTGCGCGTTTCCTGAACGCAAGAGACAGAGATACCCTGTTACGTATGGCTCGAAATAAGGAAAATCTGCAGTTTGAAAACTCTACCATAAAGATGTTTCCCGGACTTCTCCTTGGACTTGCAGAAGAGGCGTGTCACCTTTGCAGAGGTCAAGAAAAGTCTAATTACTGCAGGCATATAATACTCAATGATGTACCCAGCAAAACTAAGGATCCAAGAGGACGGTCGAGTGAGATTTTTCGAGAACCCATCCGATGTGTGCACATGGCTGGACGCTCGACAACAGAATCTACTGGGTGCAGGTTGGGTAAGACTACCACCCCACACTCCCTAGCCCCTATGACCACTGCCAACACACCTGCAATGCCCCTCTGACCCCCTGGGCCAGCTAACCCCCTGACTCGGTATGCCACCCTCCCCTTCCCCTTTTGTCCACTGCCGGTTTGGGCTTCCCTGTGATGGATTTCATTACCCACATAAATGTGACTGGTCGGAGCTAACCTCCACCCACCCACAGAGACTTTCAGTGTTTCTCAAATGGCCCTGGCCGGGCCTCAGAACCTCCAGGTACCAATGGAATCACGGGTAGTACCACGTAATACCGCAGTCCCATATCCACCGGAGAAATAATTAACTCGGCGCTACCCCAGTGATACAATAACTGTCCCTACAAGTCTTTTTCTGCCCCCCTACCGATCTGATAATTGACTATGGCACAGCAATCACTGCCAAACAGACTTTTGAGGATGACCTGAGATTGGCACCGGCTCCTAGATCCAGCAAACTGACTCAAATCGAAGTGACTGATACAGGGGGCCGGGGTGCCCTAATCACCCCCAGTTTGAGTTACTGGACCCATTCGAGAGATTGCAAGGGTGGTCAATCAGAGCCCCTTTCTTTTTACTATAACTGTTTGGTTACCTGAAATAATTTTGTGGGTCCCCCCACGCAAATGTATTGGGTTACCAAATTCTCTTGAAATGACTGTCCAGTTAATTTGAAATGGTTTGGTGGGTCCCCCCCACCGGAATGTTTTGGAATACCATGCTCCTTTGAAATGTCTGCCTAACTGTTTTGAAATGCTTTAATGAATACCCCTCCCTAAATCCCTCGGGTTTACATACCCTCCTAATGGGCCAAGCGAAATATCAGCTTGGCTGTCCTGAAATGGTTTAATGGGTCCCCCCCCACCTACATATATCATATTATATTATGTTTAAAGTGCATTTCTCAAAATCCCCCCAACTTTTTCCTATGCCCACTGTAAATCCTCCTCCCCTCCCCCCATCCCTCTCCCCCTCTTTTCTATGTATAAATTCAAGGCATGTGATCATCATTTAGGCAAACTTGAATACCCCTGGTTTACACTAACCTAAACAAACGGAATATGGGAAATTCTCCAGCACAGCTCAAGGCTACATGCCCTAACTGAATCACAATGGTCAATGGACCCTACCCTCCAAACTGTGGAGGAACACCCCTCCTACATCTGGGAATGCAATATATAAGGGATAATGCGCCCCTTACAGTGTAATATAAGGATATTATGCCACAGAGGCCGTAGGCCAAGTGCTTTTATACAGGACAGGGAATTCCGAGGTGGCGTAATGTCCTTATATTATAATGAAAATGGGCGCATTATTTCTTTTAATACATAAGTATTGGATTCCTTCACCCCATTCGCATTTTAAATTCTAGCCATCTCCCTATTTCCACCTTAAATCCCCAAGCTACCTTCTGTAACTTAAACCCAGTAGAAAGGAACATCCCAGCCCAGCATCTATATGGTTAAACAAATCTTTGTGGAGGAGGAGAGAGACATTGGTTATGTAGTGACAGGAAGCAGCTCCAGCAGGTTCTGTTAGTGAAGTTAAACATGGCAAAAAAACGCTGAGTCATTGTCCAGGCATGAACACTGGAATGGGCGGAGTAGTGGGATATAAGAAATATAAGAAATGAGTCACTTAGTGACATAGCTGAGTGATTTTTATAAGGATATATACCACTGCAGCCCCCATTATAAAATATCACACTTATGTATTATATTAATATAATAATTTGATCTGATCACCTGCCTTGAATGTGACAGATTCCCCATGGAACCCACCCCCTTTTATATACAATGCTGGGATATGGATATTGGGTGCTACTTCGGAACAAAGGGCACACATCAGTGGTGACAAGGTCACAAATGAGGTGGACCCTACATATCTATATAATGTCATAGCACTTATACAATGTAAGGAGTAAATTCAAATATGGATACACCCATAACCTTGAACCGAAATACAAAGCTCTTCATTAAACATGGTATTAGAATACCAAGAGATATCTAGTGTTAGGGGACCCACCCAAGTATACCTACAAATCTTATATACAAAACTCTTAAAGGTCCATATTGGTCTCCCCACTCCCCAAACTCTCAACCAAACCGTGCACTCCCCCATTCACAACCTCTAGACCAAGACTTATGTAAGAAGGGTACCCAAACTTAAATGTAAACTATGGACTTACCTGCAATCCCTGACCTACACTACCTCCTCTTCCATATATCTGGTAATTTACCCACTCACATGACATGGTTAATAAACTGTAATTAGATGTCATACCTTTACTGTGATCCCTGGCCGATGCAGATGAGGAGCTATCCAGCGTCCACCCCAAGAGTACGGTACAGTCTAACTTATCTAAAAAACCCTGAGATGATGATCTCGATACCTTATTTAAATCCCACACAACTAAAAGTAGTAATTTGAGTACATGCTCCAACCAAAAGTCTGGCTACACCCCTTGAGAGACTTGGTGTCACCCCAATATTAGCAACACACTCTAACGATTGGACTCTCCCCTGAGATGTCACTCGAACAATACTGACCAAGGTATTCACTAGGATCCTAAAGGGGGCATGTATCCATTCTATCAGATCATCCCAGGGAGTGAATCTGGTCAATATATGTGGAATCAAACATACCCCCAAACCACTATCCCAATTTACATGGTACATTTCTGAATGTTTATATACCATAAACCGAGACAGGAGATGGAGGCTCTGGGCCGATTAGCGGCTCCGGACCCCCCACCCACCCTACTGTTATGTTGTTAAAAAGTGCTCTATATTCACAAATAGTTATGTTATTTATATATTAATTGCAAATTTGATGACTCTGTACCAGGCAAGAAATTCTGCTTCCCTCTGCAGAACCTGCACCTTGGTGCATCCCCTAAGTTCCAGCCCTAGTTTACTAGAGCTCAGTTTAAGTTCAATTCTATAATATCTCCTAAAATGAAAAGTAAATGTCAACCACTATTCTATAATTTATTAAAGTGTTTGTTAACTGTTATGTATAGGCTTCTACAAAACAAATTGGAAGTGGGTTCAATATCCCTTACCCTTCCTTACCCTCCCTTTCACCCACCGACCCCCCCCCCTACCCCTCCACCCTTATTCTGCTACCACACGTGACTCGCCATGTCTCCTTAAATGATGAGCCAATCACTTAAAATACTGTCATGGAATGTCAGGGGACTAAATAGCCCTCGAAAACGATACAGTCATACCAGGCAGACCTGATCTGTTTACAGTAAACTCATCTCCTCCTAGCCACAACCCACTATATACAGCGTCCTTGGATAGGTTGGGCCGCTCATAGCACTTTCTCCTCCTACTCTAGTGGAGTCTCCATTCTAATACACAAAAGAGTAAAATAGTATATTCATGAGGTACAATCAGACAAAAAAGGCAGATTCCTATGTGTAGCACTCTCCATGGAAACAACGCCATATATTATAATAGGAATATACGATCCCCCACCTGCCAAACAGCAGCCACTAAGGGCCGCCTTACTCTTTATACTAAAATATCCACAAGCCCGTATGATTTGCCTTGGAGATTTTAATGCCCTAATGAATCCCTCAGTTGATAAACTCCAATCCAACAGCACAAATATAGCCACACCACTAACACACCTTATCTCCGAACTACACTGGACAGATGCATGGCGATCCACACACCCACACACTCAAGAATACACATGCCTATCCTCAGCCCATAATACCCTGTCTAGGATAGATTATATATTTGTCAGTAAGAAACTACACCCAGAAATAACTAAAGTCTCACATCTCACACAAGAGGTATATCCGATCACTCACCCCTGATCCTGATCTCCCAATACCGGAAAACAATACTAGTAGACCATAGCGCCCCCACCCCTTTTGGTTCACACTTTTCCCAACACCTGATCCAATTAGTGTACAGATAGACATATATTTCCAGAATAACCTGGGAGAAACATCGATAAGTAATAGGTGGGAAGCGTTCAAAGCGGTTCTCAGAGGAGAGTTACAGAGAACTATCACACATATTAAGCATACAACGAGACAAAATGAAGCTGCATTAACCTCCTCACTCCAATCTAATGAATCTAACTATATAAACAATCCCACAGAGAATAATAAATCACTTTACAATTCAATGATAAAAGAAAAAATAAATAGGAGAGAATTCTTCCTTAGACAAAAATACTTCGAACATGGCCATCAATCTGCCAAAATACTCACCAGGCTCACGGACCACCAGACCACAATACAATTATTAAAATTAAAGACCCGGAGTCTGGGATGTGCACCAACACCCCTGATATATTAAATTGCTTTACAAAATATTATACCAAAATATATAATTCCCAACTTGACTCTACGCCTCGCAACATACCCTCAGTGCTAAGTAGAATCCCATTTCCCAAAATACAGCCCTCAGATAAACAAATGTTGGATTCTGAAATCTCCCTCTCGGAGCTCCGAGAAGCACTGGGAAGTATGGCAAGCGATAAAACTCCAGGGCCAGATGGGATACCAGTGGAGGTGTATAAGAGATATGATGAACACACCCTACAGGCATTATGAGAAGTATACAACAATGCCCTCCAAATAGGATCCCTACCAGACTCCATGTACAACGCACATATAATCCTTATCCCCAAACCAGATAAAAACCCTCAGGACTGTGCATCATATCGTCCAATATCTCTGCTAAACACGGACTATAAATTGCTGGCGAAAACTCTAGCTAATCACCTGCAGCAAGTAATTACCTCAATTATCCACCCAGACCAGACGGGATTTATCCCGGGAAAGTCCACTTCCATTAATATTAGGAAGACTTTGATCAATGGCTTGGTGGACCATGACAACTCCGGATCCCCTATTATGCTATCGCTATATGTCGCCAATGCATTTGATTCAGTGGAGTGGGCTTTCCTATGGGAATATATGCATAAATCTTTCGGAAGTTCTATACATGCGCCCACTGGCTACTATCAAGGTAAACGGTATAGGCTCGGACCCCTTCCCCCTAGCCAGAGAAACCAGGCAGGGCTGCCCTCTATCCCCCTTTTTTTCGCATTGGCAATAGAACCACTAGCGATCCAACTTAGATCTCACCAATGTACACCCCCAAAACTAAAATTTAACCCACTACTGGCCCCATTGTGTAGTGTATAAAAATCCTTACCTTACATCCCAGCTCCAAATGGTTCTCCTGTAATGTCCCCCCAAAGTTAAAAAAACTGCCCAGGAGCCTGGCCACCAGGGAAATTGTTTCCGCCTCTGAGCTTTCCTCTCAGAGGTTTTTGGATTGCTCAGAGCAGCCCTTGACTCCCTCCCCCCCTCCCTCTATCTCCCCCTTCCATTTTGTTCTCCCTCCCCCTAGTGTAAAACCCCTTTCCCACATATTAGGGATAGTTCCCCCAGCCCCAACCGCTATAAAATATTTATAAAAAAGTCCCCCGATCTTTACTTACCTTCCCTCTCTCCTCCGGTGTTCTGAACTGCTGGCAGCTGCATCTGTGAGCGGCTGCCTCTCAGCCAATCACAGACGCGGCTGCTGGTCCGGCCCCCTGCTTGCAGTTCCATGCAAGCAGAAGGCCGGGCATTGCGGCGGAGGAGAGAGTTAAGGTAAGTAACAATTGTGGGACTTTCTTGACAATATAATATAGCGGTTGGGGCTGGGGGAAATAGCCCTACAACACATGGAAAATTATGAAAAGGGGTGGACATGCCCTTTAATGGTCTGACGTTGGGACAGTGCACTGCCCAGGTCAGTTTATATGCAGATGACCTAATCCTCTATTCAGGAGATCCTGAGAAATCCCTCCAAACAGCATATGATTTGATTACTAAGTATGGTCCGATCTCGGGTCTCCATATCAACTGGATTAAATCAGCCCTATTCCTGATACACCAACCCACCTCGCTACCACAGTTTGCAAGAACCCTAGTTCCCACTGTCACAAGCTTTAAGTATCTGGGCATTCATATTACCCAATCACCCACTGATTTCTAAGAGCTTAATATATCCCCATCAACAATAGCCAACAAGATTAAAGCCTGGCAGAACCTACCACTTAATCTAATAGGTAGAATTAACCTGATTAAAATTATTATCCTACCCAAGTTACTCTATGTATTCCAACATACCATGGTGCATATCTCTGACTCCTTTTTCAAGAAACTACAGAGCCTTTTACTCCCCTTTTTATGGAACAAAGGCAGAGCTAGAGTTAAAATTACAACACTCCAAAGACCCAAAAATAATGCCGTACTGGCTCTCCCAAATTTTCAGGTGTACTATCTAGCAGGCCAGCTGAGATACTTCAAATCCTGGATATCCCCCGACCCTAACAGAGAGGAGGAATATCCAACACCACATATCTATAGCATGGATGGTATGCTACACGCATATCTTCTAACACATCCTCTGGTCTTCTTAAGCAGCCCAACATACTCTCTTCCCGCAGGTAGCACTGAGCTACACAGGCACCAATATAAAGTCTAGAACAAATCACGGCTTATGCTCAAACACACAAATATACCAGAAGAAACTCCACTATGGTACAACCACAACTTTCCCCACCTACACTCCCTCAACATAGCTCAGCATATGGAACGTATAGGAGTCATAAATTTTGGTCATATGATAAAAAACAAACAATTAATCACATTCAACGACTTCAAAAAAAATTTAAAACACAGGATAATTCTCTTCAATACCTACAATTAAGACATTGTTTAATATCAGAATTTCAAAGTTCCAATATACCATTTTCTCAGAGGAATCGCAAGATGCGAAGGTAGCACTCCACAGTAAACTTAGATTTATTGAAGACCACACAATATATCACAACGTTTCGGGGGGAAACTTGCCCCCTTCCTCAGGTGAGGAGACATTTTCTCAGAGCCCCATTGTTAAAATACTCATGCATGCAGGGAACTAGACATACTATATCACATCTCTACACATGTCTCATGAACTCACAGCTACCAGAATCTACTACTCCCATACTACATAAATGGACCAGATACATACCCACATTAACAAATGAGAATTGGGAAGAACTTGCAGAAACACATCTTAAAGAGTCCCCATCTGCCCCAAATAGGCTCATGCAATTCTACGTTCTTCATCATGCTTATATGACCCCCATCAGGAAGTCGCACATGAGCCCCAAATTTAAGCCCGAATGCCCCAAATGTAAACAGGACAATGCAGACTTCTGGCATATGCTTTGGTCATGCCCCTAGATACAGAGATTCTGGGGGAAAGTCCTTTACTACCAATCCGGAATACTCCCCTTTCCAATTCCTTCAGACCCCAAACTGTGCCTCTTGGGGATACTAGAATCAGACTCCTTGAACAATACACAACTCACTCTGATCAGAGAAACTACTTTCTATGGCAGAATGCTTAGACTGGTATATGTGAGTCGTGGCAGCCTCACCAAATTCAATGCCATTTGGACACCTTAGAATGACCATATATAAAATCCCCTAAGACAAGACATGACTGAGAGAAATATGTGATACTCAGAGTCAGATAAGGTCGATAACCTCTTCACATATTGCCGAATACCAACCACCTCCCCCTCCTATACTCCAGAATTAAAACTACCTACTTCCATAATAAATACTGAATGTAGCAAGCCTTTATGTTGTTAAGTCCAAGTTACCCCCCCCCTTAAGGTACCCGACTATCAAGCATCTTTACAGCTACGTTATTTTAAACTGTTGATATTCAATGTCAATTATGTACTTACCAACTAATCGTTATACGAATCCACGTCTCTCCGATAAACAGTGTACCACTGTTTTATACATTATGTTGATATATGTACAAAGATAACTGTATATGATGTAGTGCAAATGTGCCAATAAAGATACCAGTTAAAAAAAAAACCAATACTGTATGTTTTTAGCGCTAACATTTCTACTTACGTCAACCATGATTTCAATTTCTCCAGTTTCCTTTAAAAGACAGAACATATACGTCAGTTTTATACATAACCAATTGTATACTTTTCAAATTGCATTTGAGCTTGGAAACTAGACTACAAGATATTTAGTAGAACCACCAGCCATGAGCACTTATCCGTATGTGCAGATATATATTAGATATCATGATGGGGATAATATTGTACACTACTCTACCACAGCGCCTTTATTCTACTAGTTTGTGTGTGCACACTATATTACCCTGTGGGCACAAGTCTGTAGAGTTTTGTAAACACGCACAAGTGTACAAGTTAGTGCCCTTATTTTAGATCATTCAATAAAAATATCATGTTTTGTTAATAAGTGATTCATATTTTCTAGGGAATATTGAAAGACAGTTGCTATTAATATGGGCTGATTTGTTTTTTATGTCTTTATTTTCTGGCATATCCAGTGAATTGATTTCCTTTCGTAGAAAAATAAGTTATTCGTTTCTTTTAATAAAATATTTACCGTAGCTATAAAAAGTGCATCTATATAATTATGCAGAATAATAACCTGCTATAGCAGTTACCTCACTAATCAGCTCTAATTAGCTAATGTTGCCATTAGATTTAAAAGTTTATCCATTATCTCTTTTATATCATACATGTCTTTTGTATGAAGGCTCAGTAATATTGTAAAGGGGAATATGGAATGATAGATGGCAGGATATTGAAATCATGGTGTAAATTAGAAAGATTGATCATTGGTTACTAGGTGACCTAGAACTAAAGTCCGTCCTACAGTATATTGGCAGCTTTCATTTCTTATACACATCACTATTGTAACTTTCTCTACTGTAGTTCTATGTTAGCCTATTAGAAGTTTCACATATTCCCATCTTTTTGATAATATATTTATACTAAGATCCAGTAAGGATGGAAAAGGGCAAGTTCAATTCTACATAGGACAATATTGCCTGTTAAGGTAGATGCTAATTGAAGGATCTATGCAATATTAAGAGCAATATATCTGGCTATTGTAACTTACATCACCATCCGCAAAATCTTCCAATAAGTTACTTTCCTTAAAGAGGAAATATAAATAACGTTAGATTTGAACATAGAAAGATCAATGTATAGTCAGAAGAACATTTAATCATGGGATCTAACACTTGCAGTACTGGGGGTTTCAGTGTGACCGATACAAATTAAACTTACTGCAATTGCCAACAACTACAGCAAATTTGGGATCAAGATAAAAGAATAAAGTATCTTTAAATTTTACTGTTTTACTTACATCATCTGTAGAACTGTACGATGATGTTTCCTTAAGGAGAAAAAGAGTTTTTATACATAGTAATTGAGGTTGAATAAGACATCCATCCATCTATTCCAACCTTTATTACCCTCCTCTTTAAGCCTACCTTATAGTTGACCCAGTGGAAGGCAAAAAAAAAACAGCTAAAAATGGGGGTGGGGGATTCCTTTAGGGCTAGGCCCCACTCACACGTTTTTTGCAAGAGATTTGGTTATAATGGAAATTGCGGGAAAACGATATCCTATGTGCATGCTATTGTGCGTCCGTTCACGTTTTGGTAATGCATGCGTTCACCATTATTGGTGCGTTGACGCATGCGTTTCCTTAATGGAAAATGGCAAAATCGCATGCACAAACAAACAACGCACAAGAAGGCACTAAATCACGATTTAGTGCGTTGTAGTGGGACTCCAAATGGTATTCTGAAGGGATCACTGGATCAACCAGAACTACAGTACATGTATTAATACCAGTAATTCTTAATATTATATAGTATCCCTGTACCAACCAGAACTACAGTATATGTATTAATACCAGTATGGTAATTCTCAATATTATATAGTATTCCTGTACCAACCAGAACTACAGTACATGTACTAATACCAGTAATTCTCAATAATATATAGTATCCCTGTACCAACCAGAACTACAGTATAGGTATTAATACCAGTAATTCTCAATATTATATAGTATCCCCGTACCAACCAGAACTACAGAATATGTATTAATACCAGTAATTCTCAATATTATATAGTATCCCCGTACCAACCAAAACTACATTTTATGTATTAATACCAGTAATTCTCAATATTATATAGTATCCCCGTACCAACCAGAACTATAGTATATGTATTAATACCAGTAATTCTCAATATTATATAGTATCCCTGTACCAACCAGAACTACAGTATATGTATTAATACCAGTATGGTAATTCTCAATATTATACAGTATCCCCGTACCAACCAGAACTACAGTATATGTATTAATACCAGTAATTCTCAATATTATATAGTATTTCCTGTACCAACCAGAACTACAGTTAATGAATACTACCAGTAATTCTCAATATATTATAGATCCCGTACCAACCAGAACTACAGTATAGTATTAATACCAGTAATTCTCAATATTATATAGTATCCCCGTACCAACCAGAAACTACGTTTATGTATTAATACCAGTATGGTAATTCTCAAATTATATAGTATCCTGTACAACCAGAACTACAGTACATGTACTAATACCAGTAATTCTCAATAATATATAGTATCCTGTACCAACAGAAACTACAGTATAGTATTAATACCAGTAATTCTCAATATTATATAGATACCCCGTACCAAACAGAACTACAGAATATGTATTATCCAGTAATTCTCAATATTATATAGTATCCCCGTACCAACCAGAACTACATTTTATGTATTAATACCAGTAATTCTCAATATTATATAGTTCCCCGTACCAACCAGAACTATAGTATATGTATTAATACCAGTAATTCTCATATATATATATCCCTGTACCAACCAGAAACTACAGATATGTATATTACCATAGTAATTCTCAATTTATACAGTATCCCCGTACCAACCAGAACTACAGTATATGTATTAATACAGTAATTCTCAATATTATATAGTATCCCCATACAAAACAGAACTACAGTTAGTATTAATACCAGTTAATTCTAAATTATATAGTATACCCGTACCAACCAGAACTATAGTATATGTATTAATACCAGTAATTCTCAATATTATATAGTATCCCTGTACCAACCAGCAGACTACCTATATGTATTAATACCAGTAATTCTCAATATTATATAGTATCCCTGTACCAACCAGAACTACAGTTTATGTATTAATACCAGTTTCTCAATATTATATAGTATCCCGTACCAACCGAACTACCTATATGTATTAATACCAGTAATTCTAATATTATATAGTATCTCCGTACCAACCCGAACACAGTATATGTATTAATAACAGTATCATATCCCCGTACCAACCAGAACTAGAGTAGTATTAATACCAGAATTCAATATTTACATAGTATCCATGTACCAACCAGAAACTCAGTATATGGATTAATACCAGTAATTCTCAATATTTTATAGTATCCTGTACCAACCAGAACTACAGTATATTTATTAATACCAGTAATTCTCAATATTATATAGTATCCCTGTACCAACCAGAACTACAGTATGTATTAATACCAGTAATTCTCATATATATATAGTATCCATGTACCAACCAGAACTACAGTATATGTATTAAAACCAGTAATTCTCAATATTATTAGTATCCATGTACCAACCAGAACTACAGTATATATATTAATACCAGTAATTCAATAATATATAGTATCCCGTACAAACCAGACTACAGTATATGTATTAATACCAGTAATTCTCAATATAATATAGTTACCCTGACCAACCAGAACTACAGTGTATTGATTAATACCAGGAATTCTCAATATTATATAGTATCCCCGTACCAACCAGAACTACAGTATATGTATTAATACCAGTAATTCTCAATATTATATAGTATCTGTATCAACCGAACTACAGTATATGTATTAAAACAGTAATTCTCAATATTATATAGTATCCCCGTACCAACCAGAACATACAGTATATGTATTAATACCAGTAATTCTCAATATTATATAGTATCCCCTTACCAACCAGAACTACAGTGTATTGTATTAATACCAGTAATTCTCAATATTACATAGTATCCATGTACAACCAGAACTACAGTATATGTATTATACCAGTAATTATCAATATTATATAGTATCCATTACCAACCAGAACTACAGTATATATATTAATACCAGTAATTCTCAATAATATATAGTATCCCCATACCAAACCAGACTACAGTATTGTATTAATACAGAATTCTCAATATAATTATTGTATCCCTGTACCAACCAGAACTACAGTGTATGTATTAATACCAGTAATCTCATATTATAGTATCCATGTACCAACAGAACTACAGTATATGTATTAATACAAGTAATTCTCAAATTATGATAGTATACGGCACCAACAGAAACTACGGTATATGTATTAATACCAGTAATTGCAATATAATATAGTATCCCTGCTACCAACCAGAACTACAGTATATGATTTAAACCAGTAAATTCCCAATATTATATAGTATCCAGTACCAACCAGAACGACAGTATATGTATCAATACCAGTAATTCTCGATATCATATTAGTTATCAAGTATACCAACCAGAACTACAGTATATGTATTAATACCAGTAATTCTCAATATTATATAGTATCCCTTACCAACCGGAACTACAGTATATGTATTAATACCAGTAATTCTCAATATTATATAGTATCCCTGTACCAACCAGAACTACAGTGTATTTATTAATACCAGTAATTCTCAATATAATATAGTATCCCTGTACCAACCAGAACTACAGTATATGTATTAGTACCAGTAATTCTCAATATTATATAGTATCCCTGTACCAACCAGAACATAATATTTGAGAATTACTGGTATTAAGTACATAAACTGCGTGTTCTGAGTTGGTTAGCAGGGATACTCATAATATGAGAATAACTGGTGATTAATACATTAACGGTAGTTCGTTTGGTATAGGGATACTATTATGATTCGAGAATTACTGGTATTGATAATCGATACTGTAGTTCTGGTTGGTACAGGGACTATATAATATTGGAATTACTGTATAATACATATACTGTAGTTCTGGTTGGTAGCGGGGATACTATATTATATTGAGAATTACTGGTATTAATACATATACGTAAGTTCTGGTTGGTGCATGATACTATATAATTTGAGATTACTGTTATTAATACATATACTGAGTTCTGGTTGGTACATGAGGGATCTATAAATATTGAGAATTACTGGTATTAATACATATACTGTAGTTCGGTTTGGTACAGGGATACATATATATATTGAGAATTCCTGTATTAATACAATACTGTAGTCTGGTTGGTAGGGGTACTAGTATATATTGAGAATTACTGGTATTAATACATATAACTGTAGTTCTGGTTGGTACAGATACTATATAATATTAGATTACTGGTATTAATACATATACTGTAGTTCTGGTTTGTACAGGGATACTATTAATATTGAGAATTACTGGTATTAATCAATACACTGTAGTTCTGGTTGGTACGGGATACTATATAATATTGAGAATTACATGGTATAATACATATACTGTAGTTCTGGTTGGTACGGGATACTATATAATATTGAGAATTACTGGTATTAATACATATACTGTAGTTCTGGTTGATACGGAGATACTAATATAATTGAGAATTACTGGTATTAATACATAACTGTAGTTCTGGTTGGTACGGGGATACTATATAATATGAGAATTCCTGGTATTAATACATACACTGTAGTTCTGGTTGGTACAGGGATACTATATTTATTGAGAATTACTGGTATTAATACATATACTGTAGGTCTGTTGTACGGAGATACTATTATTGAGAATTACTGGTATTAATATATATACTGTAGTTCTGGTTGGTACATGGATACTATATAATATTGAGAATTACTGGGTATTAAACATATACTGTAGTTCTGGTTGGTACATGGATACTATGTAATATTGAGAATTACTGTATTATACATACCTGTAGTTTCGGTTGGTACAGGGATACTATATAATATTGAGAATTACTGGTATTAAATACATATACTGTAGTTCTGGTTGGTACAGGATCATATAATATTGAGAATTATGGTATTAATACATATAACTGTAGTTCTGGTTGGTACATGGGATACTATGTAATATTGAGAATTACTGGTATTAATACATACACTCTAGTTCTGGTTGGTACAGGGATACTATACTGTTTATAATACATATACTGTAGTTCTGGTTGGTACGGAGAACTATATAATATTTAGAATTATTACTGGTATTAATACATATAGGGTAGTTCTGGTTGGACAGGGATACTATTAAATATTGAGAATTACTGGTATTAATACATAAACTGTAGTTTCTGGTTGGTACGGGATACTATATAATTTGAAGATTACTGTATTAATACATATAGGGTAGTTCTGGTTGGTACAGGGATACTATATAATATTGAGATTACTGGTATTAATACATATAGGGTATTTCTGGTTGGTACAGGGATACTATATAATATTGAGAATTACTGGTATTAAACATAACTGTAGTTCTGGTTGGTATGGGATACTATATAATATTGAAATTACTGGTATTAATACATATACTGTAGTTCTGGTTGTACGGGATACTGTATAATTTGAGAATTACATATGGTATTAACATATACTGTAGTTCTGGTTGGTACAGGGATACTATATAATATTGAGAATTACTGGTATTAATACATATACTATAGTTCTGGTTGTACGGGGATAACTATATAATATTTAGAATTACTGGTTAAATAATACCTACAATGTAGTTTCTGGTGGTTGTACGGGAATACTATATAATATTGAGAATTAACTGGTATAATCTATTCTGTTGGTTCTGGTTGTACGGGGATACTATATAATATTGAGAATTACTGGTATTAATACCTATACTGTAGTTCTGGTTGGTACAGGGATTATATATATATTGAGAATTACTGGTATTAGTACATGTACTGTAGTTCTGGTGGTACAGGAATACTATATAATATTGAAATTACCATATGGTATTAATACATAACACTGTCTTCTGGTTGGTATGGGGATACTATATAATATTGAGAATTACTGGTATTAATACAATACTGTAGTTCTGGTTGGTACGGGATACTGTATAATATTGAGAATTACATACTGGTATTAATACATATACTGTAGTTCTGGTTGGTACAGGGATACTATATAATATTGAGAATTACTGGTATTAATACATATACTGATGTTCGGTTGGTAGGGATACTATATAATATGAGAATACTGGTATTAATACATAAAATGTAGTTTTTGGTTGGTACGGGGATACTATATAATATTGAGAATTACTGGTATTAACTATTCTGTAGTTCTGGTTGGTTACAGGGGATACTATATAATATTGAAATTACTGTATATACCTATACTGTAGTTCTGGTTGGTACAGGGATACTATATATTATTGAGAATTACTGGTATTAGTACATGTACTGTAGTTCTGGTTGGTACAGGAATACTATATTAATTGAGAATACCATACTGGTATTAACATATACTGTAGTTCTGGTTGGTACAGGGATACCTATATAATATTAAAATTACTGGTATTAATACATTACTGTAGTTCTGGTTGATCCAGTGGATCCCTTCAGAATACCATTTGGAGTCCCACTACAACGCCGAAATCGTGATTATGTGCCTTCTTGTGCGTTGTTTTGTTTGTGCATGCGATTATTGCCATTTTCCATTAAGGAAACGTCATGTCGTCAACGCACCCAATAATGGTGAAACGCATGCATTAACCAAAACGTGACCGGGGACCACAATAGCATGCGACATTAGGATAACGTTCCCCCAAGCTTTCCATTATAACCAAATCTCTTGCAAAAAACGTGTGAGTGGGGCCTAGCCCTAATAGGAATCCCCCACCCCCATTTTTAGTCTGTTTTTTTTTGCCTTCCACTGGTGCAACTATAAGGTAGCTTAACAAGAGGAGGGTAATAAAGTTGGAATAGATGGATGGATTGTCTTATTCAACTCAATTACTATGTATAAAAACTCTTTTTCTCCTTAAAAACATCATCGTACAGTTTTCTACAGTGATGTAAGTAAAACAGTAAATTTAAAGATACTTTATTCTTTTATTTGATCCCATTTGCTGTAGTTGTTGGCAATTGCAGTAAGTTTAAATTTGTATCGGTCACACTGAACCCCCATTACTATACTGCAAGTGTTAGATCCATGATTAAATGTTCTTCTGACTATACATTGATCTTTCTTCTATTTCAAATCCTACGTTATTATATTTCCTCTTTAAGGAAGTAACTTATTGGAAGATATTTGCCGGATTGTGAATGTGTTACAATAGCCAGATATATTGCTCTAATAATTGCATAGATCCTTCAATTAGCATCTACCTCGCAATATTGTCCTATGTAGAATGAACTTGCCCTTTTTCATATCCTTACTGGATCTTAGTATAAATATATATCAAAAGGATGGGAATGTAAACTACTAATGGGCTAACTAGAACACGTAAGAAAGTTACAATAGTGATGTGTATAAGAAATGAAAGCGCCAATATATGTAGGACGGACTTTAGTTCTAGGTCACCTAGTAACCAATGATCAATCTTTCTAATTTACATCACCATGATTTCAATATCCTGCCATCTATCATTCCATATTCCCTTTACAATATTACTGAGCCTTCATACAAAAGACATGTATGATATAAAAGAGATAATGGATAACTTTTAAATCTAATGGCAACATTAGCTAATTAGAGCTGATTAGTGAGGTTAACCTGCTTATAGCAAGGTTTATCTCTTCTATATTATTATAGATGCACTTTATAGCTACGGTAAATATTATTAAAAGAAACGAATAACTTATTTTTCTACGAAAGGAAATCAATTCACTGGATATGCCAGAAATAAAGACATAAAAAACAAATCAGCCCATATTAATAGCAAACTGCCTTTCAATATTCCCTAGAAAATATGAATCACTTATTAACAAAACATGATATTTTTATTGAATGATCTAAAATAAGGGCACTAACTTGTACACTTGTGCGTGTTTCAAAAAACTCTACAGACTTGTGCCCACAGTGTAATATAGTGTGCAACCAAACTAGTAGAATAAAGGCGCTGTGGTAGAGTAGTGTACAAATTAGCCCCATCATGATATCTAATATATATCTGCACATACGGATAGTGCTCATGGCTGGTGGTTTCTACTAAATATCTTGTAGTCTAGTTTCCAAGCTCAAATGCAATTTGAAAAGTATACAATTGGTTATGTATAAAACTGACGTATATGTTCTGTCTTTTAAAGGAAACTGGAGAAATTGAAATCATGGTTGACGTAAGTAGAAATGTTAGCGCTAAAAACATACAGTATTGTTTTTTTTTTACTGTATCTTTATTGCACATTTGCACTACATCATATACAGTATCTTTGTACATATATCAACATAATGTATAAAACAGTGGTACACTGTTTATCGGAGAGACGTGGATTCGTATAACGATTATTGGTAAAGTACAATAATTGACATTGAAATATCACAGTTTTAAAATAACGTAGTTGTAAATGCCTTGATAGTCGGGTACCTTACGGGGGGGTGTAACGGACTTAACAACATAAAGGCTTGCTACATTCAGTATTTATTATGAAGTAGGTAGTTTTAATTCTGGAGTATAGAGGGGGAGGTGGTTGGTATTCGGCAATATGTGAGAGGTTATCGACCTTATCTGACTCTGAGTATCACATATTTCTCTCAGTCATGTCTTGTCTTAGGGGATTTTATATATGGTCATTCTACGGGGTCCAAATGGCATTGAATTTGGAGCTGCCCACGAACTCACATATACCAGTCTAAGCATTCTGCCATAGAAGTTAGTTTCTCTGATCAGAGTGAGTTGTGTATTGTTCAAGGAGTCTGATTCTGTATCCCCAAGAGGCACAGTTGGGGTCTGAGGAATGGGAAAGGGAGTATTCCGGATTGGTAGTAAAGGACTTTCCCCCAGAATCTCTGTATCTAGGGCATGACCAAAGCATATGCCAGAATTCTGCATTGTCCTGTTACATTTGGGGCATTCGGGCTTAAATTTGGGGCTCATGTGCGACTTCCTGATGGGGGTCATCTAAGCATGATGAAGAACGTAGAATTGCATGAGGCCTATTTGGGCAGATGGGGACTCTTTAAGATGTGTTTTTCTGAAGTCCTTCCCAATTCTATTTGTTTATGTGGGTATGTATCTGGTCCATTTATGTAGTATGGGAGTAGTAGATTCTGGTAGCTGTGAGTTCATGAGACATGTGAGATGATGTGATAATAGTTATGTCTAGTTCCCTGCAGGCATGAGTATTTTAACAATGGGGCTCTGAGAAAATGTCTCCTCCCTGAGGAAGGGGGCAAGTTTCCCCCCGAACGTTGTGATATATTGTGTGGTCTTCAATAAATCTAAGTTTACTGTGGATCACTGCTACCTCGCATCTTGCGATTCCTCTGAGAAAAATGGTATATTGGAACTTTGAATTCTGATATTAAACAATTCTTAATTGTAGTATTGAAGAGAATTATCCTGTGTTTAAATTTTTTTTGAAGTCGTTGAATGTGATTAATTGTGTTTTTATCATATGACCAAAATTTGACTCCTATACGTTCCATATGCTGAGCTATGTTGAGGGAGTGTAGGTGGGGAAAGTTGTGGTTGTACCATAGTGGAGTTTTCTTCTGGTATATTTGTGTGTTTGAGCATAAGCCGTGATTTGTTCTAGACTTTATATTGGTGCCTGTGTAGCTCAGTGCTACCTCGGGAAGAAGTATGTTGGGCTGCTAAAAGAAGACCAGAGGATGTGTTAGAAAAGTATGCGGTGCATACCATCCATGCTATAGATATGTGGTGTTGGATATTCCTTCCTCTCTGTTAGGGTCGGGGGATATCCAGGATTTGAAGTATCTCAGCTGCCTGCTAGATGTAGACACCTGAAATTTGGGAGAGCCAGTACGGCATTATTTTTGGGTCTTTGAGTGTTGTAATTTTAACTCTAGCTCTGCTTTGTTCCATAAAAAGGGGAGTAAAAGGCTCTGTAGTTTCTTGAAAAAGGAGTCAGAGATAGGCACCATGGTATGTTGGAATACATAGAGTACTTGGGTAGATAATAATTTAATCAGGTTAATTCTACCTATTAGATTAAGTGGTAGGTTTCTGCCAGGCTTTAATCTTGTTGGCTATTGTTGGGGGATTATTAAGCTCTTAGAAAATCAGTGGGTGATTGGGTAATATGAATGCCCGATCTTAAAGCTTGTGACAGTGGGAACTAGGGTTCTTGCAAACTGTGTAGCGAGGTGGGTTGGTGTATCAGAATAGGGCTGATTAATCCAGTTTATATGGAGACCCGAGATCGGACCATACTTTAATCAAATCATATGCTGTTTTGGAGGGATTTTCAGTCTCCTGAATAGAGGATTAGGTCATCTGCATATAAACTGACCTGGGCAGTGCACTGTCCCAACGTCAGACCATTAAAGGGCAGGTCCACCGCTTTTCATAATTTTCCATGTTTTGTAGGGCTATTCCCCCAGCCCCAACCGCTATATTTATATGTCAAGAAAGTCCCACAATTGTTACTTACCTTAACTCTCTCCTCCGCCGCAATGCCCGGCCTTCTGCTTGCATGGAACTGCAAGCAGGGGCCGGACCAGCAGCCGCGTCTGTGATTGGCTGAGAGGCAGCCGCTCACAGATGCAGCTGCCAGCAGTTCAGAACACCGGGGAGAGAGGGAAGGTAGTAAAGATCGGGGGACTTTTTTATAAATATTTTATAGCGGTTGGGGCTGGGGGAACTATCCCTAATATGTGGGAAAGGGGTTTTACACTAGGGGGAGGGAAACAAAATGGAAGGGGGAGATAGAGGGAGGGGGGGAGGAGTCAAGGGCTGCTCTGAGCAATCCAATCCAAAACCTCTGAAGAAGCTCAGAGGCGGAAACAATTTCCCTGGTGGCCAGGCTCCTGGGCAGTTTTTTTAACTTTGGGGGACATTACAGAACCATTTGGAGCTGGGATGTAAGGTAAGGATTTTTAACACTACACAATGGGGCCAGTAGTGGGTTAAATTTTAGTTTTGGGGGTGTACATTGGTGAGATCTAAGTTGGATCGCTAGTGGTTCTATTGCCAATGCGAAAAAAAGGGGGATAGAGGGCAGCCCTGCCTGGTTTCTCTGGCTAGGGAAGGGGTCCGAGCCTATACGTTTAACCTTGATATAGCCAGTGGGCGCATGTATAGAACTTCCGAAGATTTATGCATATATTCCCATAGGAAAGCCACACTCCACTGAATCAAATGCATTGGCGACATATAGCATACATAATAGGGATCCGGAGTTGTCATGGTCCACCAAGCCATTGATCAAAGTCTTCCTATATTAATGAAGTGGACTTTCCCGGGATAAATCCCGTCTGGTCTGTGTTGGATAATTGAGGTAATTACTTGCTGCAGGTGATTAGCTAGAGTTTTTCGCAGCAATTTAATAGTCCTGTTTAGCAGAGATATTGGACGATATGATGCACATTCCTGAGGGTTTTTATCTGGTTTGGGGATAAGGATTTATGTGCGTTGTACTGGAGTCTGGTAGGGATCCTATTTGGAGGCATTGTTGTATACTTCTAATAATGCCTGTAGGTGTGTTCATCATATCTCTTATACACCTCCACTGGTATCCCATCTGGCCCGGGAGTTTTAATCTCTTGCCAATACTTCCCAGTGCTTCTCCGGAGCTCCAGAGGGAGATTTCAGAATCCAAACATTTGTTTATCTGAGGGCTGTATTTTGGGAAATGGGATTCTACTTTAGCACTGAGGGTATGTTGCGAGCAGTAAGTCAAGTTGGGAATTATATATTTGGTATAATATTTTTGTAAGCAATTTAATATATCAGGGGTGTTGGTGCACATCCCCACTCCGGTCTTTAATTTTAATAATTGTATGGTGGTCTGGTGGTCCGTGAGCCTGGTGAGTATTTTGGCAGATTGATGGCCATGTTGAAGTATTTTGTCTAAGGAAGAATTCTCTCCTATTTATTTTTTCTTTTATCATTGAATTGTAAAGTGATTTATTATTCTCGTGTGGATGGTTTATAATGTTAGATTCATTAGATTGGAGTGAGGAGGTTAAGCAGCTTCATTTTGTCTCGTTGTATGCTTATATGTGTGATAGTTCTCTGTAACTCTCCTCTGAGAACCGCTTTGAACGCTTCCCACCTATACTTATCGATGTTTCTCCCAGGTTATTCTGGAAATATATGTCTATCTGTACACTAATTGGATCAGGTGTTGGGAAAAGTGTGAACAAAAGGGGTGGGGGCGCTATGGTCTACTAGTTTGTTTTCCGGTATTGGGAGATCAGGATCAGGGGTGATGATCGGATATACCTCTTGTGTGAGATGTGGACTTAGTTTTTTCTGGGTGTAGTTTCTTACTGACAAATATATATCTATCCATAGACAGGGTATTATGGGCTGAGGATAGGCATTTGTATTCTTGAGTGTGTGGGTGTGTGGATCGCCATGCATCTGTCCAGTGTAGTTCGGAGATAAGGTGTGTTAGTGGTGTGGCTATATTTGTGCTGTTGGATTGGAGTTTATAACTGAGGATTCATTAGGGCATTAAAATCTCCAAGGCAAATCATACGGGCTTGTGGATATTTTAGTATAAAGAGTAAGGCGGCCCTTATTGGCTGCTGTTTGGCAGTGGGGTGGGATCGTATATTCCTATTATAATATATGGCGTTGTTTCCATGGAGAGTGCTACACATATGAGAATCTTGCCTTTTTTGTCTGATTGTACCTCATGAATATACTATTTTACTCTTTTGTGTATTAGATGGAGACTCCACTAGAGTAGGAGGAGAAATGTGCTATGAGCGGCCCAACCTATCCAAGGACGTGTATATAGTGGGTTTGTGGCAGGAGGAGATAGTTTCTTGTAAACAGATCAGGTCTGCCTGGTATGACCTGTATCGTTTTCGAGGGCTATTTAGTCCCCTGACATTCCATGACAGTATTTTAAGTGCTTGGCTCATCATTTAAGGAGACATGGCGAGTCACGTGTGGTAAGCGAATAAGGGTGGAGGGGTAGGGGGGGGGTCGGGTGGGTGAAGGGTAGGGTAAGGAGTGGTAAGGGATATTGAACCCACTTCCAATTGTGTTTTGTAGAAGCCTATACATAACAGTTAACAAACACTTTAATACAATTTATAGAATAGTGTTGAACATTTTACTTTTCATTTTAGGAGATATTATAGAAATTGAACTAAACTGAGCTCTAGTAAACTAGGGCTGGAATTAGGGGCATGCACCAAGGTTGCAGGTTCTGCAGAGGGAAGCAGAATTTCTTGCCTGGTACAGAGTCATCAAATTTGCAATTAATATATAAATAACAAACTAACTATTTGTGAATATAGAGCACTTTTTAACAACATAACAGTAAGGGTGGGTGGGGGGTCCGGACCGCTAATCGGCCCAGGCCTCCATCTCCGTCTCGGTTTATGGTATATAAACATTCAGAAATGTACCATGTAAATTGGGATAGTGGTTTGGGGGTATTGTTTGATCCACATATATTGACCAGATTCACTCCCTGGGATGATCTATAGAATGGATTACATGCCCCGTTTAGGTCCTAGTGAATACCTTGTCGTATTGTTCGGTGACATCTCAGGGGAGAGTCCAATCGTTAGAGTGTGTTGCTAATATTGGGGTGACACCAAGTCTCTTCAAGGGGTGTAGCCAGACTTTTGGTTGGAGCATGTACTCAAATTACTACTTTTAGTTGTGTGGGATTTAAATCAGGTATCAAGATCATCATCTCAGGGTTTTTTTTAGATAAGTTAGACTGTACCGTACTCTTGGGGTGGACGCTGGATAGCTCCTCATCTGCATCGGCCAGGATCACAGTAAAAGGTATGACATCTAATTACAGTTTATTTACCAGTCATGTGAGTGTAAATTACCAGATATATGGAAGAGGAGGTAGTGTAGGTCCGGGATTGCAGGTAAGTCCATAGTTTACATTTAAGTTTGGGTACCCTCTTACATAAGTCTTGGTCTAGAGGTTGTGAATGGGGGAGTGCACGGTTTGGTTGAGAGTTTGGGGAGTGGGGAGACCAATATGGACCTTAAGAGTTTGTATATAAGATTTGTAGGTATACTTGGGTGGGTCCCCTACCACTAGATATCTCTTGGTATTCTAATACCATGTTTAATGAAGAGCTTTGTATTTCGGTTCAATCAAGGTTATGGGTGTATCTCATATTGAATTTACTCCTTACATTGTATAAGTTGCTATGACATTATATAGATATGTAGGGTCCACCTCATGTGTGAGGGGGGTTCACCGTACCAACCAGAACTACAGTATATGTATTAATACCAGTAATTCTCAATATTATATAGTATCCCTTACCAACCGGAACTACAGTATATGTATTAATACCAGTAATTCTCAATATTATATAGTATCCCTGTACCAACCAGAACTACAGTGTATTTATTAATACCAGTAATTCTCAATATAATATAGTATCCCTGTACCAACCAGAACTACAGTATATGTATTAGTACCAGTAATTCTCAATATTATATAGTATCCCTGTACCAACCAGAACACCCCCCTCACACATGAGGTGGACCTACAATCTATATAATGTCATAGCAACTTAACAATGTAAGGAGTAAATTCAATATGAGATACACCCATAACCTTGATTGAACCGAAATACAAAGCTCTTCATTAAACATGGTATTAGAATACCAAGAGATATCTAGTGGTAGGGGACCCACCCAAGTATACCTACAAATCTTATATACAAAAACTCTTAAAGGTCCATATTGGTCTCCCCACTCCCCAAACCTCAACCAAACCGTGCACTCCCCCATTCACAACCTCTAGACCAAGACTTATGTAAGAAGGGTACCCAACTTAAATGTAAAACTATGGACTTACCTGCAATCCCGGACCTACACTACCTCCTCTTCCATATATCTGTGTAATTTAACACTCACATGACTGGTAAATAAACTGTAATTAGATGTCATACCTTTACTGTGATTCCATGGCCGCTGCAGATGAGGAGCATTCCAGCGTCCACCCCAAGAGCGACGGTACAGTCTAACTTACTAAAAAAAACCCTGAGATGATGATCTCGATACCTTGATTTAAATCCCACACAAGTAAAAGTAGTAATTTGAGTACATGCTCCAACCAAAAGTCGGCTACACCCCTTGAAGAGACTTGGTGTCACCCAATATTAGCAACACACTCTACGATTGGACTCTCCCCTGAGATGTCACTCGAACAATACCGACCAAGGTATTCACTAGGATCCTAAAGGGGGCATGTACCATTCTATTAGATCATCCCAGGGAGTGGAATGGTCAATATATGTGGAATCAAACATACCCCCAAACCACTATCCCAATTTACATGGTACATTTCTGAATGTTTATATACCATAAACCGAGACAGGGAGATGGAGGCCTGGGCCGAGTTAGCGGCTCCGGACCCCCCACCCACCCTTACGTTATGTTGTTAAAAAGTGCTCTATATTCACAAATAGTTAAGTTATTTATATATTAATTGCAAATTTGATGACTCTGTACCAGGCAAGAAATTCTGCCTTCCCTCTGCAGAACCTGCACCTTGGTGCATCCCCTAATTCCAGCCCTAGTTTACTAGAGCTCAGTTTAAGTTCAATTCTATAATATCTCCTAAAATGAAAAGTAAAATGTTCAACACTATTCTATAATTATTAAAGTGTTTGTTAACTGTTATGTATAGGCTTCTACAAAACACAATTGGAAGTGGTTCAATATCCCTTACCCTCCTTACCCTCCCTTTCACCCCCCGACCCCCCCCCTACCCCTCCACCCTTATTCTGCTACCACACGTGACTCGCCATGTCTCCTTAAATGATGAGCCAATCACTTAAAATACTGTCATGGAATGTCAGGGGACTAAATAGCCCTCGAAAACGATACAGTCATACCAGGCCAGACCTGATCTGGTTACAAGTAAACTATTCCTCCTAGCCACAAACCCACTATATACACGTCCTTGGATAGGTTGGGGCCGCTCATAGCACTTTCTCCTCCTACTCTAGTGGAGTCTCCATCTAATACACAAAAGAGTAAAATAGTGTATTCATGAGGTACAATCAGACAAAAAAGGCAAGATTCCTATTGTGTAGCACTCTCCATGGAACAACGCCATATATTATAATAGGAATATACGATCCCACCCCTGCCAAACAGCAGCCACTAAGGGCCGCCTTACTCTTATACTAAAATATCCACAAGCCCGTATGATTTGCCTTGGAGATTTAATGCCCAATGAATCCCTCAGTGATAAACTCCAATCCAACAGCACAAAATATAGCCACACCACTAACACACCTTATCTCCGAACTACACTGGACAGATCATGGCGATCCACACACCCACACACTCAAGATACACATGCCTATCCTCAGCCCAAATACTGTCTAGGATAAGATATATATTTGTAGTAAGAAACTACACCCAGAAAAAACTAAAGTCCACATCTCACACAAGAGGTATATCCGATCACTCACCCCTGATCCTGATCTCCCAATACCGGAAAACAAACTAGTAGACCATAGCGCCCCCACCCCTTTTGTTCACACTTTTCCCCCCAACACCTGATCCAATTAGTGTACAGATAGACATATATTTCCAGAATAACCTGGGAGAAAGAAAACATGATAAGTAATAGGTGGGGGAAGCGTTCAAAGCGGTTCTCAGAGGAGAGTTACAGAGAACTATCACACATATAAGCATACAACGAGACAAAATGAAGCTGCATTAACCTCCTCACTCCAATTAATGAATCTAACTATTATAAACAATCCACAGAGAATAATTAAATCACTTTAAAATTCAATTGATTAAAAGAAAAAATAAATAGGAGAGAATTCTTCCTTAGACAAAAATACTTCAAACATGGCCATCAATCTGCCAAAATACTCACCAGGCTCACGGACCACCAGGACCACAATACAATTATTAAAATTAAAGACCCGGAGTGGGGATGTGCACCAACACCCCTGATATATTAAATTGCTTTACAAAAATATTATACCAAATATATAATTCCCAACTGACTTATGCTCGCAACATACCCTCAGTGCTAAGTAGAATCCCATTTCCCAAAAACAGGCCCTCAGATAAAACAAATGTTGTGGATTCTGAAATCTCCCTCTCAGGAGCTCCGAAGAAGCACTGGGAAGTATGGCAAGAAATAAAACTCCAGGGCCAGATGGGATACCAGTGGAGGTGTATAAGAGATATGATGAACACACCTACAGGCATTATGAGAAGTATACAACAATGCCTCCAAATAGGATCCCTACCAGACTCCATGTACAACGCACATATAATCCTTATCCCCAAACCAGATAAAAACCCTCAGGACTGTGCACATCATATCGTCCAATATCTCTGCTAAGACAGGACTATAAATTGCTGCGAAAACTCTAGCTAATCACCTGCAGACAAGTAATTACCTCAATTATCCACCCAGACCAGACGGGATTTATCCCGGGAAAGTCCACTTCCATTAATATTAGGAAGACTTTGATCAATGGCTTGGTGGACCATGACAACTCCGGATCCCTATTATGCTATAGCATAATGTCGGCCAATGCATTTGATTCAGTGGAGTGGGCTTTCCTATGGGAATATATGCATAAATCTTCGGAAGTTCTATACATGCGCCCACTGGCTACTATCAAGGTAAACGGTTTATAGGCTCGGGACCCCTTCCCTAGCCAGAGAAACCAGGCAGGGCTGCCCTCTATCCCCTTTTTTTCGCATTGGCAATAGAACCACTAGCGATCCAACTTAGATCTCACCAATGTACACCCCAAAACTAAAATTTAACCCACTACTGGCCCCATGTGTAGTGTACAAAAATCCTTACCGTACATCCCAGCTCCAAATGGTTCTCCTGTAATGTCCCCCAAAGTTTTAAAAAAAACTGCCCAGGAGCCTGGCCACCAGGGAAATTGTTTCCGCCTCTGAGCTTCCTCTCAGAGGTTTTGTTGATTGCTCAGAGCAGCCCTTGACTCCCTCCCCCCCTCCCTCTATCTCCCCCTTCCATTTTTTCTCCCTCCCCCTAGTGTAAAACCCCTTTCCCACATATTAGGGATAGTTCCCCCAGCCCCAACCGCTATAAAAATATTTATAAAAAGTCCCCCGATCTTTACTACCTTCCCTCTCTCCTCCGGTGTTCTGAACTGCTGGCAGCTGCATCTGTGAGCGGCCTGCCTCTCAGCCAATCACCAGACGCGGCTGCTGGTCCGGCCCCTGCTTGCAGTTCCATGCAAGCAGAAGGCCGGGCATTGCGGCGGAGAGGAGAGAGTTAAGGGGTAAGTAACAATTGTGGGACTTTCTTGAACATATAAATATAGCGGTTGGGGCTGGGGAAATAGCCCTACAACAACATGGAAAATTATGAAAAGGCGGTGGACATGCCCTTTAATGGTCTGACGTTGGGCAGTGCACTGCCCAGGTCAGTTTATATGCAGATGACCTAATCCTCTATTCAGGAGACATGAAAATCCCTCCAAACAGCATATGATTTGATTACTAAGTATTGGTCCGGATCTCGGGTCTCCATATCAACTGGATTTAAATCAGCCCTATTCTGATACACCAACCCACCTCGCTACCACAGTTTGCAAGAACCCTAGTTCCACTGTCACAAGCTTTAAGTATCTGGGCATTCATATTACCCAATCACCCACTGATTTCTAAGAGCTTAATATATCCCCATCAACAATAGCCAACAAGATTAAAGCCTGGCAGAACCTACCACTTAATCTAATAGGTAGAATAACCTGATTAAAATTATTATCCTACCAAGTTACTCTATGTATTCCAACATACCATGGTGCCTATCTCTGACTCCTTTTTCAAGAAACTACAGAGCCTTTTACTCCCCTTTTATGGAACAAAGGCAGAGCTAGAGTTAAAATTACAACACTCCAAAGACCCAAAAATAATGCCGTACTGGCTCTCCCAAAATTTTCAGGTGTACTATCTAGCAGGCCAGCTGAGATACTTCAAATCCTGGATATCCCCGACCCTAACAGAGAGGAGGAATATCCAACACCACATATCTATAGCATGGATGGTATGCTACCGCATACTTCTAACACATCCTCTGGTCTTCTTAAGCAGCCCAACATACTCTCTCCCGCAGGTAGCACTGAGCTACACAGGCACCAATATAAAGTCTAGAACAAATCACGGCTTATGCTCAAACACACAAATATACCAGAAGAAAACTCCACTATGGTACAACCACAACTTTCCCCACCTACACTCCCTCAACATAGCTCAGCATATGGAACGTATAGGAGTCAAATTTTGGTCATATGATAAAAAACAAACAATTAATACATTCAACGACTTCAAAAAAAATTTAAAACACAGGATAATTCTCTTCAATACCTACAATTAAGACATTGTTTAATATCAGAATTCAAAGTTCCAATATACCATTTCTCAGAGGAATCGCAAGATGCGAAGGTAGCAAATCCACAGTAAACTTAGATTTATTGAAGACCACACAATATATCACAACGTTTCGGGGGGGAAACTTGCCCCCTTCCTCAGGTGAGGAGACATTTTCTCAGAGCCCCATTGTTAAAATACTCATGCATGCAGGGAACTAGACATACTATTATCACATCTCTACACAGTTCATGAATCACAGCTACCAGAATCTACTACTCCCATACTACATAAATGGACCAGATACATACCCACATTAACAAATGAGAATTGGGAAGAGACTTGCAGAAAACACATCTTAAAGAGTCCCCATTGCCCCAAATAGGCTCATGCAATTCTACGTTCTCATCATGCTTATATGACCCCCATCAGGAAGTCGCACATGAGCCCCAAATTTAAGCCCGAATGCCCCAAATGTAAACAGGACAATGCAGACTTCTGGCATATGCTTTGGTCATGCCCTAGATACAGAGATTCTGGGGGAAAGTCCTTTACTACCAATCCGGAATACTCCCCTTTCCCATTCCTCAGACCCCAACTGTGCCTCTTGGGGATACTAGAATCAGACTCCCTGAACAATACACAACCACTCTGATCAGAGAAACTACTTTCTATGGCAGAATGCTTAGACTGGTATATGTGAGTCGTGGGAGCCTCACCAAATTCAATGCCATTTGGACACCTAGAATGACCATATATAAAATCCCCTAAGACAAAGACAGACTGAGAGAAATATGTGATACTCAGAGTCAGATAAGGTCGATAACCTCTCACATATTGCCGAATACCAACCACCTCCCCCTCCTATACTCCAGAATTAAAACTACCTACTTCCATAATAAATACTGACTAATGTAGCAAGCCTTTATGTTGTTAAGTCCAGTTACCCCCCCCTTAAGGTAACCCGACTATCAAGGCATTTACATATACGTTATTTTAAAATGTGATATTCAATGTCAATTATTGTACTTACCAATAATCGTTATACGAATCCACGTCTCTCCGATAAACAGTGTACCACTGTTTTTACATTATGTTGATATATGTACAAAGATAACTGTATATGATGTAGTGCAAATGTGCCAATAAAGATACCAGTTAAAAAAAAAACCAATACTGTATGTTTTTAGCGCTAACATTTCTACTTACGTCAACCATGATTTCAATTTCTCCAGTTTCCTTTAAAAGACAGAAACATATACGTCAGTTTTATACATAACCAATTGTATACTTTTCAAATTGCATTTGAGCTTGGAAACTAGACTACAAGATATTTAGTAGAACCACCAGCCATGAGCACTTATCCGTATGTGCAGATATATATTAGATATCATGATGGGGATAATTTGTACACTACTCTACCACAGCGCCTTTATTCTACTAGTTTGTGTTGCACACTATATTACCCTGTGGGCACAAGTCTGTAGAGTTTTTGTAAACACGCACAAGTGTACAAGTTAGTGCCCTTATTTTAGATCATTCAATAAAAATATCATGTTTTGTTAATAAGTGATTCATATTTTCTAGGGAATATTGAAAGGCAGTTGCTATTAATATGGGCTGATTTGTTTTTTATGTCTTTATTTCTGGCATATCCAGTGAATTGATTTCCTTTCGTAGAAAAATAAGTTATTCGTTTCTTTTAATAATATTTACCGTAGCTATAAAAAGTGCATCTATATAATATGAAGAATAACCTGCTATAGCAGTTACCTCACTAATCAGCTCTAATTAGCTAATGTTGCCATTAGATTTAAAAGTTTATCCATTATCTCTTTTATATCATACATGTCTTTTGTATGAAGGCTCAGTAATATTGTAAAGGGGAATATGGAATGATAGATGGCAGGATATTGAAAATCATGGGTGTAAATTAGAAAGATTATCATTGGTTACTAGGTGACTAGAACAAAGTCCGTCCTACAGTATATTGGCCGCTTTCATTTTTATACACATCACTATTGTAACTTTCTTACTGTAGTTCTAGTTAGCCCATTAGTAGTTCACATATTCCATCTTTTTGATATATATTTATACTAAGATCCAGTAAGGATGAAAAAGGGCAAGTTCAATTCTACATAGGACAATATTGCTGTAAGGTAGATGCTAATTGAAGGATCTATGCAATATTAAGAGCAATATATCTGGCTATTGTAACTACATCACATCCGCAAAATCTTCCAATAAGTTACTTCCTTAAAGAGGAAATATAATAACGTAGATTTGAACATAGAAAGATCAATGTATAGTCAGAAGACATTTAATCATGGGATCTAACACTTGCAGTATAGTAATGGGGGTTTCAGTGTGACCGATACAAATTTAAACTTACTGCAATTGCCAACAACTACAGCAAATTTGGGATCAAGATTAAAAGAATAAAGTATCTTTAAATTCTACTGTTTTACTTACATCACTGTAGAAACTGTACGATGATGTTTCCTTAAGGAGAAAAAAGAGTTTTTATACATAGTAATGAGGTTGATAAGACATCCATCCATCTATTCCAACTTTATTACCCTCCTCTTGTTAAGCCTACCTATAGTTGCAACCAGGGAAGGCAACAAAAAAAACAGTAAAAATGGGGGTGGGGGATTCCTTTAGGGCTAGGCCCCACTCACAGTTTTTTGCAAGGATTTGGTTATAATGGAAATGCTTGGGGGGAACGTTATCCTATGTGGCATGCTATTGTGGTCCCCGGTCACGTTTTGGTTAATGCATGCGTTCACCATTATTGGTGCGTTGACGCATGAGTTTCCTTAATGAAAAATGGCAAAATCGCATGCACAAACAAAACAACGCACAAGAAGGCCACTATAATCACGATTTACAGTGCGTTGTAGGGGACTCCAAAGGTATTTAACTGGAAGAAGGATCTACTGGATCAACAGAACTACAGTACATGTATTAATACCAGAATTGTTAATATTAATAGTATCCCATGTTACCAACCAGAACTACAGTATATGTATTAATACCAGTATGGTATTCTCATATTATATATAGTATTCCTGTACCAACCAGAACTACAGTACATGTACTAATACCAGTAATTCTCATAATATATAGTATCCCTGTACCAACCAGAACTACAGTATAGGTATCATACCAGTAATTTCAATATTATATAGTATCCCCGTACAACCAGAACTACAGAATAGTTAATAACCAGTAATTCTCAATATTATAGTATCCCCGTACCAACCAAAACACTACATTTATGTATTATACCAGTAATTCTCATATTATATAGTATCCCGTACCAACCAGAACTACAGTATATGTATTAATACCAGTAATTCTCAATATTATTATTAGTATCCCATGTACCAACCAGAACTACAGTATATGTATTAATACCAGTATGGTACCATTCTCAATAGTTATACAGTATTATAGTATCCCCGTACCAACCAGAACTACAGTATATGTATTAATACCAGTAATTCCTCAATATTATATAGTATCCCTGTACCAACCAGAACTACAGTATATGTATTAATACCAGTAATTCCTCAATATTATATAGTATCCCTGTACCAACCAGAACTACAGTATATGTATTAATACCAGTAATTCCTCAATATTATATAGTAGTATCCCCGTACCAACCAGAACAAATTTATGTATTAATACCAGTAATCTCAATATTATATAGTATCCCCGTACCAACCAAACTATAGTATAGTATTATACCAGTAATTCTCAATATTATATAGTATCCCTGTACCAACCAGAACTACAGTATATGTATTATACCAGTATGGTAATTCTCAAATTAATCAGTATCCCCGTACCAACACAGAACTACAGTATATGTATTAATACAGTAATTCTCAATATTATATATAGTCCCCATACCAAACGAAATACGTTATGTATTAATACCAGTAATTCTCAAATTATATAGTATCCCGTACCAACCAGAACTATAGTATATGTATTAATACCAGTATTCTCATATTATATAGTATCCCTGTACCAACCAGAACTATCAGATGTATTAATACAGTAATTCTCAATATTATATAGTATCCCTGTACCAACCAGAACTACAGTTTATGTATTAATACCAGAATTCTCAATATTAATAGTTATCCCGTACCAACCAGAACTACTTATTGTATTAATACCAGTAATTCTCAATATATATAGTTCTCCGTACCAACCGAACTACAGTATAGTATTAATAACAGTTATAGATCCCTGTACCACCAGAAATAAGTATGTATTAATACCAGTAATTCTCAATATTAATAGTATCCTGTACCAACCAGAAACTACGTATATGTATTAATACCAGTAATTCTCAATATATATAGTCTCCTGTACAACCAGAACTACAGTATATTTAAATACCAGTAATCTCACTATTATATAAGTATCCCTGTACCAACCAGAACTCAGTGTATGTATTAATACCAGTAATTCTCAATATTAATAGTATCCATGTACCAACCAGAAAATACGGTATATGTATTAATACCAGTAATCTCAATATATTAGTATCCATGTACCAACCAGAACTACAATATATTAAATACAGTAATTCCTAATAATATATATAGTATCCCCTGTACACACCAGAACTACAGTATATGTATTAATACCAGTAATTCTCAATATATATAGTATCCCTGTACCAACCAGAACTACAGTGTATGTATTAATACCAGGAATTCTCATATATATATAGTATCCCCGTACCAACCAGAACTACAGTATATGTATTAATACCAGTAATTCTCAATATTATATAGTATCCCGTATCAACCAGAACTACAGTATATGTATTATACAGTAATTCTCAAATATATAGTATCCCGTACCAACCAGAACTACAGTATATGTATTAATACCGTAATTCCAAATTATATAGTATCCCTGTACCAACCAGAACTACAGTGTATTTATTAATACCAGTAATTCTCAATTTACATAGTATCCATTATACCAACCAGAACTACAGTATATGTATAATACCAGTAATTCTAATATTATAAGTATCCATGTACCAACCAGAACTACAGTATATATATTAATACCCGTAATTCTCAATAATATATAGTATCCCCATACCAACAGACCTACAGTATATGTATTAATAAACAGGAATTATCAATATAATATTGATCCCTGTACCAACCAGAACTACAGTGTATGTATTAATACCCGAATTCTCAATATTATATAGTATCCATGTACCAACCAGAACTACAGTATATGTATTAATAACAGTAATTCTCAATATTAGATAGTTCCTGACTCACCCAACAGAAACTACGGTATATGTATTAATACCAGTAATTCCAATATAATTATAGTATCCCCGCTACCAACCAGAACTACAGATATGTATTAAAACCAGTAATTCCAATATTATATAGTATCCCCGTACCAACCAGAACACAGTATATGTATCAATACCAGTAATTCTCGATATCATATAGTATCCCGTATACAAACAGAACTACGTATATGTATTAATACCAGTGTATTCTCAATTTAATAGTATCCCTGTAACCAACCAGAACAGCCGTTTATGATAATACCAGTAATTCTCAATATTATATAGTATCCCCATACCAACCAGAACTACAGATATGTATTAATACAGTAATTCTCAATATATAGTATCCCCTATCAACCAGCCAGAACTACAGTATATGTATTAATACCAGTAATTCTCAATATTATATAGTATCCCGTACCAACCAGAACTACAGTATGTTATTAATACCATTAATTCTCAATATTATATAGTATCCCCATACAACCAGAAATACAGTATATGCATTAATACCAGTAATTCTCAATATATATAGTATCCCTGTACCAACCAGAACTACAGTATATGTATTAATACCAGTAATTCATTAATGTATTCATATAGTATCCCTGTACCAAACCAGAAACAACTAAGTATATGTATTAATACCAGTAATTCTCAAATATATAGTATCCCTGTACCAACCAGAACTACAGTATATGTATTAATACCAGTAATTCCTCAATATTATATAGTATCCCTGTACCAACCAGAACTACAGTATATGTATTAATACCAGTAATTCCTCAATATTATATAGTATCCCTGTACCAACCAGAACTACAATATATGTATTAATACCAGTAATTCCTCAATATTATATAGTTATTCCCCGTACCAACCAGAACTACAGTATATGTATTAATACCAGTAATTCTCAATATTATATAATGTCCCTGTACCAACCAGAACTACAGTATATTTATTAATACTAGTAATTCTCAATATTATTTAGTTTAAAAAACTAACTAACTTTATCATCTTTAGGTTTTTGTAAAACAACATTGCTTGCTAGGATGGGTTCTAATCTAAGTATCTAAGCAGATGTGAGAACATAACTAATGAATGAACTTTAAATCAATCTTTTACTTACATTGTCTGTTGATATATCCAATGTCTGTGCTTCCTTAGGAGAAAAGGAGTTTTTATCATTTTTCTTAGAAACGGGAAACTCTTATTGAAAGATTTTATTATGGGGTATAACAATTAACATAAAACAATAGGGTAATATTTTAATACAATCACAGTTTTTCTCTTAAATTTTGCATAGAATTAGGTTTATCATTGTCGTCTCTAAAAAGGTTCTGAAGTTCACCCTAGGAGTAAAACAAGAGCTATTATAAAGGACTGGGTTGGACTGGCCAATGAGAAATGTGCTACTTTCAGAATGCATCTTCCCATTGGCTAAGTAAAGGAATCGTATTGGGAACTAGGGTTTAAATCCTTACCTTGGCACCTATTATGGAATATACAGTAGGTTTCTTTGGGAGAAATGGAGACCATAGTTCTCCTTTAAAGGAGGCCATTTACATGCAATTACAATTGCATGTATAGACATGCGGTGGTAACCGCATATACGGCCCCAACTGATCCACATACGTCAGCCATGCGCCCATACACGGGGCTGAATGTATCAGCTCCCTTTACTTGAAGTAAAGGGAGAAGATACCAACCAACAGAAATTTTCCATGGGAAAAGATTATCAGCGATGCTAACAGCAGTAGTTCGTCAGCAAATGTTGTATCCAACGTGATTTGTTGAGTGTTGGCAATGTATGTGGCCAGCTTAAGTTGTGGTTACAGATAATCCTTCCTTTTGGGTTTAATTTATAAACTATACCAAATACTGTTAAAATCAGGTAGTGTAGAGGGGACCCAGGGAATTGTAGTTACTAGGTGAGGTGATATTGTAAATTTGTATTATAAATTTCAAAAATGATACTGTGATTTTCATACTTACTTTATCAACCAGTAATAATGTTTGGGTTGCCTGAAAAATAATACATAGTTATTAGTATGTGGCCACCTTAAATCTTATAGTAACAGATAATCCTTTCCAGGGTGTAAATGCAGGGGTCCAGAAATTGGAGGTTCAGTTCCAGAAATGTAGGTCCAGTCTTTTAAATAGCCGATGAATGAAACATACGCGCGACCAGCTGTTTAAAAGACAGAGGGGCTTGTGGCGGGCCCTCCTACCATCTGAGGCCCCCACGAGGGTGGCAGGGGCGCTACTGATCCCTTCTTTTGGGTTTTATAAACTGTACTAAATACAAAATCAAATCAAGTAGTGTAGAGGGAACCCAGGGAATTGTAGTTACCGTATATACTCGAGTATAAGCCGAGGTTTTTAGGTTTAAAAATCAACCTAAAAACCTTGCCTCGGCTTATACTCGAGTCACAAGAAACTTACCTTCAATCCAGAAGCAGCCGCGAGTCAGGCCGGCAGTTCCAGTAGTTCTTCACGGTTGCGCGATGATGTCATCGCGCACGCTGGCGGGATGACGTCATGCGCAGCCGCGAAGCAGAGTACTGGGAAATGCGCCTGACTCGCGGCTGCTTCTGGATTTCGGCAGCCGGCAGAGAGAGGAAGACTGAAGACCAGGTACGGTAAGTGAGGGGGGGGACTGGGGGAGGGCTGGGGGGACAGTATGCCATGCAGACACCACATTACCTTTTTACTATAGGTGGTTGGAAACTACAACTACCAGCAACCAAGCATGCTGGGAGTTGTAGTTTCCAAACATCTACAGTGGAAAGGTATTAGGGTGGGGGGACAGTATGTCATACAGTAACCCCAATACCTTTCTACTATAGGTGGTTGGAAACTACAACTCCAGCAAACAGCATGCTGGAGGTTGTAGTTTCCAAACATCTACAGTGGAAAGGTATTAGGGTGGGGGACAGTATGCCATACAGTAACCCCCAATACCTTTCTACTTTAGGTGGTTGGAAACTACAACTCCCAGCAACCAAGCATGCTGGGAGTTGTAGTTTCCAAACATCTACAGTGGAAGGTATTAGGGTTACTGTATACCCTCGGCTTTAACTCGAGTCAATCATGTTTTTCTAATTTTGGAGGCAGCAAAATGGGTACCTCGGTTTATACTCGAGTGGCATACTCGAGTATATACGGTACTAGGTGAGGAGACATTGCTTGCTGGGAAAAACTATGCAATAATTTAGAAATGATACTGTGATTTCCATACTTACTTTATCAACCAGTATAAATGTTGGGTTGCCTGAAAAATAATACATCGTTATTAGTTTTTTATATAAAATTTTTTTTAAAGGTGGCTCCGTGATTAGCACTGATACCTTGTAGTGCTGAGTTTCAATCCACCCTTGGACAAGGAGTGTATGTTCCCTGTTTGATGTTCTCCTGTGCCATAAAGAAATACTGATAGGTTGTATGTGTAAAATAAATGTGCTTAGATTGTAAGCTCTTCGTGGCAGGGTCTGATGTATCCATGTAATTGTAAAGCGCTACAGAAGATGTTGGCACTATATAAATCCACAATAATAATAATAACTATATTGAGAAAAAACATTTAGAGGTTAACATATAATGTAATGAGATACTGTATTGGTACCATACAATTTATATTATCTTCTTAAGGTGACCTGCTTGGAAAAGGAACTATATTCTGCCATTTTGCTTTGTTATATTTTTTCCTGTCACTGGTGTATTGATAGGTACGTGATTTATATCTTGCATGGGACCTAGTACCTGTCCTTATTGGTAAAGAAATAATATATGATATGATATATATCATATTAAAACACAGACGGACATCAGGGACGCACATCTAGGGTTTTATTATATATGATATAATATATTAAAAGCAAAACGAGTAGTTAAACTGCTATATATACTGATAGAAACATTTTTATTTCTAATCACTTTTCATGTAGATTTGGTGTTTTGATGTCCTTAAGGAAAAAACAAGTTGTTCATTTTAATATTGGGCAATTGTGGAAATACATTAGACTGGTGTATGACAGTGGCGGAACTACAGCCTCCGCCACCCCCGCGACCAGGGCCCGGGAGGTAAGAGGGCCTGCACCAGCTGTTTTAAACAGTATGAAGTAAAACTTGCTGTTTGGTTCTGGTCTTTTAAACAGCTGATCTTGTGTAAATTACTTCATACGTTTAAAAACAGCTGCTGGCGGACCTAAGTGTGCTGGCACGGGAGTGAGCAGTTATGCCCCTGGTGTATGAAAAGGTGATCCTGCGCTATGGCTGTGATATTGGAAATGAGACTCATCATAGGACCAATATATAAGATTTAGTTGATGAGGTCAATTAATGATACCAATAAGAGCTATAGAATATAAATATAGAGAATAAGCCATTAAAATTGGTGTTGGTTAGTTTTCAGGCACATTCTAATCCAGATATCTCTAAAGCCTTAGACATAAAGAAAAACGAACAATCATTTTTTTGTGGCAGCGTATAAGATCTTAAAATATCAAGATCTTTTTTTGGTAGGAGCTTCACTTATAGTTTAGTTAAAGGAAAGCTGTAAAATTCCACAACTACATCATTACCATAATCTGCTTTGCATCAATAGCAGAAGGTGGGTCCAGCAACTTGTCCTTAGAAAAAGACAAAATAGTTATTATTACTTAAACCAAGGAAAAATTAGTTAATAAACTTATTTAGAATAATTTGCATCATCCCCAAATGACCTTCCACATAACCAATGTTGGCTACAGTGTTCACAAAGGACTGAGTGTTTACACTGTGGATTATTAAAGCAACATTATAATAGGAAACCAATAGGGTATCCAAACCTAAATAGAGAAACAAATAAGGGAGCACTACCTATTAATTATTGGTCATCTCAGATAGCTTGCCCACCGATACCAAAGAGTACTTTTGGGCAGTGCCTTGTTCATATTACCACAGACATGGCACAGTATCATCACTATAACCCTTTTAAACCTTCTTACACAAGATACTTAACATGGTATCAACCTAAGTGCACCAAACTCCCACATCCCATTTACCAAAAAAAAATGACAACAGTAGGCGGTACATCAGGCACAAGACACTAAGTGTAAAATAACACATATCCCTTCTGTGAGTATAGCAGAAGAGATCTTATACTTGCATATAACACCATTGACAACCTTTTTAACTTGCCACAGGAGCGCTCCTACCGACAAATAAGAAACAACCAACACCTTACTGGTATCGTGTCAAGGTATGTCCAATATAACAGATAGTAGTTACAACTGCGGGTCTCCCCGTTAGACTAGTTTGTACGCGCGCCATGATGACCAGCCACCTAGAGACAACGCCGATGCACATTTGTAAGGGCCTGGATAGCGGTAAGGTATTTGGTTGTTTCTTATTTGTCGGTCCGTGCCTGATGTACCGCCTACTGTTGTAAATATTTTTGGTAGTAATGGGATTCGGGAGTTTGGAGTGCACTTAGGTTGATACAGTGTTAAAGAGCATGTCCACCCTAAAATTCATTTTTTTGTATGCCATTCCCCATGGGCTCCCAGCCCCAACCGCATTATTATTTTTTTATAAAGCCCCCCAAACTCACTTACCTCCCCTCTTTCCTCGACGCGCTCCCGGCCCTCTGCTTGCGGGGAAATGCAAGCAGAGGGGCGGGACCGGCAGCCGCTTCTGTGATTGGCTGAGCGCAGCCAAACACGGACGCGGCTGCCGGCAGTCACTTCCGCGTAGGAAAGCGGAGAGGTAAGTAAAAGTTTGGGGAGATTTATAAAATAAAAATTATGCGGTTGGGGCTGGGGGACAGGGGGATTACTACTTTAAAGGGGATTTATGCTAAGGGGAGGGATAGCAGAACGGGAGGGGAGAGGGAGGGGAGGGAGGGGGGGAGAAGGGCTGCAGTAAGCATGGCAATGATCTCGGGAGGCCAGGTAGCAGGCAGTGTCCTATATGGACCTGCTAGCCTCCTGGTGGTCAGTTTTGGGACTTTGGGGGGGGACTACAGGAGAACCCTATGGAGCTGGGATGTGAGGTAAGGATTAAACTACACTACATGGTGGGGCCAGTAGTTGGGGGGATTATAGTTTTGGGGGTGGACATGCCCTTTAAGTATCTGGTGTAAGAAGGTATTAAAGGGTCATAGTGAGGATACTGCCATATCTTGTGGTAGGCGTGAACAAGGGCACTGCCCAATAGATACTTATTGGTATCGGTGGGCAAGCTATCTGAAAGACCAATAATTAATAAGTAGTGCTCCCTTTTTTGTTTCTCTGTCACTGGGATTAGCAGCATGGGGGCCCTAGATAGTAGTAACCCTGCTTCTATGTTAGTTTTGGATGAGATGCCATTGGGCAAGGGCAGTAAAGTAGGAGGTTCTAATAAGAAACTGTTTGCTTCCAGTATAGGGGACATCTCCATGGGTTGAAATGGCCTTAGAAATTTAGGATTATTTAATTAATATATGTAACTTTCCAGTCTCGGCCTATATTAAATTAGGAGAGAAGTAATGCTAACATAATAAAAATAGTTATTATGAGACACATAAGCAACCCTGTTGTAGTGTTGACGTAAAAGGTTAAATAATACATATAAGAATTCCTTTGAGTAACTTACCACAGAGGTGTTTTCTGTTTCTTCAGTGGATGTCTAAAAAAGCGATTGGTTAGAGCAAGATTATGAGTGGACATGTCAGTAAATCACATATTAAAATAACAAGATATTAATTCTTACCTTACGATAAAATATATGAAGAATGTTTTTTTGACACTTTTCCATCCCATTGTTCTAAAATAATCTTTGGATTGGAGATTATCTGCAGAGAGATTGGAGGTTAATCTGCAAAGACGGGAATATTGAATATAGGAAAAATCTTCATTATTGGACAGCTAAAGCAGAATTAAATTAAAGGGCATGTAAAGTCACCCTTAAAGTTTTCCAGTGATTATAATATAGAAACTCTATAATTACCCTTACCTAGTCTGCATAGTTTTTTCTCACAAATTTGTCCCCCTGTGTCTGCATTCTCCTTCTAAAGTCACCCCCCTCCCGTGGTCCCCTCCTTCCCGTTGTCCCCCCTTTCCCCCATGTCCTCAAACATTCCCTCATTCAAAGACCACCCTTACACCTACCAAGCTACAATAGAGGCAGGTAGCGCAATCGGTGCGACTGGCAAAGAAGTGGCTAAGGAGAAGGACGCGTCACTCTAGCAACACTATAGCAATGGCAAAGCTTTCTGTGATTGGCTGCAAGAGCAACTCGCCTCCAGAGAGCTGCTCAAGATCTGCGATGAGGTTACCATGAAATGCGCATGTGCCAGCCATCTTGCATAGTCGCGAAAAGGGAAAGGGGGGAAGACGATCAACTTGGGGAGTGCCAGGAGAGAAGGATACGAGTGGATGAGTCTCGGCTGCCAGTGAGCCCAGAGGAGGGAACTAGAGGCTTGAAGAGCTTCTTTATCCAAATATGAAGGCAAGTTGTTTTTTAAGTAAGGGTAAGTTCAGTGCAAACATACGTATAATTTTAAGAAAAAAGAGCAGTATTTTTCCATCCTAATGACCTTAACCTGCCCATTCAGTATTTTGTCTGTGTATAAATAAATGCTTCTGAATACTGAATACGGTTATGGTCTTGACCTTTTCCCAGCACCTGGGTTGGTCAGTTGCTAGTAGAGACTGAGCATGTCAGCACAAATACTGTCAGGAACATTCCACGTTAGTAGTGCATTCGGGAAGAAGAAGGACCGTTAAAGAATTTAAAATGTCAGCTCACTAATGTCACAAAAGGGAATAGCAAGGGCTATAAATTCAACTGAAAACTGAAGTGGTATTGTTAGGAACACAGGGCCACATTTATGAAGGTGCGGTTAAACCGATTGTTGATTCCAATCAGTTAGCGATCGTTAATTTACAATCATTATCATTAATTCACGATCCCCAGAGAATACCATTGAGGTAGTTTACTGCCCCATGGTTATTCTACTACCGTACGTTTGTTAATAGTGACACATATGAGAGCACTCCAGGATTTATCAAATAAGTTAATTCAAACATAACACACTCGTGGCAATGTTTCAGCTCTGTGTGTGGAGAATTTATCAAGCCACATACTGATATATATATAATATAATCTCAGGTTTAAACTTCATAGCAAATTGGGAAAGCTAATAAAGAAAGATAATTTAAAGGGCAAGTCCAGCCCTTAAATGAAAACTTATATACAGGTAAATCACCCCAAACCCTAAACGGTAATAGTTAAATCTGAAATATAGACAACTGAAATGCTCCACTATGTCCTGTTTCCCCTTTCTGCTTCGGTTCTTCCAGTTAGAAAACTTTCAGTTATGGATTTGACAGTTGACATCACAGCCAAGACTGAATGCTAATCCCCTAGATGCCTCATCTGAGCAGGGACAACCTGCAGGGGCCCGGGGGCCCTGCTAGTTTGACGGCTGGGCCCCTGACCCTCTTCCTCCATGATCTCTGCAGCGAACAGCCACTTTTTAAGGAAACATACGCACGATCAGCTGTTTAAGGCGGACCCAAAACTTCCAGTTCAGTTCCAAAGTTCGGGTCGGTCTTTTTAAACAGCTGAATGCAGCTATTGTGGATTGTGGTGGGCCCTATTGCCGTCCGGGCTCCTGTGGTCGGGGGGTGGTGGTGGGGGCGGGGTAGTACACCACTGCATCTGAGATGCTCAAGCTAAAACCAAATCACTATCAGGAGATATTCAATACAGTTTTTATCGTTGGTGCTATTTTGCCCAACCAATCAGATATTATTAACATTGAAAACCAACATCTGATTGGTTGGGGCAAAATTAGCACCATTTTTAACGATAAGAACTTTTATTGAATAACCCTGTAAATTTACCCATTTTCACACAGGGCATTCAGAAGCATAGCAGGCATACAGTAATGATTACAGATTTCTAAAAGTTGTCATTGTGAGGGTGGAATTGTGACATGAATTCATCAATATATTTCCATTAAATTGTAGTACCTATGCCTTCTTTTAATTATGTTATAAAAACTAGCAAAAAGTGTGCCAGTTGGTTAGAATTATAGTATGTGTGTGTTAGTTTGGGGTATGTGTGGATAGTGGATATAAAATCTCTACACTGTAAACAAATGGCCGGAAAGCCGGTACTCACAGTACGCTTTAGGAGGAGGTGATAGTCCGGAAGTGCAGGATACAGAGGCTGCTGGGACTGTAGGCTGGAAACAGGAGCAGGTGCTGCTGGGAACTGAAGGCTGGATACTGGATACAGGTAAGGTAGGTATATATAGGTATATAGGTTTGCAGAAATCCATAATCCGTTTCTGATGGTCAATTTTTAATACTTGCTTTCTGTTACATTAACCAACTCGATTTTGGAAAGTTCTGAAATCTGATTGGTTAATGTAAAGCAAGTATTAAAAAATTTCTGCAAACCTTATATATAAAGAGGAGCTTTGCCGCGGGAACTCAGATGCCTTTGCAGTAGATGGCTGAAGAAAGAAGCGGCTGGCAACATCGGCTCCGCTGGGCCGGCGGTTGGCTGCAGAGTGGCCACTGTCAGCCGCAGTGGAGTCTGCCTGGCATCGGAGACGAGTGGGGTTGGTGGCGCCAGCGCGAAGACGTCGCCCAAGGGCTCTTACAAGTCGCCAAAAGGCACTTGTCAGTGCAACAAGGGCCCTTACAACGGGCCGGGAGGGGGTCCTGGTTAGAGCTGCGGGACCCCTTAACCCCAAAGGGCTCTTGTCAGAGCCGCAAGGGCACTTGTAAGTGCCGCAAAGGCCCTGATAGGGCCGGGGAGGGGTGTCACCGGTTCGATGCGGGATCCTAAGCCCAAAGGGCTCTTATCAGAGACACAAGGGCTCTTGTCAGAGTGCAAAGGCCCTTACAAGGGCCGGGGGAGGGGGGGTTCCGGTTCGAGCGGCGGGGAACCCCTTAAGCCCCAAAGGCCCTTCTCAGGGCCCCGACTGGAGGGAGCCTCCACCTCCCAGGGCTCCCTCCCTTCCCCTCCCCGGGAGTGGCCGGGGGGCTTGGAGGGTTGCCAGGGAGGGTCGGGAGGTGGCGGCGGGTGGTCGCGAACCACGCTGTGCGATGCTGGGTGTGGGAAGCGGCGGCGGGTGGTCTCCACCGCCGCGGGGGGGTTGTGGGTGGGGTGGGCGTGTCTCCCGGGGTGGGAGCGAAACCAGTACCGCCGCTTTATAAATAGAAGCCGGCTGGAGAACAGGTAAGTATCGCCGCGAAGGGGTTAACGCTTCGTTAACTTTTCACGGCCGTTTTTCGAACATTATAAATCGCGTGTAAACGCGATTTATGCGTTAATGTCAGCGAAAATGGCCGCAAAAGTTAACGAACCTTTATAAATATGCCCCCAAGACTTGAGTTCATTGTTAGACCAATCTCTAACAGGGTTATGTAGTCTGAGCCATGGAAAGTCCTAGAATGAGGGGAGCAGAGGGCTTTGGATGACAAGAAAAGATTAAACGTTTTGTGGTGAAAATATTGTGCTGCATAGTAGAATCGATGAAATTTTCCAGCGGGCACCAGAATCAACTAAGGCCTGAGAGGAAAAAGTTTTACCATTACAGGTGATAGAGCTGGTACAAAGAGTTTCAGTGGTTCACATTTGGAGGAGATCTTAACATTACTAGAATGAGCTCCTCCTTCTAGGTCCGGAGTTTCCGACTTCTGGGGACAATTTTTTTACAAAGTGTCCTTGCCCAGCACAATAGAGACAAATCCATTGGTACGTCGGCGTGATTTTCCTCGGGGGATAGATTTGCATCGGCTCCTCACCCAAAGATATGGGTTTCGGAAAAGGTCTGAGCAGGGCCTAGGAAAAGGTCTTAGGAAGGTTGGAACGAGCTGCAGACCTTTCTGCCTTGCCGTTCACGAAACGGGTATCAAATCTGTATGCTAGTGTAATCAAGTCTTCCAATGGGACAGGTAGTCCCTAGATACTAATTCGTCCTTGAGGCGATCAGAGAGTCCCTGCCAAAATGCTGCAGTAAGTGCCATCATTGTCCAAGAAGTTCTCCACAGCAAGGTACGAAATTCGAGTAGCATATTGACCCACGGAACGTGACCCTGGCGGAGCTGCATTTCAAACGGGAGGGAGGCAGCAAGGTTCTTCCTGGAGCATCGAAGACTTGCGAACATTACTCAGGAAGTCAGTAGAAACATTATAGACTAGAGGATCGTTCTTTTTCCATAAAGGAGAAGGCCAGTGCATTGCCCTCAACAAAGCGATAAGTATCAACCTTCGACGATCCGATGCAAAATGAGATGGTTGAAGTTCAAATTGGATTCGGCACTGATTAAGAACCCACGGCAGGCTTGGGCATCACCATCAAACCGCGAGGGTGGAGGTATGCGGGGCTCTCTCCGAAGGAGAAGGATCGCCGGATCCGGCCACTGAAGGAGGTGGCGTAGAACCCGGGGGCAGAGGCAGCAGCTGGGGGTAGCCGGACAGCAAGGGAATCCATGAAATGAGCAAACTGGCCCTGATGATGTTAAAACAGGTCATGCGTTTGGACAAGCTTGGAGAGTTTTAGCAACTCGCATAGCCCCTCAGGCGTTTCCATGGCCCGATAGACTGTAACAAATGGCCGGACAGCGGGTACTCACAGTACGCTTTAGGAGGAGGCGATAGTCCGGAAGGTGCAGGATACAGAGGTGCTGGGAACTGTAGGCTGGAAACAGGAGCAAGGTGCTGCTGGGAACTGAAGGCTGGATACTGGATACAGGTAGGTAGGTAACTGGATACAGATGGGTGAGTAGACGGAGGAAACTGGATACAGGCAAGGTAGTCATGGGACCGGCAAGGTAAGTACTGGGATACTGGCAAGGTAAGTATGGACATGGCACGGTGGTCACTGGAGGCAGGCAAGGTAAAGTACTGGATAATGGCAAGGTAAGTACAGGATACTGGCGCGGTAAGTATGGATAACTGGCAAGGTAAGTACAGGATACAGGTAAGGTGGTTCACTGGAGGCAGGCAAGGTAAGTACTGGATACTGGCAAGGTAAGTACAGGTTACAGGTAAGGTAGTCACTTGAGGCAGGCAAGGTAAGTATAGGAGCAGGAGCGGAGCAGGATCCAAGGCAAGGTGAGTAAGGAGCCAGGGTAGCTAATGTTACTATCGGCGCCGGGTCCAGGAGGACGCCGGCTTTTCAAATCTCGCGCCGCGCCCGGGTGGCGACGTGTGACGTCTGACGTCGCGACGCCGCCCCACCGGAAGTCCAGAGCGGCGCGGGGACGGAGAGGGCAGGTAAGTTGTGACATACACATGGTCCATAGCTCCCAACGTCCAGTTTTCGGCGGGACTGTCCCGTTTTTGGGGTCCTTCCCGCTGTCCCGGCACCCCTCTCTGTTCCCGCATTGCCCCGTTTTTTTCCGGGGTTTGGTACATTTTTAAAACTAAAAACGCTAAACGGAAGTACACTAGCAGGCTTTAGGGACTCCCAGTCCTGCTGCTGGGGGGTAGGGGCGGTATTAACACAGAACGGAGTGCTGGGGATTCAGCATGGAGAGGGAGGAAACTTCAGAAGAAAAAGGTCTTCTGAGACTGTTACACTGCAAAGTAATCTGCACAGAGTTAGATAGTACACAGCACACAGAGAGAGTTAAAAGTACAAGCACACAGTTAAATACAGGCGCTAAGGGTTAGGTAGGGGTGCAGTGCCTGCAAAGCTAGGGTACAGATAGTAATGCTCAGTTATCTTGTCAGTAGTGTGCCCGGGCTGGGGGACAAAACTTTGTGTAGTATATCTGTATGTGTGTGATCAGTGCATGTGGTCGAGTAATTAGTGCTGGTGTGTCATGTGTGTAGTGTGTGTCATATATCTGTGCGTGTCAGTATATCAGTGCATGTGTGTAGGTGTGTCAGTATACGTGCTGTGTGTGTGTATTGTGTGTCCAAATATCAGTGTATAGTGTCGTGTTTGTAGTGTGTCAGCATATCTCGTGTGTGTGTGTGTGATGTGTGTTAATATCAGTGTGTGTGTCATGTATGAGGTGTGTTGTAGTCTATATCTGGGTGGTGTGTGTCTCAGTATATCAGTGCATGTGTGAGTCTTGTGTGTGTCAGTATTATCAATGCATGTGGTGTCAAAGTGTATGCTGGTGTGTGTGTCTCAGTATGTCAGCCAGTGTATGTGTGTCAGTATGTGTCCATGTATGTGTGTGTCTGTATGTCAGTGCATGTTTGTGTTAATATGTGTGGTTAAGGGTAGATGTGGCAAGAGTAGAGATATAGGTTGACACAGGCAGACGATAGATGGATAAACAGGTAGATAAAAAGATTGCAGATAGACAAAAATAGATAGACAGGTAGATAGACAACGAAAAAGAGATAAAAAGATAAGATAGACAGGTAGGTAGATTGACAGAAAGAGATAAATATTAGATAGACAGTAGTAGGGGGATGACAGAAAAGAAAGATAGATAGACAAATGGGTAGACAGACAGAAAAAAGATAGATAGATATACAGGTACCAGGCTATAAAAAAATAGATACAGACAAACACAAATAAAAACATGATTAGATACTGGGTAGTGGTATGCATATTTTAAAAAGTGTCCTCTGTTTAATGGGGTTTATCTTTAAATTGGGGGCGTAACCTGTGAAGATGGGAGTGGTCTAAGAAATGGGTGTGGCCTAATAAAAGCGGGCGTTGGCTACAATTTGCCGCAAGCACTAGCGCGCCGCAACTTCGCTCTCCCTTTACTGTCCCTTTTTGTGTTTAAGTGGGAGGTATGCACACCTAGTTAGTATACATGTCTCCTCTCTATGTATGCACCCCCTCCAAAACTGAGCACAGATAGGTGTGGAGCATGTGCAGTGGATATGATCTGTTGCCCCACTACAGCCAATAGCATTCACCCAGTGATTTGTGTTATAGTGAAAGTGAAAGTAAATGCTTCGCTATTGGAAGGTAAGCAGCAATACAAAGCTGAAGTTGGTTTTATTCGCAGGCTTAAGTTGGTTCTTAGGTATCCCCCCTCCCGGATCATCCAGGAGTCTCCTCATTTGGGGTGGTTCCCGCAGACCACCCCAGGACTCCCTGATGAGAGGAGACTTGCTATAACTCTCATAGTGCCTGGGTAGGTTTTGCAGAGATCACCGGGTAAATAAATAACAGACAGTTAATGCTGGAGGGAGTTGAATGGAAGGGGTTAAAGTTCTGTGACCTCTACTGTCTAGTAGAGGTCGGAACCAGCAAAGTAAAAATTCACATTAAACAAAGAGTAACAATGTCTGCCTGCACCTGCAGTTACATTCTATTGCACTGAGCATATTCTACTAGAGCTTGTGTCTGCTTGGAAAAAGAATCCCTCTGTCTGTAATGATCATCTTATGGGACGTGGAAGGTTCTACGGAAGGTAATACCAATTACAATATGACAAGGTTTGTGGGTAACTACAGCAGGTATGTGAACCTCCAAATGAATGAAATCTAAAATTCCCAACATTCCACAACAGCAGGGTGCAGACCGGGGATGTGGGAGTTGTAGTTGTATTTACTCCCATATAGGGGTGAGGATTTTAATCATTATTTTACAAGATGGCGTTAAATCCTGGACCAGTTAATGGGGTCTGATGGTGCCCCATTAATGGTGTGAGAGACAGATGGACAGATATCAATGGACTTTCCTTCCATAATGTCCGGTGTGTAGATATAATATAAACCTTCTAGATATATCTATAGAAATCATAGCACAAGGACAAGTTACACCAATACTGATAAATGGGACCAGACTGAATTTGGATTCTAATGCGGAAAAGGAATTGGTGGTTTGCAAGGGTTTAAATCTCTCTGTACACACTGGTTTGAAATACATAATACCAGGGGTCTGTATCTGTGTATATGAGATCAGTGATCCACAGTGATTTAAAGCACAATTATACTCACAGAACCTCCACTCCTGCCATCCATAGTACCCAGGGTGAGGACCTAAATCGCACCTGTCCTCACTCCTGGGTTCACTTTCTAAGTCTATATTTACTCATATTAAGTTTCCTTCGGTGCTCTGCTACCATTTGGGTGTCGCAATCGGCCAATGAGAAGACACCCTGTTCTTCAAGAGCGTGTCTCTTCATGGCCGAAGTCGCCAACGGAGTCTAGGAGCAGAGCACTGAAGGAAACTTCAGACCTAGAAAGTGAGCGCCAGGGGTGAGGACAGTGAGGTTTAGGTCCTCACCCTGGGAACTTTCCAACGAGGGATCTTGGATTTGGTGTGTAGTTGTCCTTAGGGCTAGTCCACACTGCTGCGATTTTTCTGAGTTTGCACTTTTTTCAATCATTGGAATCGCGACAACACACCACAAACGCGCGTTTTGAGTGCGATTGCGATTTGCGTTCGTATTTTAATCGCAATCGCATTGTTTTCCAATATTAATGAAAAAAAAACGCATGCGCAAATGCTACGAAATCTCGCATGAAATCACATGCAATTCTGTGTGTGATTGCGTTTGCGTTTGCAGTGGGGCCGGTGCCCTTAATCCTTTAAAATCCCCAGTTTCTTATTCAAAGCTGCAGAGATAGCTATTTTACCCAACTGCATGGAATCTGACCTTTATTAATTAGCCTGTGTGCTTGTACCTTTATATGGAACTCTACTGTGACTTTTAATATCCTTATAATTTATGGTAGGGGATACGTTTTCCTATAATACATGAATGCCACTCTGGGTTTTCGATCTGTTGCTGGTCCTTGACCTTATATGTACACAACTCGGATATTTCTATGATCCTTATCATTTACAGAAGGTTGATAAATGTAAGGCGATGCATCTTGTGTGCTATAATCCGAATGAGCTTGTGTTCAGTGAATCTGTTGGGAAAGGATCCTGGAGTTTTGGTGGATAGAAAGTTGAATGTAACAAGCAGTGCAAGACAGTAACAGCTAGAGCCAGCAATATATTGTCTTGTATAAAGAGGGTATGGATTTAAGGGAGAAGGCACTTGTGGGGAATATAATCATGCTGATAGATGAAGTGGTTCGATGATTTTTTTCCCTCTTTCATACTGTTTTTTCCTTCCTCTGGATGAACTGTTGGGAAATGTTCGGTATTGTGAGTAGGTTGGACTAGATCCAACCTACTCAGGGAGGTATAGTTCTGCTACATTTGCTAATCCAATATAAGACAGTGAATGCACGCTCCTAATGGACATTTACTGTATTAGTTCTGTTTGTAGATTCACACAATGAATTTTGCCTCCAGCTTGATCTTAGTCCCAATGATTGTGGTACAGGCTTAGACCTGTAATTACTGTGATTGTGGGGTCACCTTTGTACCATAGTCTGATCAGATTGACCACCCCAGACTCTGGCAACTGAGAGCCACGCCCACTTTTAACGTCCACCCCTGACACCCCTGGGAACGCCCTATCCCCACCTCCCAAACACCCCCTAGCACCGTGTGACATCACGACACGCCCCATGTGACGGCACGCACCTCTCACATGCCCCTTTCCCACCTGCCCGGAAAGCCTGAAAGGGCAGGGTGGTATCTGTAGATGATAGGTCAGTAGGTGTGAGTACCTATGTGGGGGGTTGGGGGTATCAGTGTTTGTGTTTAGACTATAAAACTGACCCTAAACCCCCTGAATGTCCACATTGAGGATTGTTACCATCATAGTCAATGGGGAAAAAAATGTCCACGAATGCACAGATAACACAATAACGATTTCACCTATTCTTAGCAGGGAAAGCACAATTCTCCTATGTGTCCGCCGTTCTTCCAAATTTCATGTCTCTTGAAGCCAAATTAATAACATGCTTGAAAGAAGTGTTGGTAGCATTTCTGTTTATCTGGTATTAAGGCAGTGTTCTCCCAACACAGAGCCATTTATGTATAAGTAGCACTAGGAATTGTAAGTCCATAATCCCTTACATTTATCAACATTGAATCTCATCTGCCACTTAGCAGCCAAATGTGACAATCTATCTAGATCCCCTGACAACATCCTTGAAGTTTTAATGGTCGACAAAGTTTTGTCGTCGGCAAACACAGAAACCTTGCTGACAATACCCACTTCCAAATCATTAATAGATTAAAGGGCATATCCACCCTTTTGTCACATAATAGAATACATTCCCCAACCGCTATAAAATAAGGTTAAGAAAGTGACCAGATCTTTACTTACCTTCCTCTCTCCTCTGACGCCCGGCCCGGACTTCTGCTAGCAAGACACTGCTGGCTTCTCAGAATGCCAGTGGAGAGAGGGAAGGTAAGTAGAGTTCTGGGACTTTCGTAAAAAAAATTTTGCAGTTGGGGCTGGGGGAAGTTGTTCATTATACGGGCAAGGGGTTTATTATAGGGGGGGGGGATAGCAAAAGGAGGGAGAGGGAGGGAGATGGAGAAGGGCTGCAGTACGCATGCCAAACTTCTCCCGTAGGCCAGATAGGAGGAAGAGTCCTATATGGACTCTGCTATCCTCCTGGTGGGCAGTTTTTGGGACTTTGGGAGGGGACTACAGGAGAACCTTATGGAGGCTGGAGGATGTGAGGTAAGGAATTTTACTACACTACATGGTGGGGATTAGTGGGGGGATTATAGTTTGGGGGTGGACATGCCCTTTAAATAGAAGCGGCCTGCAAAAACTCAATTCAGGGAGGGTACCACACAGTTCAGGGGGATACCACCCCCTTAAGCCCCATGCCAAGATAAGCATAATCTATGCATACAGACCAAACACATGTATACAGTTAATGATCTCATTAATAAGGTAAGTTGATCGTTTAGTGATCTCAATTAATAAGTGCATACAGTAATTATCTCATTAATAAACTGAATAGTAGTATGATCTCATTAATAAGGTAAGTATAGTTATGATCTCATTAATAAGGTGAATATAGTAATGATCTCATTAATAAGATGATACACTAATGATCTCATTAATAAGGTAAGTATAGTTATGATCTCATTAATAAGGTGAATATAGTAATGATCTCATTATAAGGTAAGTATAGTTATGATCATCATAATAAAGTGGATAAGTAATGATCTCATTAATAAGATGAATATAGTAATGATCTCATTACTAAGGTAATATAGTTATGATCTCATTAATAAGTGAATATAGTAATGATCTCATAATAAGATGAATACAGTAATGATCTCATTAATAAGGTAAGTATAGTTATGATCTCATTAATAAGGTGAATATAGTAATGATCTCATTAATAAGGTAAGTATAGTTATGATCTCATTAATAAAGTGAATATAGTAATGATCTCATTAATAAGATGAATATAGTAATGATCTCATTAATAAGGTAAGTATAGTTATGATCTCATTAATAAGGTGAATATAGTAATGATCTCATTATAAAGATGAATACAGGAATGATCTCATTTAATAGGTAAGTATAGGTTATGATCTCATTAATAAAGTGAATATAGTAATGATCTCATTAATAAGATAATATAGTAATGATCTGCTTATGGGTAAGTATAGTTATGATTCTCATAAAGGTGAGTATAGTTAGGTATCTCATTCATAAGGTTAAATAGTTTAATCTCATTAATAAGGTGAATCGTCGGATCTGTTAAGGACCTTCAGGGAGAGTCCCTGCAAACCTCTCACTGGACGCGAAGTCTAAGTGTCTGTCGGTCTTCTCCAGAGCCTCTGATGGTGAGGATGTTTGCGGCAAGACAGACACCAGGGGCCCTATTTAAAAAAGATCGGTATCGTTATCGTAAATACCAATCGTTATCGTAAAATAACGACCGGGTTTTTACCGATAACGACCGTATTTTTACCGATAACGACCGTTATTTACCGATAACGACCGTTATTTACCGATATCGTTAAATACCGGTCCGTTATCGGTAAATAACGGTCCTTATTTACCGATAATGACGCGTTATTTACCGATACGGTCGTTATTTACCGATAACGGTCGTTATTTACGATCCGGTCGTTTTTACCAAAAACGACCATTATCGGTAAATAACGGTCGTTTCGCAAATAACGGTCAGTTATCTGTAAAACCCCGGTCGTTATTTTTACGATAACGATCGGTATTTACGATAACGATAACGATTTTTTATAAATAGCCCCCAGGTTGCGGCTCCAGAATCAAGTTCACAGAAACCAACCCGCAGTGTAGAGAGCACGCTGGTAAAAGAAACAGGTAAGAGCAACGACAGGACACTGGTTGTTGTATGATACGGGAACTGAACTGGAAACCGGTGTTGGCCGGGTGAATGGAGACCCAAAGTGCTGAACTGGAACGTGCTGGGCTGGATGAAATGGAGACCAACAGGCCTGAACTGGAAACAGGTGCTGCGAGTGCCTGGATCGCTGATACTGGCGGATCAATGAGACCAAAGGTGGAATTGGAAAACAATGCTGGCTGGATGCAATGGAGACCAAAGGCTGAACGAAACAAATGCTGGCTAGATGCAATGGAGACCAAAGGGCTGAACTGGAAACAGATGGTGCTGGATGCAATGGAGACCAAAGGCTGAACTGCAAACAGATATCAGGAACAACTTGAGCGAACAAACCACAGGAAAGGACGCTGAAGACAGAAACAAACAGATCTGAACTGGCACAAGAAGCCACCCACAGAAGAGCTAGAAAAGGACCCTCCGACTTCATCATCATGCGTCGGAGCATGCCCGCGCACGTCTACGCGCGCCTAGGAAGAGGGACTGCCATAGCCCCCGGACCGCGGACCCACACCCTCCGCAGGTCACGACGGCGCCGCGTGCATGGACCGCCCGCGCCCCTGCGGAGCGCATGCCCGCACGGCACACGCAGAACGCGCCGCAGTAAGAACCGAGCCTACAGGATCTCATTAATAAGGTGAATAAGTTAGGATTCATAATAAGGTGAGTATAGTTTGATCCATTAATAAGGTGATTAGTTATGATCTCATAGATATAGTTATGATCTCATTAATAGGTTATATAGTTTATGATATCATAATTAGGTAAATATAGTTGTATCCATTAATAAGGTGAGTATAGTTTAGGATCTCATTCATAAGGTTAATATAGTTTAATCTCATAATAGGTGAATACAGTCAGGATCTGTAAGGACCTTCAGGAGAGTCCCTGCAAACACTCTCCACTGGATGCAGAGTCTAAGTGTCTGTCGGTCTTCTCCAAGCCTCTGATGGTGAGGATGTTTGTCGGCAAGACAGACCCCAGGTTGCGGCTCCAATCAAAGTTCACAGAAACCAACCCGCAGTGTAGAGAGGCACTGGTAAAGAACAGGTAAGAGCAACGACAGGATCACTGAGTAATAATACTGAGTGGTAAGGAGACCACTCCAAAAATACTGGAGACAGGGAATAGGTACAGGTGGATTTGTATAATGCTGAACTGAACTGAAACCGGTTGTGTCTCGGGTGAAATGGAGACCAAAGGCTGAACTGGAAACAGATGCTTGGCATGGATGAAATGAGACCAAGGCTGACACTGGAAACGGTGCTGTCGGCATCATGACCAAAGGCTGAACTGGAAACAGGTGCCTGGTCCCCGGAATGCACAATGGAGACCAAAGGCTGAAACTGAAAACATATGCGTGGCTGATTGCATGGACGACCAAATGCTGAACTGGAACAGATGCCTGGCTGGATGCAATGGAGACCAAAGGCGAACGTGGAAAACAGATGGTGTCTGGATTCAATGGAGAACAAAGGCTGAACGAAACCAGATATCATCAACAAACTTGAGCGAACAAACCACAGAGAAGAAGCTGGAAGAACAGGAAACAAACAAATCGACCTGGCAGCAAGAAGCCACCACAAGAAGGCTAAAAGGACCTCCCGACGTCATCATCATGCGTCGGAGCGTGCCCGCGGCCGTCTACGCGCGCCTGAGGAAAGGGAACTGCCCCATAGCCCCGTCCGACGTCCGGACCCACTAGCCCTCCGCAGGTCCTACTGACACCGCGTGCATGGAGCGCCCGCGCACCCGCGGCGTGCCATGCCCGCGCGGCAACGCTAGGAACGCTCGCCCAGGATCATTAAGAACCGAGTATCCTTAACGGATCTCATTACATAAGGTGAGTATTAGTTAGGATTCTCTTTATACGTGATATAGTTATGATCTCATTAATAAGTGAATATATTATGATATGCATTAATTAAGGTGAAATAGTTGTGATCTCATTAATAAGGTTTAATATAGTTATGATTGTCATTGGTAGGTTTAGTATAATCAGGGGACATTTGCCTTCATGTTAACGGTGACATGCAAGTCACAATGTGCATAAATATTTTGTTAATTCTGTTTGTTGTCATTTTCCATGAGGGTAATTGTAAAGAAACATTATATTGGTTTTCTCTTTTATGCCCCTATGGGCCATGGTATTAATAACAAGAAAGATCCACCTAATCCTCCTTTGTAGTCCCCTCTGAGACCCATTTTTCCCTGTTTGATTATGAACCATCGTAAACCTGCAGGCATTATATTTGATTAAAAATGTTTGACCACTGTTCCGTAAATGTATCCTTGTTTGGGACTATTCCCATTTTGCTGTCTTATGTTGAAAAATATATCGATAAGCCAGTCCTTTGCTCAACATTGCCGTCACTGCCAGGGGAAATTTAATGCACCTATGACCGCTTTGGTGTTAACAACTTGGTGAAATCATGATTTCTTGTTAGAGTCCAACCAGTCTATGACGCACTCATTTTTTGTAGTCTAAAACGTCTTTCTCCACTCGTGGCCCCGACAATCGATAGGTGGGGGTGTTTGAAGTACAGTCAGCACACCGTGCAACCCCTTGCATGCTTAAACAGATATTAGATGATGTCTGTTGCATGTGATTTTTACTTATTCTATAAACTACCTTTTAAACTAGGAGAGCGCCGAGTGCTTTATGCTTTCAACTAGGAATTAGGGCTAGTTCATTGTGTCTCCAATCCCAGTTAAGGGTTCATACACAGGTCTTTTGCCTTTTTTGCAGTTCTTTTTATTTTTTGTTACTTATAATAATGCATATCAATTAAATTGACGTTTGTATTGAGAGGCCACTAGCTAATCTGTGAGTGGTGCAATCGTTAGTATGATTGCACATAGGGGGGATTCTAAAACTTCTCTACCTTGTATTGGACTGATAACCCCCTAGCCCTTGGATTATCTAAAGGTGGTGGGAGTCCAAAACTATAAATAATGTTCTGTGTTGTTGTTGTATTTCCTGTAAACTTTCTACTTCCAGTATTTTACCTTTTCCTACTAAACATTCTACCAAGCAGTCCAGAAGGCCATTCTTATCTGTACCTCTTCTGTGAAATCTGATGTTCGTCTACCATTAATGTGTTGTACTTTGCGAACTTCCATTACCCACAATCAGAATGGTGATAACGTTTTTTTTTTCTAAGTCTCCTGTGTGATTTTGGGTGGGCTCCTTAGTACAGGAAGAAGGAACACACAGAGCTTGCCAGCGCTCAGCACGTTTTTTGCTTACCCAGAGTGTGCAGTTTTTTAGTGTACTGGAAGAGTGTTTTGATAGTAGTAGTCTGCCTATTTTTTTCTAATAAAACTGACGGAGCCAGTCCTGAAAATGAAATCAACGTGGGCCAAGAGCTGTTTCATCGGCAGAAACTGTTCAGCTTCCCCATAATTCTACATTGGGACTGTGTCTTCTTTGCTTGCTGCTAAATATCCTTACAGGGGTGGCAAAATGTACAATCCATGCCATTTCCTGCTGTGTCAAGGGTCGTTAGCAACATACAAAATAGAGCCACACACAACATTTGAACAAAAAGGGTCCTTTTGTAATGAAACGTGTGTGCGGCTCCTACTTTTGTATGTTGCCATCTCTTGGAGACGTGGCAGGACATCTACAGCCAGCACCACCCTGGATTTCCAAAACACATTCTGTGCTAGCACTATCGTAACTTCTTGTATAGGGTCCCTGTTTTCCTCACCCGATCCTCCTTGTTAAGTAAAGTGAAAATTTTCTGCAATTATATTGTCTTCTCTTAGCCACATGCATCCACGTCTCTTCATTCAGAAGGTCCCTAACACCTGCTGTTGATATGCTAATTGGTATTTTCCAGGGACATAATTTGCCACAGTTTTCTTGTACATTCATTCTGAATTGAGAAAGCCGTTAGGATACTAGCGAAACTCTTCAAGTAACTAAACTTACAAGTCCAGTTCATCTACCTGAATAAACAGATATTGCTAGCTTCTATCGCAGTTTCTGGCACCTTGAGATCGTTAAAAGTGCAAGGTATGTCATTTATGAAAGAATTAAACAATAGGAGCCAAGATGGGCGGCATGAACAGTAAATTTTCTTACACAGCTTGATGTTACAGGTACAATAGAGATTCCCCCCAGTGTTTTTTCCTGACAGGGCCTTCCCAAATGGATCAGGATATCGTCTACAAACCTGGTAGTACCCTTTAATATGGTGGTTGTGTGGCTGGGTTATCTGGATGAACATCTGTTTCTTCACCAGAGAGACCGAGCTAACCGTGGCGCCCATGGACGTGCCTTGTAGTTTGCAATATTGCCTGTTTAAGATGCGAATAGTTTTCTTCAGCACTATCTCTAGGCGTCCCCAAGAAAAAATATATTTTGGGTGTTGGTAGTCCGTGTCGTAGGCACCTCAATGGCTTGCTATTCCCTCATCTGTGGGATTGAGGTATAAATGAGCTTGTATAGTATGTACTAGATTTTCTGAGTTTTCAATGGGCCCCAGTTGTATGTGCTCTATTCATAATATCTGTGGGTGTCCTTTAGACAGTGGGGGATCTGTGCAGCTAATGTGTTGAGGTATGAATCGACGTATTTAGACAGTGGTTCAAGTAATGATCCTAAGCCAGAACAATAGGTCTCCTGGGGTTGGCGAGTGTTTTTAATGGATTTTAGGGAGAGTATATAGTACGGGTGTCCTTGGGTTGATTGTTTTTGAGGAACCCAGCTTCCTGTGTAGTGATGATGCCATTCTGGAAGTGGCTTTTTCCACTCTAAGATCATGAGTTTTTTTGATTGTGTTTGTGGTGTCTCCTGTGTTCTGTTTATATGCTCGTGGACTGCTAGTTGGCTTTAAATCTTCCGCATATAATGTGTCGGTGTCATCACTACTATTGCTCCACCTTTGTCCTGCACTTTTAATTGTGATGTTTTGTGTTGTTCTGAAGCTCATTAGGGCTCTCTGCAGTTGTTCTGTTTTGTCCCGGTATGTGTTTTAGCTTGTGGTTGTGGACTTATTTTTCCCTCTATTTCTTTGGAAACGTGTTGGTGAATATTTGTATGTCTCATTTATAGCAGGTATGAATGTGCTTTTTGCTTTAAATGGGTGTTGGGTTTCGTCTCAGTTTGATCCATAAAGTGCATTTGGAGTTTAATATGTCCGGGGAACTTCTGAAACTACCACTTTATGGGATCTGTTTTGTAAACTGGTACGAACCCAAACCCTTTATTTAACACTGATAATTCATGTCATCTCCAATGGATTATAAATATTAAACCACAGAAGTTGTTTTACCTTTGCTGTCCTCACTTTCTCCTCCGGGTACATCTCCCGTCCTTTGTTGGAGGTGGTGTGGTAAGTTCCCGCGTGTGATTGCTCTGTTTCTTCCTCTGCCTCGGTGGTTGCCTTTTCCTAAAACTGCCTTTGTGGGAAGTGTTGAGGCTGTGACTGCATCCCCTTCGGTGTCTCTCCCCCACTGCTTGAAGTGTGGTTGCCCAACTCCTTGTGTCTGGATCCGTACTTTTTGGGCGCCTTGTTGTTTGGCATTGTACTCGATCTGGCGTCGACATTGTCTCCACATGGTTCTGATGAGGAAATTAACTGGTCTGCTTTTTTGTAATTATTGTTCTGGATACACTGTTGATATACTGGTCATCTGTTCACATTAGTTTGACTAATGCTTCTTTTGTAATTACTTGTTATGTGGTCTTGCACTTAGCTAGGTACACACTGTACCGATTTTCTGAAAGATGACAGACAGGATCTGCAGATCCTGTCTGTCATCTTCAAAGACTGCATACACGCGTCCCGGGAGCGTTTCTCCTCATTGAGACTCTCGGACTGTGTGTTTCCATCGGCCGCGCTAGACTCCTCTATAGGTGAGTCTAGCGCGGCCGATGAAATTTGTCGGCCTTTTCCGTACGAGCGTTCCGACCCGACCCGATCGTTTGGCGGCCGCGCGCTCGTTCGGAAACTCACGTACACACTAACGATTAAGCCCCGAGATACCGTCCGGATCCCGACGGTATCCGGGTCTTAATCGTTATGTGTGTACCCAGCTATAGTGTTCTTCTCATGTGTTCGCTTTTGTCTGCTTCCTTACGCCATCTAGTGGACTTTTTCTATAATATAACTGGCTTGAAAGATTTCCTGCAGACACAATCGCTTATTGGACTTCCTCTTAGTTGAACATGGTCACCAGATACAGACCTTTTTCTTCTCATTTATTTATATGTATATTTTTTATCTATGCACTTTGAAGGCCATTTACCTTTTATACAACCATTTTTACACAAGTATATCCCTTATTTCCAATTTTATGGGGCATTTAGATTGTTTTATTATTCTTACTATTTAATACATTATGCACTCTATACGACTTGGGGCCTTTACTAGTCCCACTCATTATAGTTGGTTTATCACTATATATATAGTTTATTTTTAACAACACACAAAACTGTCTCTATGGCAGCATTTTTGGACATCACCCCCTGGGGGTGTTCCTTTGTATTACCACTTGGTTTTTAAACCCACACTGTGTTGCTCACATCACCTATGAAGGGGGTGTTACTCTTCGAAACGTCGTATTTGCTGTTTGAGTTTGTGCTTGTAAATAAATGTTCTGTTTTGGAGTGCGTCCACCTTGTATCTATTTGATGCTTGTTCCCTGTTGAAGTAGGGATTGGATCTCTGCAACCCACCTGGGGATTAGTGTGCATATGGACTGTTTATGATAATGAAGACTTGGTAGTATCTTGTACAAAAAACTTTTTTGTGTTCGATAAGTGAGGTTACAGGGTAAAATATGTGGGAGAATGGCTAGTGCCATTAACAATAAAGTATTTTATAAAGTTATTTATTAAAACCAGTTATCCCTCAGCATTGCCCCCCAATGATGAGTAAATTACACACATACAGCTCTGTGATCATGATTTTCTTTCTTTCATGCTTCGCCTCTTGTAAATTGTTGCAAAAGTGGGTTTACACGACTCTCAGTAAATTCCCGCAGGTTGTTATTGTCACTCACACAGCGGGTAACTTTTAAAGAGACCATATACTGAACTATACTGAGTGCTGTCCTGGTTCCTCCCCCAGTCAGAGGACTGACTATTCTGACATTGGCACATTGTTATTATAAATGGAAGGGCAAGCTGGGGAGGTACCCAGGTTGCTGTCAGTTTACTGCAAGATTAGCTTCAGTTACTCTGCACAAATACTTGGTCCCTTAAACCCTAAGGCTTGACCCAATAATCATGAAACATAAAGATAATATTAAAGGAAACAAACCACTTTTTTTTATACTCTGTACCTGAAACATCCCTCCAAGAACACCATTAACATTAAATTACCACTCCAGTAATGCCATTAAACCTAATGTAATCCTTTGAAGACTAGATTAGAATACTGTGTGCACGTTGCACTGTCTGGCCACACCGTCCTGACGCATCACCATGCCCTCCTGCCAAATATGGATTGGTTAGTGACTACCTAGAGGTGGGAGTCCTTTCGTTACAAGTGCCTACAGTAGTTAGGATTGAGCTGGCAAAGAACCACATGACCACACTGTGTATACTGGATGCGGAAATAAAACACAAACCCAATGTTGAAAGGAAAAATGTAGTACCAGCAGCCCCACATAAAAATGAAAGATGAGACTCACTGATTACTGTTATTTTTAGCTAGGTCTTTTCCCTTTGAGTTCATTGTTGATCTGAGGCGTTAGGTGACCCTTTAACTTTTGTTTATGACGAAACTGTAATTCCTGTAGTTACTTAACTGTTCACTATCAAATGTTACAAGGTAATAAAACCAATTAAAATAATACAAAGTACATAATCACTTTACAACCCTTAGAAAATGGTAATCCAGATGCAAACTGCCTATTCTATCTATGTATGCCTGGCAACAAAAGCATTCTGTTACTTATAGAATTATACAAAACACAAACACTACAAATTATACCCTAGTGCCTGCCAATTCCATTCCCTCAGATGGTCTGTACATCTAAGGATAAACCTCACATGTTATTGCTATTTTTATTCAATTATTAGGAAACCTATTAAATAAATACTGCAAATTTATGGTATTTCCTCCTGTTAATTGAATACACAGAATATTTTTTTTTAATGTTAAACATGGGCGATCCAGGTGAAGGATTTTGAGGAAGGGTGGTTTTTTGCAGGAATACGAGACCACCCTAGAATCCGGGACTCCTGGCACTGTTGGGAGGGTGGGTACCAGCTCTGTAATTATTACTGGATACTGGGCGGTATTGTACAATACTGTGCAGAATCGATATTTTACAAATCGTCCCCCCCCCCCCTTAATATACACTGTACTCACTCTGTGTCGCTTGTAAAGTCAGAGGCCCCCTGTCTGGTCCCTTGATCTAATGATACTTATTCCAGAAATCATTTGTGGATCTTCTCTTATCTTCAAACACTGTCACTTATACAAATTAAACCAAACAACGTAATGTTCTATTGTATTACATTTTATTTACCTAGCGCCAACCTGGGGGCACATCACCTGTACAATATTATATACATTAGTCATACAGGGGATAATACTTTTTTTACTCCAATCAGAACTTGATATTTGTCCACTATGATTACTGTACTTATCACCATCCTTATCTTGTAAGGTAAGGTTCTACTGTCATAAGGTTTTATCTTAGATCTGTAAGATGTCAGCCTCATCCTATTAATCTTTAGCAATTAGCCTCATATCTATAATCTGTATAATCAGCCTTAATATTTTGTGAGTCATGTGATAATCAGCCTTATATTTGGATCATGTGATAAGCAGCCTTATTTGTGAGTCATGTGATATCACCCTCTTTGCTCAAACATTCGCATTACGAATTATTCAATTACTGATTTATCGAATATTAGATATTACATCATACCAGGGAAGATGTTGTGGTTTTATTGTTGTTCTTTTTTCTCCTTGATTTACGCACATTACTGAAAATTGTAAAAAATAAAATAAAGCTCAAACATATTCCAGTCATTACTTTTTCCAGAGTAGTTGTGGAGGTCCAATTTCCTTTCTGTACCTCTGCATTACCCAAAATAGCCCATTTGTCCTCAGACACAGTATTAATGTACCTTCTCCGTAAACATAAGGATCTAACAGTTTACAATGAATTAAGCACAGAATGAGGGCGACCATATTCTTGCAGTTCAGAAATGCATAAAGTAGATTTTATTATGTGTATGTATTAGTATATTTGATTAGGGATTACACAAAAAAACAGAAACCAAATTAATTTAATTAGCAGTTTTCTACCAGTATATAAAACGGTTTTTAGGGATGAACAATTTCCTTCAGTAATTTTACTTACTTTGCATCTTTCCCAACTCACATTAATTTAGCCAAAGATCAAATGCAACTATAAACAGTACTTTTTAAACGCAAATGTCACTCCCCCCCCCTGTTAAGATGTGCAACTACATATTAAAAACGATGAAACCCCTAAGCTAAGGCATTGGGGTTCGAGTTCTGCCATCTCTAGTAATTAGGACCACACAGCTATATTTGGACTCATATTAAATCATTTGGGATCAGTGATACTCCTTTCTTCATGTTTCCATGGCTCTTTGAATTCTGGAATGAAAACTTCATTCAGTTTATCAGCTGGTTGGCAATTAACATTTGGCTCACAGGAATTGGCCTTTCAAAGCGGGGAGCTTGGGAAGAAGTTGGGGACATCCACTAAACACAACCAATTGATACCAAGCTTAAAATATTGTGTTTGGGCTCTTGACTTTCATTATCCTCAATTTAAAAAACTTTACATTTTTAATTTAAAAATCTAAATTTTTTGTTATTCAACTTTGTCTTTTTGCCTTGAACGCTGCATGAGAGTTCAAAGATCTATAAAGAGGGAGATGTTTCATTAAATGATAAAAATACAGAAAAAACCTCACGCATATACAGTACAGACCGTTTGTTAATGTTGATCACCAAAATATTGTGTTAAATATCCAGATCCAGGGCGGACTAGGAATCCCTGCCCCCCTGCAAAGCGATAATGGGGCCCCTACCCTTGCTTATCCACAGGATTTTCTGAGAAGGGTCATATCTGTCATAGGAAAAATAGAAGATGGTGCCCCCCTTGCTCCTGGGCCACCCTGTGTTTCTCCCCCTCCTCCCTGGTAGTTACGCCCTGTCCACCTGAATGATCCGGACACATAACCTGATGGCACTGATAATCAGATCACATGTTTGACCTCTGCCATGTCCGGTAACCCATCGCACCAACAACAATACATTCTATAGAACATTGAGAAATATGTCCAAACACACTTTTATATGGTCCATTGGAATTTCCAGGTTAACATTACCAAACGCCAATTTTTCAGTATGATTCCGGGTAAAATAATAAGGTAAACCCTGTAACAGAAATAAAAGTGGATGGTTTAATAGTCTGTATCCTTCTTATCCTATGGACACATTTGAGAGAAGCGTTACCAGTTTGAATCCACTGCTGACACTTCTAAACCAAGCAGGATAGCTTTTATGTTCCTATAATATAGATAAGACTGAAAAAAGAGTCCACCCACCCCAAAATCAAAATGTTTTATGTATACAGAAACCCCCCCCCCCAATGTAAAACTATATACTTCCTCTCATTGAGCCTGTTTACATCATTCAGCACAGGAGAGGTGGATATGGAATCAGGTGGATAGCTCCGTCTAGAAGGGGTAGTTATTTTAGTAAATGAGTTGTGTTAGTATAATTGTTTTTTACATTTTGAAGGATGTTCAAACTACATCCAATATTTTAATTTTGGTGGTGGACCTGCTTTTTAAGTCCCAGCTTTCCTTATACCTGGATAGTTGCAGGGTAATAAAGTGAAAAAAAGTAATCCGTTAGGGTATGGCACGTAACTGCCATTGGCAAGATTTTTTTGTTGAAGGGTGGACATGCCCTTAACCAGGAGGGAATGGAGTGATTTAACAGAATAAATCAAAACCTCTTGTTTGTGAACCCGACCATAAGTTTCACCTGGCCTCAGGTGGCCCACCTTAACTGAGGTGGCATTAAAAAAAAAAAAGTTTTTGTGCACTGAAAAAGAAAAAATCATCCAGTGGTTTGGAGGGTGCAGATCAGGGCCTCCCTTTCCCCTAATTCCCATTTGTTTTACGAAAGCAGATGCGATATATCTAAACTGACTTTACTGCAGTGATCATTAGAGATGTCCGAACTTCGAAAAATCCGTTCTCGCGCGAGGATCTGCGGATTTTCGAAAAATCCGTAAATTTGAAAATCCGCGATCGGACCCGTTAAAACGTATTAAATGAAAGTTTGGCAAAATCCGCATTAAAAGTGGTCTAAATAGCCTTGGTACGTACACTTAATCCTCAGGGCCGGGGTAATGACCTTAAGACACGTATCATCCTACAATACCAAAAATTACAGTCCCGCTAGCATGAATTTAAACCGGTATTTTCGAAATCGAATTCCCGTACAAACCGAGGGACCGAACCTTCTGCCTGCACGAATGGCGAGTTCTGTAAGGCAGATTATTGCCACACAGTACCTTCCTGGCCAGGGGTATTATAATATTCCCCCCTGGCACCTATCATGTGCGGCGCCGAAGTGCAGGATTAGGGAGGGACTCAGTGGCCGTCTTCCTGCGCGCTTCGGCTACCAGACCACTGTCCTCTACCCTCCAGAGACAGTGGTCTGATCTGAATAGCAGAGGCCTCATTATGTTCAAGCCATGCGGCAACTGAATTGGAAGGCAAGTATACTTTTATTATATTACTGGAGGGAATAAGAAGTAAAATATTTTAATTCACTTCTGACAAAACCATATTTATTGTATATACCTTAACCATTATTCCATTACACACACCACATTTGGCCACATTCCCCTATATAGGTATTTTGCCACACAACGGGGCAAGAAGGCGATGGGGTATGGGTTCCATAAGGTCCCTGCGGTTTTGCCACCATTGTTGTGGGGCCACCCCCTCACCCCATTGGCTTCTCTCCCCTCAGAGTAGCTCGTGCAAGGGAAGCGGGTGAACGGGTAAGGCCTTTATAGGAACCGCACCATTGAGTTACCGCAGGCCACACTTTGTAATATGGAGTACTGCTCTAGTGCCAGGCAGGATTGACCCAGAGCTAAAACATTAGCCACAGAGTAGCTGTTGCGGCTGTAATGAGATGGTCAGAGTAGGTGACAACATTCTCAGATAAGGAGAAACAGGTCTCCCTCTCCTGTACAACAAGGTTAGTCCTTAAAAGGACTGTTTGGTTCCAAGATGTGTTTAATACAGGGTGGTTAACAACAGTGCTAAACCACCATACTGTAACTCCACAACACATAAAGCTCAAAGAAAGGCTCAAAAAGCACAAAAACTCTCTCCAACTCCTACACTGTCAGGTCTCCACTAGAACCACTCCAACACACTGACAAAATGTCCGCCTGTGAAGCGCCTTTATACCCAGGGGGCTGGCAATAATCATGTTAGCGCCATTGGATAATTTGGGACATGTGGGATGTAGACAATCCAACAAAATATATTAAGCCTGGGTCAGGTTTTGTCTCTAATAAGCCTTCTTCCACATACTGTATACCCTCCTTCTGAGGAATAGATGTGGTAGAGGCCTTCGATATCTATACTGCCATAAAAGGTATCCCCTCTGATATTTGGGTAGTCTGCAACATCTGTAAAAAGGCCTTATTGGTCCTTTAAGACAGGTAGGAAGAGTTTTAACTATTTCTTGTAATTGATCGTCCTAATCATTTAGAAAGATGCTCTAGGCATGGATGCCAATCCCAGATACATCGGTCTGCACACCTTGCGGGTTATTTGAGAGACTGATGTATCTTAGGTAAAATGTCCAACAATTGGGAGTGCGGGGGTAACCACTGTCATTAGTCCATTATATTTTTAGATATAACCCATTCTGGTGTTGCTTCCAGAATAATGTATCAATTTTGTTTTTGGATCTCAAAAAAACTGGATCATAATCCACTACCTTATAGTGGTCCAGTAGTGTTGGTTGCCTAAGTGCTCTTGTACAGTAAGCTCTCTTTCATTATAACTGTAGCTCCCCCCTTATCTGCTGCCTTTATGATGATCCGTGGGGTATCTCTTAACGTATGAAAGTGCATTTTGTTCTTTTTGGATAAGTTCCTGTGTTTTTCTTACCGTTTTTTTCCTCACACAGTTTTTTACCTCCCCGTTTACTCCTCTCAATACACTTATTGATGTATTCTGTATGCTGTATGCTTTGAAACACACCCCAGGAACCTGCACAACTTTCCCATCTGCTGCAATCAAATGAAGGGAATCCTGGGGGGGAAAGGTAGGGGTAGAGTTGGGGATGGATACTTTAAAATAACCCCCCAAACAAAATAAGGTGAGTATAGTTATGATCTCATTAATAAGGTGAATATAGTTAGGATCTCATAAGGAATATAGTTATGATCTCATTAATAAGGTGAATATAGTAATGATCTCATTAATAAGGTAAGTATAGTTATGATCTCATTAATAAGGTGAGTATAGTTAGGATCTCATTCATAAGGTTAATATAGTTATAATCTCATTAATAAGGTGAATACAGTCAGGATCTGTTAAGGACCTTCAGGGAGAGTCCCTGCAAACCTCTCACTGGATGCAGAGTCTAAGTGTCTGTCGGTCTTCTCCAGAGCCTCTGATGGTGAGGATGTTGTGCGGCAAGACAGACACCAGGTTGCGGCTCCAGATCAAAGTTCACAGATTTACCGATAACGGACCGGTATTTAACGATATCGGTAAATAACGGTCGTTATCGGTAAATAACGGTCGTTATCGGTAAAAATACGGTCGTTATCGGTAAAAACCCGGTCGTTATTTTACGATAACGATGGTATTTACGATAACGATACCGATCTTTTTTAAATAGGGCCCCTGGTGTCTGTCTTGCCGCAAACATCCTCACCATCAGAGGCTCTGGAGAAGACCGACAGACACTTAGACTTCGCGTCCAGTGAGAGGTTTGCAGGGACTCTCCCTGAAGGTCCTTAACAGATCCGACGATTCACCTTATTAATGAGATTAAACTATTTAACCTTATGAATGAGATACCTAACTATACTCACCTTTATGAGAATCATAACTATACTTACCCATAAGAGATCATTACTATATTATCTTATTAATGAGATCATTACTATATTCACTTTATTAATGAGATCATAACCTATACTTACCTATTAAATGAGATCATTCCTGTAGTCATCTTTATAATGAGATCTTACATATTCACCTTATTAATGAGATCATACTATATTACCTTATTAATGAGATCATTACTATATTTCATCTTATTAATGAGATCATTACTATATTCACTTTATTAATGAGATCATAACTATACTTACCTTATTAATGAGATCATTACTATATTACTTATTAATGAGATCATAAACTATACTTACCTTATGTAATGAGTCATTACTGTATTCATCTTATTATGAGATCATTACTATATTCACTTATTAATGAGATCATAACTATATTACCTTAGTAATGAGATCATTACTATATTCATCTTATTAATGAGATCATTACTTATCCACTTTATTATGATGATCATAACTATACTTACCTTATAATGAGATCATTACTATATTCACCTTATTAATGAGATCATAAACTATACTTACCTTATTAATGAGATCATTAGTGTATCATCTTATTAATGAGATCATTACTATATTCACCTTATTAATGAGATCATAACTATACTTACCTTATAATGAGATCATACTTATTAATCTTATTAATGAGATATTACTTATCACTTATTAATGAGATCATAAACTAACTTACCTTAGTTAATGAGATCATTACTATATTCACTTATTATGAGATCAAAACTATACTTACCTTATTAACGAGATCATTACTATATTCACCTTATTAATGAGATCATAACTACTCATGTACATATCATAATGATAGCAATAAATATGACCTGTTGTATGGTAGACCACCAGCTAAACAGTGTTTCTCACCTTTTTATCTGTGGGGACCCCTTGAAAACAATTTTCATGTCTCTGGGACCTCTACAAAAAATTATGATTATACACAATATTATTATTTCTTTGTCAGTCACCAATGATCAAAAAACCTAATCTATACAAATACAAATGATAGATCTATAAAAACAATCTCTATTGACAAAAATGCACTTATTCTCCTCAGGGTAGGAACCATACATTAAAACATTACATTTTCATTTATCTCTCAGACATCAATACACAAACACAGACTTTATACAGAACATTGATAAATATGTAGAAAAATATACAGCACATAAAAATGTGGATCTATACAATTTTCTGTCAATGTTTTGAGGACTTCCCATGCAACCTCTCAGGGACCCCTAGGGTCCCGGACCCCCCCTGGTTGAGAAACACAAGCTAAACTGTTACATAGTAACATAGTATTGGAGGTTGTATAAAGACATACGTCCATCTAGTCACCCTTTATACCTACCCATAATGGTCTGTATAACAGTTACATAGTAACATAGTATTGGATTGTATAAAGACTACGTCCATCTAGTCAACTTTTATACCCTACCATTAATGTCGTGTTAAACAGTTACATAGTAAAATAGTATTGGAGGTTGTATAAAGACATACGTCCATCTAGTCCAACCTTTATACCCACCCATAATGTCTGTCTAACAGGTTACATGGTAACATAGTATTGGAGGTGTATAAAGACATACGGTCCATCTAATACAATCTTTATTCTTACCTGTAATATCTGCTAATAGTTACATAGTAACATAGTATTGGAGGTTGAATAAGACATACGTCCATCTAGTCCAAACTTTATAATTTAACTGTAAATATCTGCTAATAGTTACATAGTAACATAGTATTGGAGGTGAATAAAGCATATGTCCATCTAGTCAATCTTATTAACTTTACTGTAATATCGTATAATAGTTACATAGTAACATAGTATTGGAGGTTGAATAAAGACATATGTCCATCGTCAATCTTTCCTACTTTACCTGTAATATCTGTCTAATAGTTTCATAGTAACATAGTATTGGAGGTTGAATAAAGACTATGTCCATCTAGTCACATCGTTATAATTTACCTGTAATATCTGTCTAATAGTGACTATGTAACATAGTATTGGATGTTGAATAAAGACATACGTCCATCTAGTCCAATCTTTATACTTTACCTGTAATATCTGTCGTAATAGTTACATAGTAAAATAGTATGAGGTTGAATAAAGACATTAAGTCCATCTAGTCCATCTTTATACTTACCTGTATATCTGTCTAATAGTTATAGGTAACATAGTATTGGAGGTTGAATAAAAACATAATCCACTAGTCCAACCTTTATACCCTACTTTAAACAAATGAGAGAGATTGCAGTTTAGTATTTATAAAGTTCAATGTTGTAGTTGCTATGAAATTTCTCTGGTTTTAGAATATCAGTGAGTTCTTTTTACATTAGGTGACTGACTTGAAACAGTTCTGGACTAGGTGTCAAGAAACCAATGGTAGGGTACTTGTTGAAATTATTGACTCTTCGTAACTTTAATCCAACAAAGAATGCTTATGGCACAGCCGAATTACAGGAAGTTCAGTTTTGTGATCTCATTCTGAAGTTTGGCCGCATTTGCTTGTAAACTAGTTGTTTAGTGTGTTTTTTGCAATATATATTATATCATTATTTTATTGCTTAGCATTATTTTATACAGTCTATATCACAGGGATGCAGCTTAATGCTAACTGTTCCATTTCAACGGGGGGAGGTACATTTTGAAACTACAATTTGAGAAAAGTAAATGTTGGTACTGTGTTATCTGTGTTGCTTTTGTCATTAAATATTATGTTGTGATGTGTCCTGAATGAGTGTGAGTGCTCCTGAATGCCCACCCTACCTTACTCACTGCCTCCTTTGTATATCGACATACTATGCTTACCACTCTCCCCCTCCCTCCCCCTGCCTTCTGTTCCCTGGTGATTTTTGAAAATGTTTGCAGAAAGTGTTCTGGCAGGCAGCCAAAGATACAAATAAGAGGCCAGGGATGGGGAACATATTATACTTTGTTTCTTGTGAGTGACAGGTTTTACCTGTAATGGGATTTGAAATAATTATTTTCTCAGGAATCTACAGCTCAGATTTAAAAATCTGAAAAAAGTATTTTTGAAAAATCAATTATAAAAACTGAAGATACCCTTTAAAGCGATACAGCTAATAATGTGCAAAACTAATACGTGGTCCTATTGAAACTTTACTTAAGGGGACCACCATACACCTGGTCTGCACATAGTTTGCTATAAATATTTTTGTAGCAATATGTCTGTGGAATTCCTGCTCCATAATTTAATAAGCATTTAGAAAAAGGAAAGCAATGTAGAATGTATAGAAAGCCAGTGATTAATAACCGGATACTTATATTCTAAAAGGGATAGGTCCACCCCCAAACAAAAATTACATATCTATAGGAACACCCACAAAAGCCTAGGTCTAAACTGTAAACCAGTATTAGATCTGATATTTGTTGTTGGGGGTGGACATAACCTTAATATGCAAAACCTCTTCGCTGCTGTACATGTCAGCGCGCAACTCGAAAATAACATATTTCTTTATTTTAATCATTTCCTTTACTCAGACTAAAAACAAGCTTTATATATCTATGCGGAAGCAGATGTCTTGAAAATCAATTAAAAGAAATGCAAGGTAAACCTCCTTTTTATAGATAAAACTATCCGCAGGGGGAATAGTTAGAAATCACTATGTCCCAAGCACAAACTTGGGGTGGGCCATGCAGACGGATTATGGAAAAAGGCAGCCTAGGCTCGGGCCCTGGACCTGGGTGGGAGGGACCATGCATGATTCCAGGGACTTGGCCTGGCTGGGTCACAATAATCTAGCTCGTGGCTGCCATGTTAAAAAAAATTTTAGCCAGTACGACTCTATCGGGCACGGCAGATTCACCCACATTGGTTAGACTGAGCAGATCGTGCCTCATGCATACCACATAGTTGCCACCTGCTTTTGAGTCCTGAAACAGTGACGGTATGTGCATGCGTGTGTACTGCTTTCCACTGACTGCCTGTGGAGCTGATGGGCGAAAACCTCATGTTGCAATTCACGTGAGTATAGAACAAAATTCTGTTATATATACTGAACTTAAGCTAGTCTACAGAGAAGTAGATTTGCTTTATTGAAGGATTACTATGAAGGTTGTTTAATCCTCATTCCATAGGTTGACTGTTTAATTAAGGACTAATCTATTCAGACCACCACATCCCATTAAACTTACCCTAATCGTTTTTGTACTCTCCTTTAGGATAACTTCAGAGAGACTTTGCATTATAACGTAAAATCAAAATGCCGTCTGATCTGCTTGCTCCTGCGGCCAGATTTCCCACTAGGGCACAGGCTGTGGCCTAGGGCGGCAGAGTTGCTAGGTGGTGCCAACAAAACGTGCAAGGCATCATCAGCTCCCCTTGTACATTTCAGCAGTCAGCATCAAAGAGATTCATTACACAATAGAAACTTCCCTGGTGGTCCAGTGTAAGGTACTGAATTACAAGTTCTTTCAGAGCTGTTCAGTACTTGCAATAGTAAGCCTGTCCCATGGACAGCTTACTTAGTATTGATAAATGGATCAAAGAGATCATTCACAAAAATAGTGCCCTGGGGGTCGAGTGGAAGTACTATACTGAAATCAGCTGTTGATCACAGTTCCGTACCAGATATAGTTGTAAGATGTCACACTAACAGTTTTACGATTTTTTTAATTGTTAAAGAGATCCATTCACAAATAGAGATTTTTTCTAGTCTACATTAGTTAAAGTCCAGACCCAAAATGAAAACTTACCATACAGGTAAAAATCACCCTCTGAAACCCTAACAGTAATAGTTTAAAATGTGAATACATAAGTCTAACCTGAAATCCTGCACAATGTCCTGTTTACCACTGTTTCTGACTGCCTGGCTTTCCAGTTCGCAACTGTCAGTTATGGATTTGCAGTTGACATCACAGCCAATGACTGAATGTTAATCCCCTGTCTGCCCTCTTCTGAGCATGCCCAGGCTCAGTAACAGGCTCAGTAGAGGTTTCTAAATTGCTCAGTTTCCAAGAGGCATCCAGAAGCATAGCAGGCATACAGTAAGAATTATAGGACCCACATGATTATTCGACTATTGTAAAGATGTGGTCTATGTGGGTGGATTTGTTCTTTAAAGGCACAGATCAATATTAGGTGATCAGTTCTGATCACCTGAGTATTGATCTTGGCCAGTGGGGAAAAAATGGCAACTGGGGGAGAAGAGGAAGGAGAGGGGGGCAGTACAAAGTTCAAGTTAGCTGCTAGGGGAGAAGAAATTTAAATCGGCCCTGGCTCCCTGCTTGGGTCTAAATTTCCCCTTGGGTCAGGCTGCGGAGATATCAACTATCTATCAACTAAGAGATAGGCAGAATGTTTCAAAAAACATCTTTGCTAAAAAGCGGAAAAATAGAAGTAAAGCACATGTAGGAAGAATATTTATAAATATCGCTCTTGATTTGATTGTCTAGCTGATGTTTCTAAGCGGTATTATATGTACATATGCTCATTTTTACACATGTCTTCCTGTGCCAGAATTTCAAAGTAGAAATTGATGATCTTAAAAACAAGAAAGTGGACACTGGAAAAGCGTCTTAAGCAGCTGATGTGTCTGAAAAATAAATGAATAGCTTAATCCACAGAATTTCATTATGGGGTGTATATATAAGGATTCTTCGCCATGTCGTAACGCAGGACTTACATGGAAATAGGATTGTGTTACCGCAAAGATATCACTGCACTAAGATTATCGCCATGAGGATGTGCAGTGGTATTTCTGATAATCACCGTTTCAATACATTAAGTCCAGTATTGCAGCAAAGGAGAAAATGACCATAACGTCTACTAATATTTGGCAATATTTCTGGGGTACGTAAGCAGATATAAACACTTGAGTGTTTGGCAATTAGACCCACATTCACTTTATTGGAAAATAGAAAATTGAACTCATAAGGCGAACAGAAATCGAAAAGCGGCAAAACACGGAAAATCGGTGTAATTTGATAACCGGGTGATCATATTTACAATTAAATATTCAAAAAATGTTAATATCCCATGGACCTTTATTGTATTGGAAACCCACCACAATGTACTACACATTCTGGTAAACCAATTCCAGGCTAGATATACGTGTGATGCACACGTGCAAACGGTCGTTATTTACCGATAACGGTCGTTATTTACCGATAACGGTCGTTATTTACCAAAAAACGACCATTATCGGTAAATAACGGTCGTTATCGCAAATAACGGTCGTTATCTGTAAAACCCCGGTCGTTATTTTACGATAACGATCGGTATTTTACGATAACGATAACGATTTTTTATAAATAGGGCCCCAGGTTGCGGCTCCAGATCAAAGTTCACAGAAACCAACCCGCAGTGTAGAGAGGCAGCTGGTAAAAGAAACAGGTAAGAGCAACGACAGGAGCACTGGTTGGATTGTATGAATACTGGGAACTGAACTGGAAACCGGTGTTGGCCGGGTGAAATGGAGACCAAAGGCTGAACTGGAAACAGATGCTGGCTGGATGAAATGGAGACCAAAGGCTGAACTGGAAACAGGTGCTGGCTGGATGCAATGGAGACCAAAGGCTGAACTGGAAACAGGTACTAGCTGGCTGAAATGGAGACCCAAGGCTGAACTGGAAACAGGTATCAGGAACAAACTTGAGCGAACAAACCACAGAGAAGGAAGCTGAAGACAGAAACAAACAGAATCTGAACTGGCAGCAAGAAGCCACCACAAGAAGAGGCTAGAAAAGGACCCTCCGACGTCATCATCATGCGTCGGAGCGTGCCCGCGCACGTCTACGCGCGCCTAGGAAGAGGGACTGCCATAGCCCGATCCGGACGCCGGACTCCACGCCCTCCGCAGGTCACTACGGACGCGCGCGTGCATGGAGCGCCCGCGCACCCGCGGCGCGCATGCCCGCACGGCAACGCAGGAACGCGGCCGCAGGTAAGAACCGGAGCCTTACAGGATCTCATTAATAAGGTGAATATAGTTAGGATCTCATTAATAAGGTGAGTATAGTTATGATCTCATTAATAAGGTGAATATAGTTAGATTGAAAAGAGTCGGGCTGCCCAGTTGTTTATATTCTTACAAGGGGTAATCCCATTTTATAGCAGATACATAAATACACAACGTTTCGGCCGCTTTGGCCTTTATCAAGTGTTACTGTAACACTTGATAAAGGCCTAAGCGGCCGAAACGTTGTGTCGGTGTATGTGCAATAAAATGGGATTACCCCTTGTAAGAATATAAACGACTGGACAGCCCGACTCTTTTCATTGTAAAGTATTATCTATCTGGCAGTGAGGTGGACAGAAGGGATTGGACGCCTAGGAGGTACCAGGTGTATATTAAAATTTCTATATGGTTGAGGGAATCCTAATAAAAGGCAAAATATTACTTACCAAAAAGATACTTACCCACCCTTGTTCCCTCGGCTAATCTCGCTGTTCTTCTGCACGGAACAGTAGAGGGGGCCGGAACATCAGCTGCGCCCATGATTGGCTGAGACATGGCTGATGGTCAGGCCCCCTATAATGTTCAGTGCAGAAGAACAGCATTGAGGCCGTGACCGAGGGAACGAAGGCTGGTATGTTTTGGGGCTGACTTTGTATTTTAAACCTCGAGAGGTCTAGGTTAGGGGGGTTTCCTACATAAGTTCAAAGGAAAATTTTTGGGGGTGGAGATACCCTTTAAATGTATTCGTCACTCTAATGTCCTGCGTGTTATTACCGGTCAGCAGGGCTGAGACAACCAACCATGGTGGGTTTTTTGTTCCGGCACCTGGTGTTAAATCACTGTTCCCACTAATTAGCAGCCATTCAGTGTGTGGAGTGGAGTGATAGTTTAAGACAGTAAGTAGTAAATTGTGTGTGTCAATTATAATAGCCAAACTGCTAGTCAGGCCACCAGTCAGTTTGTCAGTTTATTCACTGACTAGCCAACATAGATTCTCTGGGCTGCCATACTATTTCCCTTACACACGTATTTTAAAGTAGTTTTACTGACCTCTAATGGATGGATTGAACATCTTCAGCCCTAATTGTTTTTACATTTTGAATGCTATAATCTAGCTATAATATAAATTATAGCAGTCAAAATGTAAAAAACAAATTAGGGATGAAGATGTTCAATCCATCCATTAGAGGTCAGTAAAACATACTTTTAAAATACTGTGTGATCTTTGTAAAGCAGACTAAAAAGTACCACTACCAGTTACACTAACAAATGTCATTTCACAAGTGGGTATCTATATATCTATATATGATAAATCTACCCTTACATCCTACCTATCTGGTAACCAGCACAGTATAAGGTATCTATATATCTATATATGATAAATCTACCCTTACATCCTACCTCTTTTCAAGTTCCTTTTAGTGTGGGGGTGCCACAGGGATCTGTCCTTGGACCCCTATTGTTCTCCTCTACACTATTTCCTTGGGAGATGTTATTAGCTCATGTATCACTTATATGCAGATGATGCACAAATCTTGTCCACCCTGCGCTAACTCCTCACATCCAATCACGTGTCCCTAAATGTCTCCTCCTGGATGTCACAACCCTCCCTACATTGAATCTTTCTAAAACTGAACTAATAATTTTTCCACCAAAACCGGGTCCTACCCCATCTTTTTCTATTTTTGTTGATAATACCCCCATTTTCCCTATCCAACTGCACACATACCTAGGGGTACTCTCTCCTTTTCTAACCACATTAAAAGAATTGTTCACTGAAAAAATTCTCTTTGCCTCATTTCAATCTATAAATGAATACATGTAAGCAGCATTTCCTCTGATGTGTTTGTGTTGCTGTATGACTTCAATCCAGTACTTGTTTTGCTCAGGCTCAGTCCCTCACCCCATCAAACTATCTGACTTTCTCTGAGAGCAAGCATGCTCAGTATGAGGCAGCATTAGGAGAGGGAATTTTCCACCTGCAGTTCGCATACCAACTGTCAACATTCCTGCTACAGCAAAACTATATATAAGAAGTTATATATAGAAATATATAGAAGAGTTTATGACACTAAGGCATTTGATTGACAGCTGAAATGTAAGGTGTTTAAGACTGGATATCTAAAGGTATAGGGGACAAAATAACAAAAAATGGTAAAGTGATAGTTGGAAGATTTTATTTCAAGTAAGGGGCAATTAAAAAAATAAACTAATTCCCAGTGTACATATCCATACATGTACATAAGTCAATAGTAAACTCTGCCACTCGTATTGTTTCACTCTCTAATAAACCACCACAGTATATGATATCTATATATCTATATATGATAAATCTACCCTTACATCCTACCTATCCGGTAACCAGCACAGTATATGCTATCTAATAATCTATTTATGATAAATCTACCCTTACATCCTACCCATCCAGCCTATCTGTAACCACACAGATATGTATCCTATATATCGTATATATGATAAATCTTCTACCCTTACATCCATCCTACCTATCTGGTAACCAGCACAGTAATTGTATCTATATCACCCCTTGTAAGAATATAAACGACTGGACAGCCCGACTCTTTTCATTGTAAAGTATTATCTATCTGGCAGTGAGGTGGACAGAAGGGATTGGACGCCTAGGAGGTACCAGGTGTATATTTAAAATTTCTATATGGTTGAGGGAATCCTAATAAAAGGCAAAATATACTTACCAAAAAGATACTTACCCACCCTTGTTCCCTCGGCTAATCTCTGCTGTTCTTCTGCACGGAACAGTAGAGGGGGCCGGAACATCAGCTGCGCCCATGATTGGCTGAGACATGGCTGATGGTCAGGCCCCCTATACTGTTCAGTGCAGAAGAACAGCATTAGAGGCCGTGACCGAGGGAACGAAGGCTGGTATGTTTTGGGGCTGACTTTTGTATTTTAAACCTCGAGAGGTCTAGGTTATGGGGGGTTTCCTACATAAATTCAAAGGAAAATTTTTGGGGGGTGGAGATACCCTTTAAATGTATTCGTTCACTCATAATGTCCTGCGTGTTATTACCGGTCAGCAGGGCTGAGACAACCAACCATGGTGGGTTTTTTGTTCCGGCCACCTGGTGTAAAATCACTGTTCCCACTAATTAGCAGCCATTCAGTGTGCTGGAGTGGAGTGATAGTTTAAGACAGTAAGTAGTAATATTGTGTGTGTCAATTATAATAGCCAACATGCTAGTCAGGCCACCAGTCAGTTTGTCAGTTTATTCACTGACTAGCCAACATAGATTCTCTGGGCTGCCATACTATTTCCCTTACACAGTATTTTAAAAGTATGTTTTACTGACCTCTAATGGATGGATTGAACATCTTCATCCCTAATTTGTTTTTACATTTTGACTGCTATAATCTTATTATTATAGCTAGATTATAGCATTCAAAATGTAAAAACAAATTAGGGCTGAAGATGTTCAATCCATCCATTAGAGGTCAGTAAAACATACTTTTAAAATACTGTGTGATCTTTGTAAAAGCAGACTAAAAAGTACCACTACCAGTTACACTAACAATGCATTCAAAAGTATGATAGATGCCCTAGATCTATTTATTTTCAAATAACCATTTGCTTTAGTTCTCCATGTAACAGCAAGTTTATAATACAGCCCAGTGACATAAGAACAGGGGTTGCAGCAGTCGCAATAGTAACATTATAATGGCGGTTAAATAAAGACAAACGTCCATCGGAAAGTTTCCCTGGATCAACCAGAACTGCATTAATCTGCTTACATAGTCAAGCCCATCCATTCACCTTATTAATTTAGTTGCCCATCTCAGAACTCCTTCCATTTTCAAGATGTAATAATAATAATATTTTTCTCCCTTGAATCTATTTCCCTATTTATACAAGACAATCAGGGAGATTCAATAAAAGTTCTCATTGTTTAAAATTGTGCTAATTTTGCCCCAACCAATCAGATGTTAGCTTTCAAATGTTAAATATGATCTGATTGGTTGGGGCAAAATTAGCACCATTTTAAACGATAAGAACTTATAAGAGGGTAGTAATTTAGAAGAGTTTCATTGGACTTTTAACGTTCAATTAAATTATAATATATGGTCTATTTACTTGAGGGACTGGGAAAGGGTATAAACCTTAAGTTTAGTTTTCCTTTAATGTATGAATGTATGGGTAGCAAATCCAGTTGTCAGTGATTGACCCAAATACTTTAATAATAATTTCCCAATTACAGTGCAGTTGTCCTTTTAACCAAAACCAGGCAGGCTTCTTCAGAGGTGAACTCTCTTCTTTTATTATGTAGACTGACTGTCAGGGCACAGGAATGTACCAGTATCAACCCTCAATGGGCATGTAGCATGAAGCATATAATATCAAAGTACAAATATATACACACACTTTATTTGTCAAAACATAGGGTTAAAAACAATTAAAAGCATAAAAAAATATACATTGGTCGTGGCCTCCCAGGACGGACCATCTGATACACAGAAATATCTGTCGGCATAAAGCTGGGTACACAATTAAGGGACGATCCAGTCAGTACCGGTAAAAAAAAGTCTATTTGTGAATGGAACTCTGAGCTCCATTCACAAATACTATAGAAAGCTGTCACACTGATCAGGGGCTAAAACTCTTGATCCTCACATGAGTTTTGGACAAAACAGATGGGGGATCAAGGGGACCGATTGCGCCTGAGACCATTTTTAAAGAAAAACCCTTAAAGTGCTGCATATCGTACCCGTACGATCTATGGCATTTAAAGGGTAAAAGGCACAGTGAATTATGATTTTTTTTGTGGCGACAGTCATGGGCCCCTCTGCAGCTCAGGGCCCCCGGTGGCCGCTGGAAAAGACCTCATTATAATCTTCAGGTTCACTTTTCTATTCTTATCCTTCTTGACCTCTCCTCTCGACACAGTTGACCACTCTCACACCCTCTAATGCAGATACTTCACTCCTTGGGCATTTGGAATGCAGTGTCATCCTGGTTCCTATTCTATCTTTCCCACCAAACCTACTCTTTATCATATGCTAATAACACCTCTTTTCAAGTTCCTTTTAGTGTGGGGGTGCCACAGGGATCTGTCCTTGGACCCCTATTGTTCTCCCTCTACACTATTTCCTTGGGAGATGTTATTAGCTCATGTATCACTTATATGCAGATGATGCACAAATCTTGTCCACCCTGCGCTAACTCCTCACATCCAATCACGTGTCCCTAAATGTCTCCTCCTGGATGTCACAACCCTCCCTACATTGAATCTTTCTAAAACTGAACTAATAATTTTTCCACCAAAACCTGGTCCTACCCCATCTTTTTCTATTTTTGTTGATAATACCCCCATTTTCCCTATCCAATCTGCACACTACCTAGGGGTACTCTCTCCTTTTCTAACCACATTAAAAGAATTGTTCACTGAAAAAATTACTTTGCCTCATTTCAATCTATAAATGAATACATGTAAGCAGCATTTCCTCTGATGTGTTTGTGTTGCTGTATGACTTCAATCCAGTACTTGTTTTGCTCAGGCTCAGTCCCTCACCCCATCAAACTATCTGACTTTCTCTGAGAGCAAGCATGCTCAGTATGAGGCAGCATTAGGAGAGGGAATTTCTCACCATGCAGTTCGCATACCAACTGTCAACATTCCTGCTACAGCAAAACTATATATAAGAAGTTATATATAGAAATATATAGAAGAGTTTATGACACTAAGGCATTTGATTGACAGCTGAAATGTAAGGTGTTTAAGACTGGATATCTAAAGGTATAGGGGACAAAATAACAAAAAAATGGTAAAGTGATAGTTGGGAAGATTTATAGTTTCAAGTAAGGGGCAATTAAAAAAAACTAATTCCCAGTGTACATATCCATATCATGTACATAAGTCAATAGTAAACTCTGCCACTCGTATTGTTTCACTCTCTAATAAACCAGCACAGTATATGATATCTGTATATCTATATATTATAAATCTACCCTTACATCCTACCTATCTGGTAACCAGCACAGTATATGATATCTATATATCTATATATGATAAATCTACCCTTACATCCTACCTATCCGGTAACCAGCACAGTATATGCTATCTATATATCTATTTATGATAAATCTACCCTTACATCCTACCTATCTGGTAACCAGCACAGTATATGGTATCTATATATCTATATATGATAAATCTACCCTTACATACTACCTATACGGTACCGACACCGTATATGGTATCTATATATCTTATATGAGGAAATCTATCCTTACATCCTCCCTATCTAACGGAAAAAAAATCCGACCAGCACAGTATATGGTATCTATTATCTATATATATAAATCTACTCTTACATCCTGCCTATCTGGTAACCAGCACAGGATATGGTATCTATATATCTATATTATGATAAATCTACCCTACATCCTACCTATCTCGGTAACAGCACAGTATATGGTATCTATTAATCATATAGATAAATCTATCCTTACATCCTACCTATCTGGTAACCAGACAGTATATGATATCTATATATCTATCTATGATAAATCTACCCTTACATCCTACTATCGGTAACCAGCACAGTAATGGTATTATATCTTATATGATAAATCTACCCTTACATCCTACCTATCCGGTAACCAGCACAGTATATGATATCTGTATATCTATATATGATAAATCTACCTACATCCTACCTATCCGGTCAACCAGACAGTATATGGTATTCTATATCTATATATGATAAATCACCCTTACATCCTACCTATCCGGTAACCGACACAGTATATGGATCTATATATCCTATATATGATAAATCTATCCTACAATCCTACCTATCCGGTAACAGCACATATGGTATCTCTATATCTATATATGATAAATCTACCCTTACATCCTACCTATCGGTAACGCGCACAGTATATGATATCTATATATCTATATATGAAAATCTACCCTTACATCCTACCTATCCGGAACCAGCACAGTATATGGATTCTATATATCTATATATGATAAATCTACCTTACATCCTACCTATCTGGTAAACCAGCACAGTATTGGTATCTATATATGATAAATCTACCTTATATCTACCTATCCGGTAACCAGCACAGTATATGGTATCTATATACTATATATGATAAATCTACCCTTACATCCTACCTATTGGTAACCAGCACAGTATATGGATATCTATATATGATAAATCTACCCTTACATCCTACCTATCTGGTAACCAGCACAGTATATGGTATCTATTATATCTATAATGATAAATCTACCCTTACATCCTACCTATCTGTGGAACCAGCACAGTATATAAGTATCTATATATCTATATATGATAAATCTACCCTTACATCCTACCTATCCGGTAACCAGCACAGTATATGGTATCTATATATTATATATGATAATCTACCTTACATCCTACATCGCGTAACCAGCACAGTATATGGTATATCTATATATCTATATATGTAAATCTCTTACTCCTACCTATCGGTAACAGCACAGTATATGGTATCTATATACTATATTGATAAATCTACCCTTACATCCTACCTATCCGGTAACCAGCACAGTATGGATATCTATATATGATAAATCTACCCTTACATCCTACTATCTGGTAACCAGCACAGTATATGGTATCTATATATCTATATATGATAAATCTACCTTACTCCTACCTATCCGGTAACCAGCACAGTATATGATGACTATATATGATAAATCTACCCTACATCCTACCTATCGGTAACCAGCACCGTATATGGTATCTATATATGATAAATCTACCCTTACATCCTACTATCTGGTAACCAGCACAGTATATGGTTCTATATATCTATATATGATAATCTACCCTTACATCCTACTATCTGGTAACCAGACAGTAGTAAGGTATCTATATATCTATATATGAAATCTACCCTTACATCCTACCTATCCGGTAACCAGCACAGTATGGTATCTATATATCTATATATGATAAATCTACCTCCTTACATCCTAACTATCCGGTAACCAGCACAGTATATGGTTATCATAATATAATGATAAATCTACCCTACATCCTACTATCGGTAACCAGCACAGATATGTATTATCTATATATGATAAATCTACCCTTACATCTACCTATTGGTAACCAGCACAGTATATAGGTATCTAATATCTATATATGATAAATCTACCTTACATCCTACCTATCGGTAAACCAGCACAGTATATGTATCTTATATCTATATATGATAAATCTACCCTTACATCCTACCTATCCGGTAACCCGCACAGTATATGGTATCTAATATCTATATATGATAAATCTACCCTTACATCCTACCTATCCGGTAACCAGCACAGTATTATGGTACTATTATCTAATTATGATAAATCTACCTTACAATCTAACCTATCTGGTAACCAGCACGTACAGTATATGAGTATCTATATTATATGATAAATCTACCCTACATCCTACCTATCTGGTAACCGCACAGTATATGGTTATCTATTATTCTATATATGATAAATTCACCCTTACATCCTACCTATCGGTAACCAGCACAGTATATGATATCATTTATAATATGAGAAATCTACCCTTACATCCTACCTATCTGGTAACCAGCACAGTATATGATATCTATTTATATGATAAATCTACCCTACATCCTACATCGGTAACCAGCACAGTATATGGTATTCTATATCTATATGATAAATCTACCCTTACATCCTATATCGGTAACCAGCACAGTATAGGTGATCTATATATCTATATATGATAAATCTACCCTTACATCCTACCTATCGGTGAACCAGCACATATAGGTATCTATATATCTATATAGATAAATCTACCCTACATCCTACCTATCCGGTAACCAGCACAGTATATGGTATCTATATATCTATTATGATAAATCTACCCTTACATCCTACCTATATGGGAACCAGCACAGTATATGGTATCTATATCTATATATGATAAATCTGAACTTACATCCTACCTATCCTGGTAACCAGCAACAGGTATATGGTATCTATATATCTATATGATAAATCTACCCTTACATCCTACCATCTGGTAACCAGCACAGTATATGCGATACTATATATCTATATAGATAAATCTACCTACATCCTAACCTATCCGGTAACAGCACAGTATTATGGTATCTATATATCTATATATGATAAATCTACCTTACATCCTACCTATCCTGGTAACCAGCACAGTATATGATGATATCTTATATCTATATATGATAAATCTACCCTTACATCATACCTATCCGGTGGTAACCAGCACAGTATATGTTCTATATATCTATATATGATAAATCTACCCTTACATCCTACCTATCTTGGTAACCAGCACAGTATATGGTATCTATATATTATATATGATAAATCTACCTACATCCTACCTATCTGGTAACCAGCACAGTATATGGTATCTATATATCTATATATGATAAATCTACCCTTACATCTACTATAATGGTAACCAGCCCAGTATATGGTATATATATATTATATATATAATCTACCCTTACATCCTACATATGGTAACCAGCACAGTATATGGTATCTATATCTATATTGATAAATCTACCCTTACACCTACTATCTGGTAACCAGCACAGTAATGGTATCTATATATCTATATATGATAAAGCACCCGTACTCCTACCATCCGGTAACCAGCACAGTATATAGATCAATATCTAATATGATAAATCTACCCTTACATCCTACCTATCTGGTAACCAGCACAGTTATATGGTATCTATATATCTATATATGATAAATCTACCCTTACACCTACCTATCTGGTAACCAGCACAGTATATGGTATTGATATATCTATATATGATAAATCTACCCTTACATCCTACCTATGGTAACCAGCACAGTATATGGATATCTATATATCTATATATGATAAATCTACCCTTACATCTACCTATCGGTACCAGCACAGTATATGATATGATATCTCTATATCATAAAATCTACCTACACTACATCTGGGAACCAGCACAGTATTGGTATATATATCTATATATGATAAATCTACCCTTACATCCGGGACCTATCTGGTAACACAGACAGTATATGGTTTCTATATATCTATATATGAGTAAATCTACCCTTTACACCTCCTACCGGTAACCAGCACAGTATATGGTATCTATATATATCATATATATAAATCTACCCTTACAATCCTACCTATCCGGTAACCAGCACAGTATATGGTATCTATATATCTATATATGATAAATCTACCCTACATCCTACCTATCTGGTAACCAGCACAGTATATGGTATCTATATATCTATATATGATAAATCTACCCTTACATCCTACCTATCTGGTAACCAGCACAGTATATGGTATCTATATATTATATATGATAAATCTACCCTTACATCCTACCTATCGGTAACCAGCACAGTATATGGATCTATATATCTATATATGATAAATCTACCCTTACCATCCTACTCTCAATCCAGGTAACCAGCACAGATAATGGTAATTATTTATATCAGAGTAAGATATCATGCAGAAAGTCAACATGATCCCTTACATCCTACCTATGCTCAAGGGTAGTAACCAGCTCAAGAGCTATACATATTATATGGTACCGTAGCATATATGGGATGCATAGGTATCTATATCATCATATATGGTAAATCTACCCTCTAACATCTACCTATCTGGTATACCAGCACAGTATAGTATCTATTATTCTATATATGATAAATCTACCCTTAACATCCTACCATCTGGTAACAGCACAGTATATGGTATCTATATTCTATATATGATAAACTTACCCTTACATCCTACCCTATCTGGAACCAGTACAGTATATGGTATCTATATATCTAATATGAATTAAATCTCCCTAACATCCTACTATCTGGTAACCAGCCAGTATATGGTATCTATATATCTATATATGATAAATCTTACCCTTACAATCCTACCTATCCGGTAACCAGCACAAAGTATATGATATCCATATATCGATATATGATAAATCTACCCTACATCCTACCTATCTGGTAACCAGCACAGTATGGTATCTATATATCTAATATGATCAATCTACCCTTACATCCTACCTATCCGGTAACCAGCACAGTATATGGTATCTATAATCTATATATGATAAATCTACCTTACATCCTACCTATCTGGTAACCAGCCACAGTATATGGTATCTATATATCTATAATGATAAATCTACCCTTACATCTACCTATCTGGTAACCAGTACAGGTATATGGTATCTGATATTATATGATTAAATCTACCCTTACATCCTCCCTTATCGGCAACCAGACAGTAGTAGGCTTTATTTAATTTTCACTTCTACCCTTTCCTTTGTATTTATAGGTGATCCTCCTAACTAGATTGTAAGCTCTACGGGGCAGGGACCTCCTTGTAGCAAGGCTCTAGCACTTATATATTTATATTTTATATATTTATTTAATGAACTATTTATGTATTTGCCCCCCTTGTATGACTTAATTGTATTTTGTTATTGTACAGCTCCGTGTCCCCAGGTGCTGCTATATAAACTATATATCTAAGAGGCTTGTTTATAAAGGCCTGTTACAGAAAATACCATGCATTGTTTTACAATATGGCCTGTTATTTTCTGACTGTGGTAGTAGTTTGTTTGGGTGACGAGGACTAATAGGCCCCGCAATCTCACTGTGACCAGTTTTCGCACGTATGCAGTAACAGTACGCACGCTCAGCTGATTTAAATACCGGTATTGAACCGGCAACAATTTAAAACAGCTGATCTATCTTTAATGCAAACACCACTGCTGAGATGGGAGCGGTGTGGGTGTGTCAGGGGCTGGACCAAGAAACTTGCATGGGGGGCAGGGCACCTTCAGTTTCGTTACTGTACTGGTATTGATACATAAATTAGAGTTGATCCAGGGATATTTCTGATTGTCACTTGGAGTCAGGAAGGATTTTTTTTCCCTTTGTACTGTTTTTTGTTGTGTTTTTCTTAATCAACAGTTAGGCAGGAAATGTGGGTATTGCTGTGTAGGTTCGACGTATGTCTTTATTCAAAATACTATCCTCAAATACTACTTTCATATCCACTATACTATTCTATACACTATCCTATCCTATACCATACAATACTATACACTTCACTATCCTATCCACTATCCTAACCTTTACTATACACTGACTATACTATAGTATACGGCACATGTGTATTACATCAGTGAAACAGTTTACTGTATTTTTTTCCTTAGGGCCTAGGGTCCAACCAACTGGAAGACACATTTGGCAAGGAGCTTGGACACTAAAGTTATCCTATAATTCCCTTGAGAATGGCTCCACATGTCACTCTGGGACCAAGGAAATTAGTGTTCCAGGTAATGCAGAGCATGGAAAAAATTACAACAGGCCTTAAAGGGCATCTATAGTGAGAAAATGAACTTTTTTTCCTTTCTTTCCATGTATCTGTTGTATTCAATTAGATCAAGTGGACTTGAAGTTTAGTTCTTGAAGATGTTTCGCTAGTCATCCGACTTACTTGTACAAGAATCTGTGGCAATTATGTACCCTGGAAAATCCCAATTAGCATATCACAGCCAAGTGTTAAGGGCGTGATTGGATAGTGGCTAAGAGGTGTTATAGGAACGCCCAGAGTAAGGTGTCAAAACAGCATTGTACATGGCAGACAGTTAGTGTTGAACCCCCCACACCTCTATTTAGGCTTGGTTTCTTTATTTTCACATAAATGGCCTCCTTGACACCTCTCTTGAACCAGTCACGTTCCTTTGCCAATATGTTGACATTTCCATGTATTTTATAATTCCCCCCAACCCCCAGAGTGTCTGTATTTTCTTAAGTTTCCCTCTCTGTCCTGAGTTACACCAGTTGGAAAAATACGTTATTGCATTCCTCTACTCCTACTTTTACTGTCAATCAAATCCCTGTGACGTGATCCCCCTCCCTCCTCTGTAATAAACATAGAGATAAGAGCATTAGCAGGGGGAGAGAGGTAGCTTTGATGGCAGAGATAAGGCTGCACTTGATCCCCCTTCTTGATAGCTTTCACTGATTGATGATGGGTCACAGAGATCGTATTTTAGCAGGACATGGAGAGATCCATGTCTCCAGGACAGCTTGCTGAGTCACTGACAGAGGTAGGAGAAAGGCAGCACAGAGTACATGAATTTAACTTTGCAATGGGTCAATGTGTTTTTTTCACTAGATGCCATTTAATGATAGGCTGCAATATCTTTTTTGATAATTGTTGCATATCGACATTAATTGTATTTATAACCGCCAAAAAGAGTTGTTATAAGTTAAGCCTTTCAAAATCAGCAAGAAAGTGCCAAAAATGCACAAGTGACCGTATATCTAGCCTGGAATTGGTTTACCAGAATGTGTTAGTACATTGTGGTGGGTTTCCCAATACAAATAAAGGTCCAGGGGGATATTAGACTATTTTTGAATATTTAATGTAATATGATCACCGGTTATCAAATTACCGATTTTCCTGTTTTGCCGCTTTTCGAATTTCTGTTCGCCTTATGAGTTTCTAATTTTCTATTTTCCAATAAAGTTGAATGTGGGTCTAATTGCCAAACACTCAAGTGTTTTATCTGCTTAAGTACCCCTGAAATATTGCCAAATATTATTAGACGTTATGGTGCAATTTCTCCTTTTGCTGCAATACTGGACTTAATGTATTGAATACGGTGATTATCAGAAATACCACTGCACATCCTCATGGCGATAATCTTAGCAGTGATAATCTTTGCGGTAAACACAATCCTATTTGCCATTGTAATGTCCTGCGTTAGCGACATGGCGAAGATATCCTTTATATATACACCCCATAATGAAATTCTGTGGATTAAGCTATTCATTTATTTTTCAGACACATCAGCTGCTTAAGACGCTTTTCCAGTGTCACTTTCTTGTTTTTAAGATCATCAATTCTACTTTGAATATCTGGCACAGGAAGACAATGTGTAAAAAATGAGCATATGTACATATAGATACGCTTAGAACATCAGGCTAGACAATCAAAATCAAGAGCGATATTTATAAATATTCTTCCTACAGTGCTTTACTTCTAGTTTCCGCTTTTTAGCAAAGATGTTTTTAGAAACATTTCTGCACTATCTTCTAGTTGATAGATAGTTGATATCTTCCGCAGCCTGACCAATGGGAATATTTAGACACAAGCAGGGAGCCAGGGCCGGATTTAAAATTTCTTCTCCCCTAGGCCAGCTAACTTGAACTTTGTACTGCCCCCCTCTCCTTCCTTCTTCTCCCCCAGGTTGACATTTTTTCCCCCACTGGCCAAGATCAATACTCAGGTGATCAGAACTGATCACCTAATATTGATCTGTGCCTTTAAAGAACAACTCCACCCACATAAGAACATCTTTACAATATGTCGATATATCATAGTTTGTCCTATAAATTCATTACTGTATGCCTGCTATGCTTCTGGATGCCTCTTGGAAACTGAGCAATTTAGAAACCTCTACTGAGCCTTTACTGAGCCTGGGCATGCTCAGAAGAGGCAGACAGGGGATTAACATTCAGTCATTGGCTGTGATGTCAACTGTCAAATCCATAACTGACAGTTGCGAACTGGAAGAACCAGGCAGCAGAAACAGTGGAAACAGGACATTGTGCAGGATTTCAGGTTAGACTTATGTATTTCACATTTTAAACTATTACTGTTTAGGGTTTCAGAGGGTGATTTACCTGTATGTAAGTTTTCATTTTGGGTCTGGACTTTAACTAATGTAGACTTAGAAAAATCTCTATTTGTGAATGGATCTCTTTAAACAATTAAAAATATTATCGTAAACTGTTAGTGTGACATCTTACAATATATCTGGTACGGAACTGTGATCAACAGCTGATTTCAGTATAGTACTTCCACTCGACCACCAGGGCACTATTTTTGTGAATGGATCTCTTTGATCCATTTATCAATACTATAGTAAGCTGTCATTGTGACAGCTTACTATTGCAAGTACTGAACAGCCATCTGAAAGGAACTTGTAATTCAGTACCTTACACTGGACCACCAGGGAAGTTCTATTTGTGAATGAATCTCTTTGATGCTGACTGCTAAATGTTACAAGGGGAGCTGATGATGCCTGCACGTTTTTTGTGCCACCACCTAGCAACTCTGCCGCCCTAGGCCACAGCCTATGTGCCCTAGTGGGAAATCTGGCCCTGCAGGGAGCAAAGCAGATCAGACTGGCAATTTTGATTTTACGTTATAATCAAAGTCTCTCTGAAGTTATCCTAAAGGAGAGTACAAAAAAGATTAGGGTAAGTTTAATGGGATTGTGGTGGTCTGAATAGATTATGTCCTTAATTAAACAGTCTAACCTATGGAATGAGGATTAAACAACTCTTCATAGTAATCCTTCAATAAAGCAAATCTACTTCTCTGTAGACTAGCTTAAGTTCAGTATTATATAACAGAATTTTGTTCTATACTTCAGTGAATTGCAATCATGAGGTTTTCAGCCATCAGCTCCACCAGGCAGTCAGTGGGAAAGCAGTACACACGCATGCACATACCGTCACTGTTTCAGGACTCAGAAAGACAGGTGCAACTATGTGGTATGCATGAAGCACTGATCTGCTCAGCTACCAATGTGCTGTGTATATGCCGTGCCCTGATAGAGTCGTACTGGCTAAAATATTTTTTTAACATGGCAGCCAACAGAGCTAGATTATTGTGGCCCAGCCAGGCCAAGTCCCTGGAATCATGCATGGTCCCTCCCACCCAGGTCCCAGGCACGAGCCTAGGCTGCCTTTTCCATAATCCGTCTGCATGGCCCACCCAAAGTTTTGCTATGGGACATAGTGATTTCTAACTATTCCCCTGCTGGATAGTTTTATCTATATAAAAGGAGGTTTACCTTGCATTTCTTTTAATAGATTTTCAAGACATCTGCTTCCGCATAGATATATAAAAGCTTGTTTGTAGTCTGAGTAAAGAGAAATGATTAAAAATAAAAGAAAATATGTTATTTCGGAGTTGCAGCGGACATGTACAGCAGCGAAGAGGTTTTATGCATATTAAAGGTTATGTCCACGCCCCAAACAAAAATATCAGATCTAATACTGGTTTACAGTTTAGACCTAGGCTTTTGTGGGTGTTCTATTAGATATGTAATTTTTGTTTAGGGGTGGACATACCCTTTTAGAATATAAGTATCCTGGGTTATTAATCACTGGCTTTTCTATACATCTACATTGCTTTCCTTTTTCTAAATGCTTATTAAATTATGGAACAAGGAATTCCACAGACATATTGCTACAAAAATATTTATAGCAAAACTATGTGCAGACAGGTGTATGGTGTTGTCCCCTTAAGTAAAGTTTCAATAGGACCACGTGATTAGTTTTGCCACATTATTAGCTGTATCGCTTTAAAGGGTATCTTCAGTTTTTAATAATTGATTTTTCAAAAATACTTTTTTCAGATTTTAAATCTGAGCTGTAGATTCTGAGAAATAATTATTTCAAATCCCATTTACAGGTAAAAACCTGTCACTCCAGAAGCAGAAAGTATAATATGTTCCCCATCCCTGGCCTCTTATTTGTATCTTTGGCTGCCTGCCAGAACACTTTCTGCAACATTTTCAAAAATCAGCAGGGAAAAGAAGGCAGGGGGAGGGAGGGGGAGATGTGTAAGCAGAGTAGTGTCGTAGATACTACAAGGAGGCAGTGAGTAAGGGAGGGTGGGGCATTCAGGAGCACTCAGCACTCATTCAGGAGCACTCACTAAACATTAATAATTTAATGACAAAGCAAACACAGATAAACACAGTACCAACATTTTACTTTTCTCAAATTGTAGTTTCAAAATTTACCTCCCCCAGTTGAAATGGAACAGTTAGCATTAAGCTGCATCCCTGTGATATAGACTGTATAAAATAATGCTAAGCAATAAAATAATGATATATAATAATATATTACAAAAAACAAAACTAAAAAACAATAGTTACAAGCAAATGCTGCCAAACTTCAGAATGAGATCACAAAACTGAACTTACCTTGTAATTCGGCTGTGCCATTAAGCATTCTTTGTTGGATTAAAGTTACAGAAGAGTCAATAGATTTCAACAAGTACTCTAAGCATTGGGTTTCTTGACACCTATTCCAGAACTGTTTCAAGTCAGTCACCTAATGTAAAAAGAACTCACTGATATTCTAAAACCAAGAGAAGTATTCATAGCACTACAACATTGAACTTTATAAATACTAAACTGCAAGCTCTCTCATTTGTTTAAAGTAGGGTATAAAGGTTGGACTAGATGGATGTATGTTTTTATTCAACCTCCAATACTATGTTACTATGTAACTATTAGACAGATATTACAGGTAAAGTATAAAGATTGGACTAGATGGACGTATGTCTTTATTCAACCTCCAATACTATGTTACTATGTAACTATTAGACAGATATTACAGGTAAAGAATAAAGATTGGATTAGATGGACATATGTCTTTATACAACCTCCAATACTATGTTACCATGTAACTGTTAGACAGACATTATGGGTAGGGTATAAAGGTTGGACTAGATGGACGTATGTCTTTATACAACCTCCAATACTATTTTACTATGTAACTGTTAAACAGACATTAATGGTAGGGTATAAAAGTTGGACTAGATGGACGTATGTCTTTATACAATCTCCAATACTATGTTACTATGTAACTGTTATACAGACATTATGGGTAGGGTATAAAGGTTGGACTAGATGGACGTATGTCTTTATACAACCTCCAATACTATGTTACTATGTAACAGTTTAGCTTAGTGTTTCTCAACCAGGGGTCCGGGGACCCCTAGGGGTCCCTGAGAGGTTGCATGGGAGTCCTCAAAACATTGACAGAAATTGTATAGATCCACAATTTTGATGAATGCTGATATATTTTTCTACATATTTATCAATGTTCTGTATAAAGTCTGTGTTTGGTGTATTGATGTCTGAGAGATAAATGAAAATAAGTAATGTTTTAATGTATGGGTTCCTACCCTGGAGTGAATTAGAGTGCATTTTGTTCAATAGAGATGTATTTATAGATCTATCATTTGTATTTGTATAGATTAGGTTTTTTGATCATTTGGTGACTGACAAAGAAAAATAATAATATTGTGTATAATCATAATTTTTTGTAGAGGTCCCCGAGACATGAAAATTGTTTCAAGGGGTCCCCACAGATAAAAAGGTTGAGAAACACTGGTTTAGCTGGTGGGGTACCATACAACAGGTCATATTTAATTGCTATGCATTATGATATGTAACATGAGTAGTTATGATCTCATTAATAAGGTGAATATAGTAATTAACTTGTTAATAAGGTAAGTATAGTTATGATCTCATTAATAAGGTGAATATAGACAGTATAGGCTTTATTTAATTTTCACTTCTACCCTTTCCTTTGTATTTATAGGTGATCCTCCTAACTAGATTGTAAGCTCTACGGGGCAGGGACCTCCTTGTAGCAAGGCTCTAGCACTTATATATTTATATTTTATATATTTATTTAATGAACTATTTATGTATTTGCCCCCCTTGTATGACTTAATTGTATTTTGTTATTGTACAGCTCCGTGTCCCCAGGTGCTGCTATATAAACTATATATCTAAGAGGCTTATTTATAAAGGCCTGTTACAGAAAATACCATGCATTGTTTTACAATATGGCCTGTTATTTTCTGACTGTGGTAGTAGTTTGTTTGGGTGACGAGGACTAATAGGCCCCGCAATCTCACTGTGACCAGTTTTCGCACGTATGCAGAACAGTACGCACGCTCAGCTGATTTAAAGACCGGTATTGAACCGGCAGCAATTTAAAACACCTGATCGAGCGTATCTTTAATGCAAACACCACCGCTGAGATGGGAGCGGTGTGGGTGTGTCAGGGGCTGGACCAAGAAACTTGCATGGGGGGCAGGGCACCTTCAGTTTCGTTACTGTACTGGTATTGATACATAAATTAGAGTTGATCCAGGGATATTTCTGATTGTCACTTGGAGTCAGGAAGGATTTTTTTTCCCTTTGTACTGTTTTTTGTTGTGTTTTTCTTAATCAACAGTTAGGCAGGAAATGTGGGTATTGCTGTGTAGGTTCGACGTATGTCTTTATTCAAAATACTATCCTCAAATACTACTGTCATATCCACTATACTATTCTATACACTATCCTATCCTATACCATACAATACTATACACTTCACTATCCTATCCACTATCCTAACCTTTACTATACACTGACTATACTATAGTATACGGCACATGTGTATTACATCAGTGAAACAGTTTACTGTATTTTTTTCCTTAGGGCCTAGGGTCCAACCAACTGGAAGACACATTTGGCAAGGAGCTTGGACACTAAAGTTATCCTATAATTCCCTTGAGAATGGCTCCACATGTCACTCTGGGACCAAGGAAATTAGTGTTCCAGGTAATGCAGAGCATGGAAAAAATTACAACAGGCCTTAAAGGGCATCTATAGTGAGAAAATGAACTTTTTTTCCTTTCTTTCCATGTATCTGTTGTATTCAATTAGATCAAGTGGACTTGAAGTTTAGTTCTTGAAGATGTTTCGCTAGTCATCCGACTTACTTGTACAAGAATCTGTGGCAATTATGTACCCTGGAAAATCCCAATTAGCATATCACAGCCAAGTGTTAAGGGCGTGATTGGATAGTGGCTAAGAGGTGTTATAGGAACGCCCAGAGTAAGGTGTCAAAACAGCATTGTACATGGCAGACAGTTAGTGTTGAACCCCCCACACCTCTATTTAGGCTTGGTTTCTTTATTTTCACATAAATGGCCTCCTTGACACCTCTCTTGAACCAGTCACGTTCCTTTGCCAATATGTTGACATTTCCATGTATTTTATAATTCCCCCCAACCCCCAGAGTGTCTGTATTTTCTTAAGTTTCCCTCTCTGTCCTGAGTTACACCAGTTGGAAAAATACGTTATTGCATTCCTCTACTCCTACTTTTACTGTCAATCAAATCCCTGTGACGTGATCCCCCTCCCTCCTCTGTAATAAACATAGAGATAAGAGCATTAGCAGGGGGAGAGAGGTAGCTTTGATGGCAGAGATAAGGCTGCACTTGATCCCCCTTCTTGATAGCTTTCACTGATTGATGATGGGTCACAGAGATCGTATTTTAGCAGGACATGGAGAGATCCATGTCTCCAGGACAGCTTGCTGAGTCACTGACAGAGGTAGGAGAAAGGCAGCACAGAGTACATGAATTTAACTTTGCAATGGGTCAATGTGTTTTTTTCACTAGATGCCATTTAATGATAGGCTGCAATATCTTTTTTGATAATTGTTGCATATCGACATTAATTGTATTTATAACCGCCAAAAAGAGTTGTTATAAGTTAAGCCTTTCAAAATCAGCAAGAAAGTGCCAAAAATGCACAAGTGACCGTATATCTAGCCTGGAATTGGTTTACCAGAATGTGTTAGTACATTGTGGTGGGTTTCCCAATACAAATAAAGGTCCAGGGGGATATTAGACTATTTTTGAATATTTAATGTAATATGATCACCGGTTATCAAATTACCGATTTTCCTGTTTTGCCGCTTTTCGAATTTCTGTTCGCCTTATGAGTTTCTAATTTTCTATTTTCCAATAAAGTTGAATGTGGGTCTAATTGCCAAACACTCAAGTGTTTTATCTGCTTAAGTACCCCTGAAATATTGCCAAATATTATTAGACGTTATGGTGCAATTTCTCCTTTTGCTGCAATACTGGACTTAATGTATTGAATACGGTGATTATCAGAAATACCACTGCACATCCTCATGGCGATAATCTTAGCAGTGATAATCTTTGCGGTAAACACAATCCTATTTGCCATTGTAATGTCCTGCGTTAGCGACATGGCGAAGATATCCTTTATATATACACCCCATAATGAAATTCTGTGGATTAAGCTATTCATTTATTTTTCAGACACATCAGCTGCTTAAGACGCTTTTCCAGTGTCACTTTCTTGTTTTTAAGATCATCAATTCTACTTTGAATATCTGGCACAGGAAGACAATGTGTAAAAAATGAGCATATGTACATATAGATACGCTTAGAACATCAGGCTAGACAATCAAAATCAAGAGCGATATTTATAAATATTCTTCCTACAGTGCTTTACTTCTAGTTTCCGCTTTTTAGCAAAGATGTTTTTAGAAACATTTCTGCACTATCTTCTAGTTGATAGATAGTTGATATCTTCCGCAGCCTGACCAATGGGAATATTTAGACACAAGCAGGGAGCCAGGGCCGGATTTAAAATTTCTTCTCCCCTAGGCCAGCTAACTTGAACTTTGTACTGCCCCCCTCTCCTTCCTTCTTCTCCCCCAGGTTGACATTTTTTCCCCCACTGGCCAAGATCAATACTCAGGTGATCAGAACTGATCACCTAATATTGATCTGTGCCTTTAAAGAACAACTCCACCCACATAAGAACATCTTTACAATATGTCGATATATCATAGTTTGTCCTATAAATTCATTACTGTATGCCTGCTATGCTTCTGGATGCCTCTTGGAAACTGAGCAATTTAGAAACCTCTACTGAGCCTTTACTGAGCCTGGGCATGCTCAGAAGAGGCAGACAGGGGATTAACATTCAGTCATTGGCTGTGATGTCAACTGTCAAATCCATAACTGACAGTTGCGAACTGGAAGAACCAGGCAGCAGAAACAGTGGAAACAGGACATTGTGCAGGATTTCAGGTTAGACTTATGTATTTCACATTTTAAACTATTACTGTTTAGGGTTTCAGAGGGTGATTTACCTGTATGTAAGTTTTCATTTTGGGTCTGGACTTTAACTAATGTAGACTTAGAAAAATCTCTATTTGTGAATGGATCTCTTTAAACAATTAAAAATATTATCGTAAACTGTTAGTGTGACATCTTACAATATATCTGGTACGGAACTGTGATCAACAGCTGATTTCAGTATAGTACTTCCACTCGACCACCAGGGCACTATTTTTGTGAATGGATCTCTTTGATCCATTTATCAATACTATAGTAAGCTGTCATTGTGACAGCTTACTATTGCAAGTACTGAACAGCCATCTGAAAGGAACTTGTAATTCAGTACCTTACACTGGACCACCAGGGAAGTTCTATTTGTGAATGAATCTCTTTGATGCTGACTGCTAAATGTTACAAGGGGAGCTGATGATGCCTGCACGTTTTTTGTGCCACCACCTAGCAACTCTGCCGCCCTAGGCCACAGCCTATGTGCCCTAGTGGGAAATCTGGCCCTGCAGGGAGCAAAGCAGATCAGACTGGCAATTTTGATTTTACGTTATAATCAAAGTCTCTCTGAAGTTATCCTAAAGGAGAGTACAAAAAAGATTAGGGTAAGTTTAATGGGATTGTGGTGGTCTGAATAGATTATGTCCTTAATTAAACAGTCTAACCTATGGAATGAGGATTAAACAACTCTTCATAGTAATCCTTCAATAAAGCAAATCTACTTCTCTGTAGACTAGCTTAAGTTCAGTATTATATAACAGAATTTTGTTCTATACTTCAGTGAATTGCAATCATGAGGTTTTCAGCCATCAGCTCCACCAGGCAGTCAGTGGGAAAGCAGTACACACGCATGCACATACCGTCACTGTTTCAGGACTCAGAAAGACAGGTGCAACTATGTGGTATGCATGAAGCACTGATCTGCTCAGCTACCAATGTGCTGTGTATATGCCGTGCCCTGATAGAGTCGTACTGGCTAAAATATTTTTTTAACATGGCAGCCAACAGAGCTAGATTATTGTGGCCCAGCCAGGCCAAGTCCCTGGAATCATGCATGGTCCCTCCCACCCAGGTCCCAGGCACGAGCCTAGGCTGCCTTTTCCATAATCCGTCTGCATGGCCCACCCAAAGTTTTGCTATGGGACATAGTGATTTCTAACTATTCCCCTGCTGGATAGTTTTATCTATATAAAAGGAGGTTTACCTTGCATTTCTTTTAATAGATTTTCAAGACATCTGCTTCCGCATAGATATATAAAAGCTTGTTTGTAGTCTGAGTAAAGAGAAATGATTAAAAATAAAAGAAAATATGTTATTTCGGAGTTGCAGCGGACATGTACAGCAGCGAAGAGGTTTTATGCATATTAAAGGTTATGTCCACGCCCCAAACAAAAATATCAGATCTAATACTGGTTTACAGTTTAGACCTAGGCTTTTGTGGGTGTTCTATTAGATATGTAATTTTTGTTTAGGGGTGGACATACCCTTTTAGAATATAAGTATCCTGGGTTATTAATCACTGGCTTTTCTATACATCTACATTGCTTTCCTTTTTCTAAATGCTTATTAAATTATGGAGCAAGGAATTCCACAGACATATTGCTACAAAAATATTTATAGCAAAACTATGTGCAGACAGGTGTATGGTGTTGTCCCCTTAAGTAAAGTTTCAATAGGACCACGTGATTAGTTTTGCCACATTATTAGCTGTATCGCTTTAAAGGGTATCTTCAGTTTTTAATAATTGATTTTTCAAAAATACTTTTTTCAGATTTTAAATCTGAGCTGTAGATTCTGAGAAATAATTATTTCAAATCCCATTTACAGGTAAAAACCTGTCACTCCAGAAGCAGAAAGTATAATATGTTCCCCATCCCTGGCCTCTTATTTGTATCTTTGGCTGCCTGCCAGAACACTTTCTGCAACATTTTCAAAAATCAGCAGGGAAAAGAAGGCAGGGGGAGGGAGGGGGAGATGTGTAAGCAGAGTAGTGTCGTAGATACTACAAGGAGGCAGTGAGTAAGGGAGGGTGGGGCATTCAGGAGCACTCAGCACTCATTCAGGAGCACTCACTAAACATTAATAATTTAATGACAAAGCAAACACAGATAAACACAGTACCAACATTTTACTTTTCTCAAATTGTAGTTTCAAAATTTACCTCCCCCAGTTGAAATGGAACAGTTAGCATTAAGCTGCATCCCTGTGATATAGACTGTATAAAATAATGCTAAGCAATAAAATAATGATATATAATAATATATTACAAAAAACAAAACTAAAAAACAATAGTTACAAGCAAATGCTGCCAAACTTCAGAATGAGATCACAAAACTGAACTTACCTTGTAATTCGGCTGTGCCATTAAGCATTCTTTGTTGGATTAAAGTTACAGAAGAGTCAATAGATTTCAACAAGTACTCTAAGCATTGGGTTTCTTGACACCTATTCCAGAACTGTTTCAAGTCAGTCACCTAATGTAAAAAGAACTCACTGATATTCTAAAACCAAGAGAAGTATTCATAGCACTACAACATTGAACTTTATAAATACTAAACTGCAAGCTCTCTCATTTGTTTAAAGTAGGGTATAAAGGTTGGACTAGATGGATGTATGTTTTTATTCAACCTCCAATACTATGTTACTATGTAACTATTAGACAGATATTACAGGTAAAGTATAAAGATTGGACTAGATGGACGTATGTCTTTATTCAACCTCCAATACTATGTTACTATGTAACTATTAGACAGATATTACAGGTAAAGTATAAAGATTGGACTAGATGGACATATGTCTTTATTCAACCTCCAATACTATGTTACTATGTAACTATTAGACAGATATTACAGGTAAAGTATAAAGATTGGACTAGATGGACGTATGTCTTTATTCAACCTCCAATACTATGTTACTATGTAACTATTAGACAGATATTACAGGTAAAGAATAAAGATTGTATTAGATGGACGTATGTCTTTATACAACCTCCAATACTATGTTACCATGTAACTGTTAGACAGACATTATGGGTAGGGTATAAAGGTTGGACTAGATGGACGTATGTCTTTATACAACCTCCAATACTATTTTACTATGTAACTGTTAAACAGACATTAATGGTAGGGTATAAAAGTTGGACTAGATGGACGTATGTCTTTATACAATCTCCAATACTATGTTACTATGTAACTGTTATACAGACATTATGGGTAGGGTATAAAGGTTGGACTAGATGGACGTATGTCTTTATACAACCTCCAATACTATGTTACTATGTAACAGTTTAGCTTAGTGTTTCTCAACCAGGGGTCCGGGGACCCCTAGGGGTCCCTGAGAGGTTGCATGGGAGTCCTCAAAACATTGACAGAAATTGTATAGATCCACAATTTTGATGAATGCTGGTATATTTTTCTACATATTTATCAATGTTCTGTATAAAGTCTGTGTTTGGTGTATTGATGTCTGAGAGATAAATGAAAATAAGTAATGTTTTAATGTATGGGTTCCTACCCTGGAGTGAATTAGAGTGCATTTTGTTCAATAGAGATGTATTTATAGATCTATCATTTGTATTTGTATAGATTAGGTTTTTTGATCATTTGGTGACTGACAAAGAAAAATAATAATATTGTGTATAATCATAATTTTTTGTAGAGGTCCCCGAGACATGAAAATTGTTTCAAGGGGTCCCCACAGATAAAAAGGTTGAGAAACACTGGTTTAGCTGGTGGGGTACCATACAACAGGTCATATTTAATTGCTATGCATTATGATATGTAACATGAGTAGTTATGATCTCATTAATAAGGTGAATATAGTAATGATCTCGTTAATAAGGTAAGTATAGTTATGATCTCATTAATAAGGTGAATATAGACAGTATAGGCTTTATTTAATTTTCACTTCTACCCTTTCCTTTGTATTTATAGGTGATCCTCCTAACTAGATTGTAAGCTCTACGGGGCAGGGACCTCCTTGTAGCAAGGCTCTAGCACTTATATATTTATATTTTATATATTTATTTAATGAACTATTTATGTATTTGCCCCCCTTGTATGACTTAATTGTATTTTGTTATTGTACAGCTCCGTGTCCCCAGGTGCTGCTATATAAACTATATATCTAAGAGGCTTGTTTATAAAGGCCTGTTACAGAAAATACCATGCATTGTTTTACAATATGGCCTGTTATTTTCTGACTGTGGTAGTAGTTTGTTTGGGTGACGAGGACTAATAGGCCCCGCAATCTCACTGTGACCAGTTTTCGCACGTATGCAGTAACAGTACGCACGCTCAGCTGATTTAAATACCGGTATTGAACCGGCAACAATTTAAAACAGCTGATCTATCTTTAATGCAAACACCACTGCTGAGATGGGAGCGGTGTGGGTGTGTCAGGGGCTGGACCAAGAAACTTGCATGGGGGGCAGGGCACCTTCAGTTTCGTTACTGTACTGGTATTGATACATAAATTAGAGTTGATCCAGGGATATTTCTGATTGTCACTTGGAGTCAGGAAGGATTTTTTTTCCCTTTGTACTGTTTTTTGTTGTGTTTTTCTTAATCAACAGTTAGGCAGGAAATGTGGGTATTGCTGTGTAGGTTCGACGTATGTCTTTATTCAAAATACTATCCTCAAATACTACTTTCATATCCACTATACTATTCTATACACTATCCTATCCTATACCATACAATACTATACACTTCACTATCCTATCCACTATCCTAACCTTTACTATACACTGACTATACTATAGTATACGGCACATGTGTATTACATCAGTGAAACAGTTTACTGTATTTTTTTCCTTAGGGCCTAGGGTCCAACCAACTGGAAGACACATTTGGCAAGGAGCTTGGACACTAAAGTTATCCTATAATTCCCTTGAGAATGGCTCCACATGTCACTCTGGGACCAAGGAAATTAGTGTTCCAGGTAATGCAGAGCATGGAAAAAATTACAACAGGCCTTAAAGGGCATCTATAGTGAGAAAATGAACTTTTTTTCCTTTCTTTCCATGTATCTGTTGTATTCAATTAGATCAAGTGGACTTGAAGTTTAGTTCTTGAAGATGTTTCGCTAGTCATCCGACTTACTTGTACAAGAATCTGTGGCAATTATGTACCCTGGAAAATCCCAATTAGCATATCACAGCCAAGTGTTAAGGGCGTGATTGGATAGTGGCTAAGAGGTGTTATAGGAACGCCCAGAGTAAGGTGTCAAAACAGCATTGTACATGGCAGACAGTTAGTGTTGAACCCCCCACACCTCTATTTAGGCTTGGTTTCTTTATTTTCACATAAATGGCCTCCTTGACACCTCTCTTGAACCAGTCACGTTCCTTTGCCAATATGTTGACATTTCCATGTATTTTATAATTCCCCCCAACCCCCAGAGTGTCTGTATTTTCTTAAGTTTCCCTCTCTGTCCTGAGTTACACCAGTTGGAAAAATACGTTATTGCATTCCTCTACTCCTACTTTTACTGTCAATCAAATCCCTGTGACGTGATCCCCCTCCCTCCTCTGTAATAAACATAGAGATAAGAGCATTAGCAGGGGGAGAGAGGTAGCTTTGATGGCAGAGATAAGGCTGCACTTGATCCCCCTTCTTGATAGCTTTCACTGATTGATGATGGGTCACAGAGATCGTATTTTAGCAGGACATGGAGAGATCCATGTCTCCAGGACAGCTTGCTGAGTCACTGACAGAGGTAGGAGAAAGGCAGCACAGAGTACATGAATTTAACTTTGCAATGGGTCAATGTGTTTTTTTCACTAGATGCCATTTAATGATAGGCTGCAATATCTTTTTTGATAATTGTTGCATATCGACATTAATTGTATTTATAACCGCCAAAAAGAGTTGTTATAAGTTAAGCCTTTCAAAATCAGCAAGAAAGTGCCAAAAATGCACAAGTGACCGTATATCTAGCCTGGAATTGGTTTACCAGAATGTGTTAGTACATTGTGGTGGGTTTCCCAATACAAATAAAGGTCCAGGGGGATATTAGACTATTTTTGAATATTTAATGTAATATGATCACCGGTTATCAAATTACCGATTTTCCTGTTTTGCCGCTTTTCGAATTTCTGTTCGCCTTATGAGTTTCTAATTTTCTATTTTCCAATAAAGTTGAATGTGGGTCTAATTGCCAAACACTCAAGTGTTTTATCTGCTTAAGTACCCCTGAAATATTGCCAAATATTATTAGACGTTATGGTGCAATTTCTCCTTTTGCTGCAATACTGGACTTAATGTATTGAATACGGTGATTATCAGAAATACCACTGCACATCCTCATGGCGATAATCTTAGCAGTGATAATCTTTGCGGTAAACACAATCCTATTTGCCATTGTAATGTCCTGCGTTAGCGACATGGCGAAGATATCCTTTATATATACACCCCATAATGAAATTCTGTGGATTAAGCTATTCATTTATTTTTCAGACACATCAGCTGCTTAAGACGCTTTTCCAGTGTCACTTTCTTGTTTTTAAGATCATCAATTCTACTTTGAATATCTGGCACAGGAAGACAATGTGTAAAAAATGAGCATATGTACATATAGATACGCTTAGAACATCAGGCTAGACAATCAAAATCAAGAGCGATATTTATAAATATTCTTCCTACAGTGCTTTACTTCTAGTTTCCGCTTTTTAGCAAAGATGTTTTTAGAAACATTTCTGCACTATCTTCTAGTTGATAGATAGTTGATATCTTCCGCAGCCTGACCAATGGGAATATTTAGACACAAGCAGGGAGCCAGGGCCGGATTTAAAATTTCTTCTCCCCTAGGCCAGCTAACTTGAACTTTGTACTGCCCCCCTCTCCTTCCTTCTTCTCCCCCAGGTTGACATTTTTTCCCCCACTGGCCAAGATCAATACTCAGGTGATCAGAACTGATCACCTAATATTGATCTGTGCCTTTAAAGAACAACTCCACCCACATAAGAACATCTTTACAATATGTCGATATATCATAGTTTGTCCTATAAATTCATTACTGTATGCCTGCTATGCTTCTGGATGCCTCTTGGAAACTGAGCAATTTAGAAACCTCTACTGAGCCTTTACTGAGCCTGGGCATGCTCAGAAGAGGCAGACAGGGGATTAACATTCAGTCATTGGCTGTGATGTCAACTGTCAAATCCATAACTGACAGTTGCGAACTGGAAGAACCAGGCAGCAGAAACAGTGGAAACAGGACATTGTGCAGGATTTCAGGTTAGACTTATGTATTTCACATTTTAAACTATTACTGTTTAGGGTTTCAGAGGGTGATTTACCTGTATGTAAGTTTTCATTTTGGGTCTGGACTTTAACTAATGTAGACTTAGAAAAATCTCTATTTGTGAATGGATCTCTTTAAACAATTAAAAATATTATCGTAAACTGTTAGTGTGACATCTTACAATATATCTGGTACGGAACTGTGATCAACAGCTGATTTCAGTATAGTACTTCCACTCGACCACCAGGGCACTATTTTTGTGAATGGATCTCTTTGATCCATTTATCAATACTATAGTAAGCTGTCATTGTGACAGCTTACTATTGCAAGTACTGAACAGCCATCTGAAAGGAACTTGTAATTCAGTACCTTACACTGGACCACCAGGGAAGTTCTATTTGTGAATGAATCTCTTTGATGCTGACTGCTAAATGTTACAAGGGGAGCTGATGATGCCTGCACGTTTTTTGTGCCACCACCTAGCAACTCTGCCGCCCTAGGCCACAGCCTATGTGCCCTAGTGGGAAATCTGGCCCTGCAGGGAGCAAAGCAGATCAGACTGGCAATTTTGATTTTACGTTATAATCAAAGTCTCTCTGAAGTTATCCTAAAGGAGAGTACAAAAAAGATTAGGGTAAGTTTAATGGGATTGTGGTGGTCTGAATAGATTATGTCCTTAATTAAACAGTCTAACCTATGGAATGAGGATTAAACAACTCTTCATAGTAATCCTTCAATAAAGCAAATCTACTTCTCTGTAGACTAGCTTAAGTTCAGTATTATATAACAGAATTTTGTTCTATACTTCAGTGAATTGCAATCATGAGGTTTTCAGCCATCAGCTCCACCAGGCAGTCAGTGGGAAAGCAGTACACACGCATGCACATACCGTCACTGTTTCAGGACTCAGAAAGACAGGTGCAACTATGTGGTATGCATGAAGCACTGATCTGCTCAGCTACCAATGTGCTGTGTATATGCCGTGCCCTGATAGAGTCGTACTGGCTAAAATATTTTTTTAACATGGCAGCCAACAGAGCTAGATTATTGTGGCCCAGCCAGGCCAAGTCCCTGGAATCATGCATGGTCCCTCCCACCCAGGTCCCAGGCACGAGCCTAGGCTGCCTTTTCCATAATCCGTCTGCATGGCCCACCCAAAGTTTTGCTATGGGACATAGTGATTTCTAACTATTCCCCTGCTGGATAGTTTTATCTATATAAAAGGAGGTTTACCTTGCATTTCTTTTAATAGATTTTCAAGACATCTGCTTCCGCATAGATATATAAAAGCTTGTTTGTAGTCTGAGTAAAGAGAAATGATTAAAAATAAAAGAAAATATGTTATTTCGGAGTTGCAGCGGACATGTACAGCAGCGAAGAGGTTTTATGCATATTAAAGGTTATGTCCACGCCCCAAACAAAAATATCAGATCTAATACTGGTTTACAGTTTAGACCTAGGCTTTTGTGGGTGTTCTATTAGATATGTAATTTTTGTTTAGGGGTGGACATACCCTTTTAGAATATAAGTATCCTGGGTTATTAATCACTGGCTTTTCTATACATCTACATTGCTTTCCTTTTTCTAAATGCTTATTAAATTATGGAACAAGGAATTCCACAGACATATTGCTACAAAAATATTTATAGCAAAACTATGTGCAGACAGGTGTATGGTGTTGTCCCCTTAAGTAAAGTTTCAATAGGACCACGTGATTAGTTTTGCCACATTATTAGCTGTATCGCTTTAAAGGGTATCTTCAGTTTTTAATAATTGATTTTTCAAAAATACTTTTTTCAGATTTTAAATCTGAGCTGTAGATTCTGAGAAATAATTATTTCAAATCCCATTTACAGGTAAAAACCTGTCACTCCAGAAGCAGAAAGTATAATATGTTCCCCATCCCTGGCCTCTTATTTGTATCTTTGGCTGCCTGCCAGAACACTTTCTGCAACATTTTCAAAAATCAGCAGGGAAAAGAAGGCAGGGGGAGGGAGGGGGAGATGTGTAAGCAGAGTAGTGTCGTAGATACTACAAGGAGGCAGTGAGTAAGGGAGGGTGGGGCATTCAGGAGCACTCAGCACTCATTCAGGAGCACTCACTAAACATTAATAATTTAATGACAAAGCAAACACAGATAAACACAGTACCAACATTTTACTTTTCTCAAATTGTAGTTTCAAAATTTACCTCCCCCAGTTGAAATGGAACAGTTAGCATTAAGCTGCATCCCTGTGATATAGACTGTATAAAATAATGCTAAGCAATAAAATAATGATATATAATAATATATTACAAAAAACAAAACTAAAAAACAATAGTTACAAGCAAATGCTGCCAAACTTCAGAATGAGATCACAAAACTGAACTTACCTTGTAATTCGGCTGTGCCATTAAGCATTCTTTGTTGGATTAAAGTTACAGAAGAGTCAATAGATTTCAACAAGTACTCTAAGCATTGGGTTTCTTGACACCTATTCCAGAACTGTTTCAAGTCAGTCACCTAATGTAAAAAGAACTCACTGATATTCTAAAACCAAGAGAAGTATTCATAGCACTACAACATTGAACTTTATAAATACTAAACTGCAAGCTCTCTCATTTGTTTAAAGTAGGGTATAAAGGTTGGACTAGATGGATGTATGTTTTTATTCAACCTCCAATACTATGTTACTATGTAACTATTAGACAGATATTACAGGTAAAGTATAAAGATTGGACTAGATGGACGTATGTCTTTATTCAACCTCCAATACTATGTTACTATGTAACTATTAGACAGATATTACAGGTAAAGAATAAAGATTGGATTAGATGGACATATGTCTTTATACAACCTCCAATACTATGTTACCATGTAACTGTTAGACAGACATTATGGGTAGGGTATAAAGGTTGGACTAGATGGACGTATGTCTTTATACAACCTCCAATACTATTTTACTATGTAACTGTTAAACAGACATTAATGGTAGGGTATAAAAGTTGGACTAGATGGACGTATGTCTTTATACAATCTCCAATACTATGTTACTATGTAACTGTTATACAGACATTATGGGTAGGGTATAAAGGTTGGACTAGATGGACGTATGTCTTTATACAACCTCCAATACTATGTTACTATGTAACAGTTTAGCTTAGTGTTTCTCAACCAGGGGTCCGGGGACCCCTAGGGGTCCCTGAGAGGTTGCATGGGAGTCCTCAAAACATTGACAGAAATTGTATAGATCCACAATTTTGATGAATGCTGATATATTTTTCTACATATTTATCAATGTTCTGTATAAAGTCTGTGTTTGGTGTATTGATGTCTGAGAGATAAATGAAAATAAGTAATGTTTTAATGTATGGGTTCCTACCCTGGAGTGAATTAGAGTGCATTTTGTTCAATAGAGATGTATTTATAGATCTATCATTTGTATTTGTATAGATTAGGTTTTTTGATCATTTGGTGACTGACAAAGAAAAATAATAATATTGTGTATAATCATAATTTTTTGTAGAGGTCCCCGAGACATGAAAATTGTTTCAAGGGGTCCCCACAGATAAAAAGGTTGAGAAACACTGGTTTAGCTGGTGGGGTACCATACAACAGGTCATATTTAATTGCTATGCATTATGATATGTAACATGAGTAGTTATGATCTCATTAATAAGGTGAATATAGTAATTAACTTGTTAATAAGGTAAGTATAGTTATGATCTCATTAATAAGGTGAATATAGTAATGATCTATTAATAAGGGTAAGTATAGGTCATTAATAATTACAGTAATGATCTCATTAATAAGATTAATTATAGTAATGATCTCATTATAAAGAATAATATAGTAATGATCTAGTAATAAGGTAAGTTAGTTGAAAATAGAAAATAGACAATTATAAGGTGAATATAGTGATGATCTCTTAATAAATGAATACAGTAATGATCTCATTAAATAGGTAAGTATAGTTATGATCTCATTAATAAGTGAATATAGTAAATGATCTCATTAATAAGGTAAGTATAGTTATGATCTCATTAATAAAGTGAATATAGTAATGATCTCATTAATAAGATGAATATAGTAATGATCTCATTAATAAGGTAATATAGTTATGATCTCATTAATAAGGTGAATATAGTAATGATCTCATTAATAAGATGAATACAGTAATGATCTCATTAATAAGGTAAGTATAGTTATGATCTCATAATAAATAATATGTATGATCTATTAATAAGATGATATGTAATGATCTCATTAATAGGTAAGTGTTTGATCTCATAATAAGTGAAGTAAGTTTATTTGATCTCATGGGGGTATGTCGTATAGGCTAATGGTATGTCTTATAAGTAGAGTTAGGCTCAATAATTCATATTATAACTCATTAATACGGTGATACAGTCAGGATCTGTTAAGGACCTTTAGGGAGAGTCCCTGCAAACCTCTCACTGGACGCAGAGTCTAAGTGTCTGTGGTCTTCTCCCGAGCCTCTGATGGTGAGGATGTTGTGCGGCAAGACAGACACCAGGTTGCGGCTCCAGATCAAAGTTCCCAGAAAAACCCGCAGGTAGAGAGGCAGCTGGTAAAAGAAACAGGTAAGAGCAACGAACGGAGCACTGGAGGTAATAATAACTGAGTGGTAAGGAGACCACTCCAAAAATACTGGAGCAGGGAATAGGTACAGGTTGGATTGTATGAATACTGGGAACTGAACTGGAAACCGGTGTTGGCTGGGTGGTGAAATGGAGACCAAAGGCTGAACTGGAAACAGATGCTGGCTGGATGAAATGGAGACCAAAGGCTGAAATGGAAAACAGGTGCTGTCCGGATGCAATGGAGACCAAAGGCTGAACTGGAACAGGTGCGTCCGGATGCAATGGAGACCAAAGGCTGAACTGGAAACAGTGATGCTGGATGCAATGGAGACCAAAGGCTGAACTGGAAACAGATGGTGGCTGAGATGCAATGGAGACCAAAGGCTGAACTGGAAACAGATGGTGGCTGGATCAATGGAGACCAAAGGCAACTGCAAAAGATATCAGGAACAAACTTGAGCGAACAAACCACAGAGAAAGAAGCTGAAGACAGAAACAAACAGAATCTGAACTGGCAGCAAGAAGCCACCACAAGAAGAGGCTAGAAAGGACCCTCCGACGTCATCATCATGCGTCGGAGCATGCCCACGCACGTCTACGCGCGCCTAGGAAGAGGGACTGTCATAGCCCGATCCGGACGCCGGACTCCACACCCTCCGCAGGTCACTACGGAGCGCGCGTGCATGGAGCGCCCGCGCACCCGCGGCGCGCATGCCCGCACGGCAACGCAGGAACGGGCCGCAGGTAAGAACCGGAGCCTTACAGGATCTCATTAATAAGGTGAATATAGTTAGGATCTCATTAATAAGGTGAGTATAGTTATGATCTCATTAATAAGGTGAATATAGTTAGGATCTCATAAGGAATATAGTTATGATCTCATTAATTAGGTGAATATAGTTATGATATCATTAATTAGGTGAATATAGTTGTGATCTCATTAATAAGGTGAGTATAGTTAGGATATCATTCATAAGGTTAATATAGTTATAATCTCATTAATAAGGTGATACAGTCAGGATCTGTTAAGGACCTTCAGGGAGAGTCCCTGCAAACCTCCTCACTGGATGCAGGTCTAAGTGTCTGTCGGTCTTCTCCAGACCTCTGATGGTGAGGTGTTGTGTGGCAAGACAGACACCAGGTTGCGGCTCCAGCAAAGTTCACAGAAACCAACCCGCAGTGTAGAGAGGCAGCTGGTAAAGAAACAGGTAAGAGCAACGACAGGAGCAACTGGAGGTAATAATAACTGAGTGGTAAGGAGACCACTCCAAAAATACTGGAGACAGGGAATAGGTACAGGTTGGATTGTATGATACTGGAAATGAACTGGAAACTGGGTGTTGGCCGGGTGAAATGGAGACCAAAGGTGAAACTGGAAACAGATGCTGGCTGGATGAAATGGAGGCAAAGGCTGAAACTGGAAACAGGTGCGTCCGGATGCAATGGAGACCAAAGGCTGAACTGGAAACAGATGCTGGCTGGATGCAATGGAGACCAAAGGCTGAACTGGAAACAGATGCTGGCTGGATGCAATGGAGACCAAAGGCTGAACTGGAAACAGATGGTGGCTGGATGCAATGGAGACCAAAGGCTGAACTGGAAACAGATGGTGGCTGGATGAAATGGAGACCAAGGCTGAACTGGAAACAGGCGTCGGATGCAAGGAGACAAAGGCTGAATGGAAACAATGCTGGCTGGATGCAAGGAGACAAAGGCTGAACTGGAAACAGATGCTGGCTGGATGCAATGGAGACCAAAGGCTGAACTGGAAACAGATGGTGGCTGGTGCAATGGAGACCAAAGGCTTGAACTGGAAACAGATATCAGGAACAAACTGAGCGAACAAACCACAGAGAAAGAATGAAGAAGAAGAACAACAGAATCTGAACTGGCAGCAGAAGCACCACAAGAAGAGGCTAGAAAAGGACCTCCGACGTCATCATCATGCGTCGGAGCGTGCCTGCCACGTCTACGCGCGCCTAGGAAGAGGGACTGCCATAGCCCGATCGGACGCCGGACTCCACGCCCTCCGCAGGTCACTACGGACACGCGCGTGCATGGTGCGCCCGCGCACCCGCGGCGCGCATGCCCGCGCGGCAACGCAGGAACGAGCGCCGCAGGTAAGAACCGGAGCCTTACAGGATCTCATTAATAATGAATATAGTTAGGATCTCATAATAAGGTGAGTATAGTTATGATCTCATTAATAAGGTGAATATAGTTATGATATCATTAATTAGGTGAATATAGTTGTGATCTCATTAATAAGGTTAATATAGTTATGATGTCATTGGTTAGGTTAGTATAATCAGGGGACATTTGCCATTCATGTTAAAGGTGACATGCAAGTCACATGTGCATAAATATTTGTGTGAATTGCATTTGTTGTCATTTTCCATGGAGGGTATTGTAAAGAAAAACATTATATTGGATTTTCTCTTTTATCCCCTATGGTGCCATGGTATTAATAACAAGAAAGATCCACCTATCCTTCCTTGTTAGCCCCTCTGAGACCCATTTTTCCCTGTTTGATTATGAACCATCGTAAACCTGCCAGGCATTATATTTGATTTAAAAATGTTTGACCACTGTCGTAAATGTATCTGTTTGGGACTATTCCCATGTTGCTGTCTTAGTGTTGAATATATCGATAAGCCAGTCCTTTGCTCAACATGCCGTCATGCCAGGGGAAATTTAATGCACCTATGACCGCTTTGGTTAGACAATTGGTGAAATCATGAATTTCTTGTTAGAGTCCAAACCAGTCTATGACGCACTCAGTTTGTAGTCTAAAACTCTTTCTCCATCTGGCGACATCGATAGGTGGGGGGTGTTTGAGTACCAGTCAGCACACCGTGACACGCCCTTGCATGCTTATAAAGATATGATGATGATTCTGTGCTGTGATTTTTAACTTATTCTATAAACTACCTTTTAAAACTAGGAGAGCGCCGAGTGCTTTAGGGCTTTCAACTAGGGAATTAGGGCTAGTTCATTTGTCTCCCATCCAGTTAAGGGTTATAAACAGGTCTTTTGCCTATTTTGCATTCTTTTTATTTTTTGTTACTTATAATAATGCATATCAATTAAATGTGACGTTTTGTATGGAAGCCCACTAGCTAATCTGTGAGTGTGCATCGTTAGTATGATTGCACTATAGGGGATTCTACTTCTCTACCTTGTATTGGGAACTGATAACCCCTAAGCTTGGGATCTAAAGGTGGTGGGAGTCAAACATTAATACTGATCTGTGTGTGTTGTTTTCTGTAAACCTCTACTTCAGTTTCCATTCTCCCTAACTTCTACCAAGCAGTCCAAGAAGGCCATTCGTTCTGTACCTCTTCTGTGTAATCTGATGTTCTGGTCTACAGCATGTGTGTCTTTGCATCTTCCATTACCCACAATCAGAATGGTGATACTGTTTTTTTTTTCTAAGTTCCTGTGTGATTTTGGGTGTGGCTCCTTAGTACAGGAGAGAAGGAACAACACAGAGATTGCTGGCGGCTCAGCACGTGTTTGCTTACCCAGAGTGTGCAGTTTTTAGTGTACTGGAAGAGTGTTTTGATAGTAGGTCTGCACTATTTTTTTCTAATAAAACTGACGGAGGCCAGTCTGAAAATGAAATCAACTGTGGCCAAAGGCTGTTTCATCTGGCAGAAAACTGTTCTAGCTTCCCCATAATGCTACATTGTGGACTGTGTCTTCTGTTGCTGCTATAATATCCATTACAGGGGTGGCAAAATGTAAAGCCATAGCCATTTCTGGCTGGGTCAGGGTCCTGTTAGCAACATACAAAATAGGAGCCACACACAGACATTTGAAACAAAAAAGGGGTCCTTTTGTATGAAACGTGTGTGCGGCTCCTACTTTGTATGTTGCTATACTCTTGGGACGTGGCAGGACATCTACAGACCAGCACCACCCTGGATTTCCAAAACACATTCTAGTGCTAGGCACTATCGTAACTTCTTGTATCAGGGTCCTGTTTCTCACCCATTCCTCCTTGTTAAGAAAAGTGAAATTTTCTGCAAGATAGTTTGTCTTCTCTTAGCCACAATGCATCCACGTCTTTCATTCAGAAGGTCCCTAACACCTGGCTGTGATATGCTAATTGGGACTTTCCAGGGTACATAATTGCCACAGGTTCTTGTACAAGTCATTCTGAATTGAGAAAGCCAGTCGGATGACTAGCGAAACGTCTTCAGAAAAAAACTTCAAGTCCAGTTGACTACCTGAATACAACAGATATTGCTATCTGCAGTTCTGGACCTTGAGATCGTTAAAAAGTGCAAGGTAGTCATTATGAAAGGGAATTAAAACAAAAGGAGCCAAGATGGCGGGATGAACAGTAAATGTTACTTGTTTGGGGACGATGTGAAACTGATCACATACACAGTGATGTTACAGGTACAATAGAGACCACACATTAATATAGCATATGAACAGGAAGTGGATGCCACCGACATGTTTCGACCCACAGCCGGGTCTTTATCAAGTGTATGCAACACTAAACAGTGACCTCCCTATATACCCCCACAGTACCCACCCCTTCCCTTCCATTGGCTAGAGAACCAGGTCCATAAAAGTCCAATCAAAGTCCATGATAACAAACCATCCACCACCACGTGAGAGATGTCTGACGCGACTGTAAACCACCTAGACAGCTAAAACCTAGACCGTGATACAATAATATCATACAACACAAATATTGACACCTTTGGAAAGAATCTTTGAAAAGAATGTGACAGTCTAAAAGGTCAATATATTATTATACATATATACATTATGATTATGGGAGTACCAACTCTAACAAATGTTATACTTATCCAATCTATGTTGGTACTGCGGCGTATTCAGACATAGGGGTTCCTGGGGGGACATAAAGAACACATAGTGATACATCATAAAACGGTTTGATAGACCAACAATCATTTAGTCCTACTGGATACATGCTATTTAACCTTTTGATCCATATTGCTTCAGTCTGTAATAGCATTTTGGTGAGGTCCCCCCCTTAAAGTTAGTTTTACTGTATCTGTATACACCACCTTAATATGAGACATTATGTTTCATTTCTGCGAAGTGTGTGGACACTGAATTGTCCGTAAGGGTATTAGCCACAAAATTTCTAATGTTGCATTTATGCTCTTGGATGCGTGGTTTTTGCTGGTTACTTGTCTGTCCAGTACACCTTACCACATGGGCATTTAGTATAGATAGTATAGTATAGTATTTGAGGTTGAATAAGACATACGTCCATCCAGTCCAACCCATCTAGCAATATCCTATTTCCTGCCTAACTGTTGATCCAGAGGAAGGCAAAAAAAAAACCACCAAATTTATGAAGGGGAAAAATTCCTTCCTGACTCCAAGTGGCAATCGGAAATTCCCTGGATCAACTACTTATGAATCAATACCAGTAACTTGCAACATTCCTTGTTTGCAGAAAACTCATCCACCTTTTTTTTAAAACTGACCAATGAACTGCCATTACAACGTCCACTGGAAGACAGTTCCATAGCTTTACGTTTACAGTGAAAAACCCTCTCCGAGCTTGAGCCTAAACCTTTTTTCTTCAAGTCTTAAGGGATGTAATCGTGTCCTCTGACATGTTCTATTGGGGAACAATGCCCAGATAGTTTATTGTATGGCCCGTTAATGTATTTATACACAGTAATCATATCCCCACGCAAGCGCCTTTTCTCCAGCGTACATAATTGTAACTTTTCCAGTCTTCTCTTCATATTCAAGCTCCACCAATCCCCTTATAATTTAGTTGCCCTTCTCTGAACCTTTCCATTTCAAAAATGTCCTTTTTGTACACAGGATTCCAAAATTGCACTGCATATTCTAAATGAGGCCTTACCAATGCTTTGTAAAGAGGGAGAATTACATTTTCCTCCCTTGAATCCATACCTCTCTTATACAAGACAATACCATGCTGGCTCTGGTGTTGCCGCCTGGCACTGCTTGCTACCTTTAAGTTTGTTATCACCAAAACTCCAAGACCCCTTTCCAACAGGGATTCACTTAACACAGAGCCATTTATAGTAAGAAGCACAATGATTTTAAGTCCAAAATGCATCACCTTACATTTATCAACATTGAATTTCATCTGCCACTTAGCAGCCCATGTGATAATCTATCTAGATCCCCTTGCAACGATTGCACATGCTCTTGAAGTTTTTAATGGTCGACAAAGTTTTGTGTCGTCAGCAAACACAGAAACCTTGCGACAATACCCACTTCCAAATCATTAATAAATAGATTAAATAGAAGCAGCCCCAACACAGAACCTGTGGCACCCCACTTAGCACTTTAGTCCATAATGATGAAGCCCCATTAACAACTACTCTCTACATCCTATTCATTAACAATTTTCTATCAATGTACAAATGTGACTCCCAGACCAACAGAGCTTAGTTTATTCATTATCGCCTATGGGGGACTGTATCAAAAGCCTTTGCAAAATCCAAGTATCTACATCTACTGCTATACCAGAGTCTAAATTTCTACTTACTTCCTCATAAAAGCAAGCAAGTTAGTTTGACAATATATATCCTCCTAAATCTATGCTGGTTACTACTTATAATGTCAGTCCTTAATACATACTCTAGAACATGTTCAATTATTAAACTTTCCAGGATCTTCCCCACCACTGAAGTTAAACTTACAGGCCTGTAATTACCCGGCTGTGAACGACTACCCTTTTTGAATATTGGAATAACATCAGCCTTTTTCCAATCCAGAGGCACACCACCGTACATGAGGGAATCAGCAAAAATAAGAAACAATGGCCTAGATAAAACTGAACTTAGTCCTTAAGTACGCGAGGATGTATTTTATCCGGTCCAGGAGATTTATTAATATTAACCTTCTTTAGTTCTTTCTGTACCATATCCTCGGTTAACCAAAGTGCACTTGAATCTTTTATACCATTATTGCTACTATACTCTATGATATCTGTACTTGGATCTTCTATAGGTATACAGAGGAAAAAAAATTATTCAAGACATTTGCTTTATCGCCATCCTCCGTAACTAACTTATCCCATTAATTAATGGTGCCACATTCTCAGTCCTCATCTTCTTACTATTAATATACTTAAAAAAATGTTAGGCTTAGTGATGCTTTCTTCAGCTATCCTAACTTCATTATTAATTTTAGCTAGTTTGTTGCTTTGTTACACTCGTTGTTACAGTTTTTATATTCCCTAAAGGCCCTTTCCGTTCCCTCGGCCTTAAAGGTTTTAAGGGCCCTATTATAAAAGATCGGTATCGTTATCGTAAATACCGATCGTTATCGTAAAATAACGACCGGGTTTTTACCGATAACGACCGTTATTTACCGATAACGACCGTTATTTACCGAATCGTTAAATAGCGGTCGTATCGGTAATACCGGTCGTTATTTACCGATAACGACGTTATTTACCGATAGCGGTCGTTATTTACCGATAACGGTCGTTATCGGTAAATAACGGTCGTTATCGGTAAATAACGGTCGTTATCGGTAAATAACGGTCGTTATCGGTAAAACCCCGGTCGTTATTTTACGATAACGATCGGTATTTTACGATAACGATAACGATTTTTTATAAATAGGGCCCTAAATGCCTTTTTCTTCCTTACCATTTGCCTCTTTACCTCAGAATTCATCGGCCAATGTCTTTTCAGGACATTCTCGATGCTCCGACTGTGTTGGTTATATGTGGACACAAATGTAAGTGTTTTTAGGTGGTCTCTTTATTTTTATTTTTGTGGACAAGTAGTTGTCTCTAGTGAGGGTGGCTGTGTAATTTTCAGTTTTTGTATGGTAGTTTTGTCGTACCCGCGTCTGGACCTTTGGTTAATTTTCGACACTGTGGCCATGTATTCGGTGTCAGGGAGATTATTCTTTTTGCTCTCATATATACCTCGGTATGCCTTTGAAAACTTTAGGATGGTGGAAACTACTGGCGTGGAGTAAATTATTCCTGTCAGTTGGTTTTCTATATAGATTAGTTGTTAATTGTGTACCATCAATTGTTATGAGTACATCGAGGTATGGCATTACCGTTTGTGAGGTGTTGTGAGTAAACTTGATCGACTGAGGTACCTTGTTAGCTTCATCAACCATTTCCCCCAGTTTCCTGACAGGGCTTCCCTAATGATCAGGATATCAGCTACCAAATCTGTAGTATCCTTTAATATGGTGGTGGTGTGGCTGGGTTATGGATGAACATCTGTTCTCAAGTTTATAACAAATATGTTTGCGAGAGACAGAGCTACCGTGGCGCCCATGGACGTGCCTTGTAGTTGCCAATAGTGCTGTTTTAAGAATCTGAAGTAGTTTTTCTTCAGCACTATCTCTAGGCAGTCCAAGAAAAAATATATTTTGGGTGTTGGTAGGTCCGTGTCGAGTAGGCACTCTTCAATGGCTGCTATTCCCTCATCTTGTGGGATTGAGGTATAAAGAGCTTGTATATCTATGGTACATAGAGTTTCTGAGTTCAATGGGCCCAGTGTATGTAGTCTATTCAGTAGATCTGTGGTGTCTTTTAGACAGTGGGGGATCTGTGCAGCTAATGGTTGGAGGTATGAATCGACGTATTTAGACAGTGGTTCAAGTACTGATCCTAAGCCAGAAACAATAGGTCTCCCTGGGGGTTGGCGAGTGTTTTATGGATTTTAGGGAGAGTATATAGTACGGGTGTCCTTGGGTGATTGGTTTTGAGGAACCCAGCTTCCTGTGTAGTGATGATGCCATTCTGGAGTGCTTCTTCCACTCTAAGATCAATGAGTTTTTTTATTGTGTTTGTGGTGTCTCCTTGTGTCTGTTTATAATGCTCTGGGGCTGCTAATTGGCTTTTAATCTCCGCAATATATGTGTTGGTGTCCATCACTACTATTGCTCCCCCTTTGTCTGCACTTTTAATTGTGATGTTTTTGTTGTTCTGAAGCTCATTAAGGGCTCTCTGCTTGTTCTGGGTCAGGTTGTGTTTAGGCTTGTGTTGTGTACTTATTTTCTCTATTTCTTTGGAAACAGTGTTGGTGAATATTTGTAATGTCTCATTTTTAATATCAGGTATGAATGTGCTTTTTGCTTTAAATGGGTGTTGGGTTTCGGTCTCAGTTTGATCCATAAAGTGCATTTGGAGTTTAATAGTCCGGGGGAACTTCTGAAACTCAGTCTCCCACTTTATGGGATCTGTTTTGTAAACTGGTACGAAACCCAACCCTTTATTTAACACTGATAATTCATGTATACTCAAAGAATGATTAGAAATATTAACCACAAGATTGTTTACCTTTGCTGTCTCACTTTCCTCGGGTACATCTCCCTTTTGTGTGGTGGTGGTGGTGGTAAGTTCCGCGTGTGATGCTCTGTTCTTCCTCCTGCCTCGGTGGTGCCTTTTCCTAAAAAATGCTTGTGGGAAGTTGGAGCTGTGACTGCATCCCCTTCGGTGTCTTCCCCACTGCTTGAAGTGGTGGTTGCCATACTCCTTGGTCTGGATCCGTACTTTCGGCGCCAGTTGTTGCATTGGTATCTTCGATCTGGCGTCGACATTGTCTCCCCATGGTCTGAATGAGGAAATTAACTGGTCTGCTTTTTTATAATTATTGTTCTGGATACATGTTGATATATCTGGTCATCTGTTCACATTAGTTTGACTAATGCTCTTTTGTAATTGTTACATTGTTATGTGGTCTTGCAACATAGTGTCTTCTCATTGTTTCCCTTTTGTCTGCTTCCTTACGCCATCTAGTGGACTTTTTCTAATATGAACATGGACTTGAAAGATTTCCTGCAGACACAATCGCTTATTGGACTTCCTCTTAGTTGAAACAATGTCACCAGATAAGAACTATTTTATGTCTCATGTTATTTATATGTATATTTTTATCTATGCACTTTGAAGGCACTTTACACTTTTATACACCATTTTTACACAAGTATATCCCTATTTCCAATGTTTTATGGGGCATTTAGATTGATTTTATTATTCTTAGCTATTTAATACATTATGCACTTTCTATACGATTGGGGCCTTTACTTAGCCCACTCATTATAGTGGTTTATACACATATATACATTTTATTTTTTAACCACACAACTGTCTCTATGGCAGCATTTTTGGACACACCCCCTAGGGGGTGTTCCTTTGTATTACCACTTGGTTATTTAAACCCACACTGTGTTGCTCACATCACCTGATGAAGGGGGTGTTACTCTCGAAACGTCGTATTTGCTGTTTGATGTTTGGCTTTAAATAAATGTTCTGTTTTGGAGTGCAGTCCACCTTGTATCTATTTGATTGCCTTGTTCCCTTTGAAGTAGGGGAATTGGACTCTCTGCACCCACCTGGGGATTAGTGTGCATATGGACTGTTTATGATACATGAAGACTTGGTAGTACGTTGTAAAAAAAACTTTTTTGTGTTAGATAAGTGGAGGTTACAGGGTAAATATGTGGGAGAATGGCTAGTGCTATTTACTAAAGTTATTTATTAAAAGCCATTATCCCTCAGCATTGCCCCACAATGATGAGTAAATTACACACATACAGCTCTGTGAATCATGATTTTCTTTCATGCTTTCCCTTTGTAAATTGTTGCAAAAGTGGGTTTTACAGACTCTCAGTAAATTCCCAGCAGTGTTGTTAAAGGGCAATTATAGTGAGAAAATAGTTTTTTTTTAATTTTTTCTAATGTATCCTATAAGTCATCCCATCCACCAGGGTAACTTTAGTTTCTTTAAATTCTACATAGTCCCCGAGATATAAGCCTTTGAATATGCTGTGATTTGTAGGAGCTGCTACACCTCATCTGTCACTCAAAGGCACACACCCACACAATCCAAAGCTCCCCTGCAGTACTGTCACACACTCTCTCACCCACACTATATGTACCATGTGCAACATATAGTCAAATGCTGTAGTGCTAAACACAATCAATAAACCATTAACCCAGCAATATGAGCATAACACACTATAAAACAGCCCCTCTCCCCAAAAAAATCTTATATACATACAAAACCAGTGACTCAAATGGAACACTAATACAGTATATATAATACAGTAATACAGACTATATACCAAACAAGACACACAGTGCAATCTATGAAATATATAGACTAAAGCAACTGAAATGTAACAGGACAACAAGCAGTGTCACTGTGTTTGTGAAGGTCTCACTACAAGCTGCTGTTACACTGACTCTCTCTTCAGTGATTATGATCTCAGCTAAGCAGGGGGAGAGATTTGAACTTTAGGTAAAAAGTAAATAACAATTAGCAAAGTTAGAGAACAGGCAGAGTTCAGTAACTTACTTGTAAAGAATCTCAGCACCACTTGTCCTCCTCTCTCCCCCTCTGCCCCTCCCTTCAGCATATTGCTACTTTATTTCACACTTTGATTGCTTGCAGTCTAGCTCTGGAAGGGAGGGGTCAACAGGATGTCAGCACTTCATTTAAAGTCCTTTCAACTGACAATGCTCGGACTCTGTATACAGCCCGTCACTGCTTGAGGGGGAGTAGACAGAGAGGGGAGGGGGACTACACAGCTTGGTACAAACTTCTGCCAGTGTGAAGAAACGAAGCCACACAGAAACATGAAAGTAAGGCAGCTTATACTAAGTGATCTATACATTGTATACAGACAAAGTTTTTTTTTCACTATAGTTGCCCTTTAATTGTCACCAGCGGGTAACTTTAAAGAGACATTATACTGACTATACTGAGTGCTGTCTGGTTCCTCCCCCAGTCAGAGTTACTGACTATTCTGACATTGGCAGGCATATGTTAATTAATGGGAGGGCAGACTGGGGAGGACCCAGGGTGCTGTCAGTTACTGCAAGATTAGCTGTCAGTTACTGCACAAATACTGTCCCTTAAACCCTAAGGCTTGGACCCAATAATAATGAAACATAATATATTAAAGGAGAACTAAACCAATTTTTTTATACTCTGTAATCTGAAAACATCCCTCCCAAGAACACCTATTAACATTAAATTACCACTCCAGTAAATGCCATTAAACTAAATGTAATCCTTTGAAGAACTAGATTAGATAACTGTGTGCACGTGCACTGTCTGGCCACACCTCCTGACAGCAGTCACATGCCCTCCCTGCCAAATATGGATTGGTTAGTGACTACTAGTAGGTGAGTCCTTTCGTTACAAGTGCCTACAGTAGTTTAGGATTGAGCATGTGCAAAGAACCACAGTGACCACACTGTGTGATACTGGAATGCAGGGAAATAAAACACAAACCCAATGTTAGAAAGGAAAAATGTACCAGCACCCACATAAAAATGAAAGATGAGACACGGATTACTGTTATTGTATCTAGGTGCTTTTCCTTCTGATTCAGTGTTGATTCAGTGTTGATTCCTGTAGTTATCTAACTGTTCACTAGTCAAAATGTTACAAGGTAATAAAACCAATTAAAATAATACAAAAGGAAATAATAACTTTACCAAACCTTAAGAAAATGTAATCCAGATGCAAACTGCCTATTCTATTCTATTCTATGTATTCCTGGCAAAACAAAGCATTCTGTTACAATTATAGAATTAATACAAAACACAAACAATACAAATATTACCCTAGTGCCTGCCAATTCCATTCCATTCAGATGGTCTGTATCATCTAAGGATAAACATCACATGTTATTGCTATTTTTATTCAATTATTAAGGAAACTATTAAATAAATAACTGCAAATTTATGGTATTTCCTCCTGTATTGAATACACGAGAATATTTTTTTTAATGTTAAACATGGGCGATCCAGGGGAAGGAGTTTGAGGAAGGGGTGGTTTTGCAGGAATACGAGACCACCCTAGAATCCGGGAGACTCCTGCGACTGTTGGGAGGGGTGGGATACCAGCTGCTGTAATATATTAATGATACTGGGCGGTAGTACAATACTGTGCAGAATCGATATTTTACAAATCAGTCTTAAATATATCACTGTACTCATCTGTGTCGCTTGTAAAGTCAGAGGCCCCCTGGTCCCTGGTCCCTTGATCTAATGATACTTATTCCCAGAAATCATTTGTAGGATCTTCTCTTATCTTCAAACACTGTCACTTATACAATTAAACCAAACAACTGTAGATGTTCTATTGTATGTATCATTTTATTTACATAGCGCCAACCTGGGGGCACATCACTGTACAATATTATAATACATATAGTCATACAGGGGGATAATACGTATTTTACTCCAATCAGAAACTTGATATTTCCACTATGATTACTGTAATTATCACCAGCCTTATCTTGTAAGGTAAGGTCTACTGTATAAGGTTTATCTATAGATACTGTAATATTCAGCCTCATACCTATTAATACTTTAGCATTTAGCCTCATATCTATAAAACTGTAATAATCAGCCTTATATTTGTGAGTCATGTGATAATCAGCCTTATATTTGTGAGTCATGTGATAAGCAGCCTTATATTTGTGAGTCATGTGATAATCAGCCTCTTTGCTCAAACCATTCAGCATTACGAATTATATCAATTATTGATTTATAGAATATTAGATATGACATCATACCAGGGAAAGATGTTTGTGGTTTATTGTTGTTCTTTTTTCTCCTTGATTTACGCAAATTACTGAAAAATGTAAAAAATAAAATAAAGCTCAAAAAATATTCCAGTCATTAATTTCAGAGATATTTGTGGATAGTCCAATTTCTTTCTGTACTCTGCATTACCCAAAATAGCCCATGTGTCCTCAGACACAGTATGAAATGTACATTTTCCGTAAACATAAGGATCTATACAGTTACAATGAATTAGCAGAATGAGGGCGACCCAATAATTCTTGCAGTATACAGAAATGCATAAAGTAAGATTTTATTATGTGTATGTAATTAGTATATTTGATTAGGGATTACACAAAAAACAAGAAACAAATTAATTTAATTAGCAGTTTCTGACCAGTAGATAAAACGTGTTTTAGGATGAACATTTCCTTTAAGTAATTTACTTACTTTGCATCTTGGCCCAACTCACATATAATTTAGCCAAAGATCAAAGGGCAACAATATAAAACAGCTACTTTTTAAACAGCAAATGTCACCCCCCCCCCTGTTAAAGATGTGCAAACTACATTTAAAAACGATGACCCCTAAGCTAAGGCCATTGGGGTTCGAGTTCTAGTCCATCTCTAGTAATTAGGACCAGAACAGCTATATTATTGACTCATATTAAATCATTTGGATCATTGATACTCCCTTTCTTCATGTTTCCCATGGCTCTTTGATTCTGGAAATGAAAACTTCATTCAAGTTTATCAGGCTGGTGGCAATTAAACATTTGGCTCACAGGAAGTTGCTTTCAGAAGCAGGGGAGCTTGGGAAGAAGGTGGGGGACATCACACTAAACACACCAATGATACCAAGCTTACAAATATTGTAGTTTGGGCTCTTAGACTTTCATTATCCTTCAATTTAAAAAAACTTTACATTTTTAAAATTTAAAAAATCTAAAATTTTTTGTTATTCAACTTGTGTCTTTTTGCCTTGAAACGCTGCATTGAGGAGGATTCAAGATCTAGTAAAGAGGGAGATGTTTCATTAAATGATAAAAATACAGAAAAAACCTCACCTGTCATATACAGTACAGACACGTTTGTTTAATGTGATCACCAAATATTGTGGTAAATCCAGATCCAGTGGCGTAACTAGGAATCACTGGGCCCCCCTGCAAAGCTATAATGGGGCCCCTACCCTTGCTTCATCCACAGGAGTTTTCTGGGAGAAGGTCATATCTGTCATAGGAAAAATAAGAAGATGGTGCCCCCTTGGCTCCTGGGCCCCCCTGTGGTTTCTCCCCCTCCTCCCTGGTAGTTACGCCCCTGGCCAGCCTGAATGATACAGGACACATAACCTGATGGTCACTGGATAATCAGATCACATGTTTGACCCTCTGCCATGTCGGTACCCATAGCACCAACAACAAATACATTCTATTTAACTATTGAAGAAAATATGTCCAAACACACTTTTATATGGTCTTGGAATTTCCAGGTGAAAATTTACCAAAAGCCAATTTTTCAGTATGATTCCTGGTAAAATAAGTAGAAACCCTGTACAGAAATAGAAAGTGAGATGGTTTAATAGTCTGTATCCTTCTTATCCTATGTGTACACATTTGAGAGAAGCGTTAGCCAGTTTGAATCCACCTGCTGACACTTCTAAACCAAGCAGGATAGCTTTTATGTTCCTATATATAGATAAGACTGAAAAAGAGTCCACCCACCCCCAAAATCAAAATGTTTATGTAGACAGAACCCCCCCCCCCAAATGTAGAAACTATAATACTTCTCTCTCAGTGAGCCTGTTTACATCATTCAGCACAGGAGGAGGGGGGATATAGGAATCAGGTAGGATAGCTCCGTCTAGAAGGGGTAGTTATGTTAGTAAATGAGTTGTGTTAGTATAATTGTTTTTACATTTTGAAGGGATGTTCAAACTACATCCAATATTTTATTTTGGTGGTGGACATGCTTTTTAAGTCCAGCTTTCCTTAAATACCTGGATAGTAATGCAGGTAATAAAGTGAAAAAAAGAATCAGTTAGGGATATGGCACGTAACTGACCATTGGCAAGATTTTTGTTTTAAGGGTGGACATGCCCTTTAACAGGAGGTGAATGGAGTGATGTAACAGAATAAATCAAAACCTCTGTTGTGAACCGACCATAATTTTCACCTGGCCTCAGGTGGCACCTTAACTGAGGTGGCATTTAAAAAAAAAAAAGTTTTGTGGCACTGAAATAAGAAAAAATCATCCAGGGGTATTGGAGGGTGCAGATCAAGAGGCCTCCCTGTCCCCTAAATTCCCATTTGGTTTAACGTAAAGCAGATGCTGAGATTCTGAAACTGACTTTACTGCAGTGATCATTAGAGATGTCCGAACTTCGAAAAATCCGTTCCGCGCGAGGATCTGCGGATTTTCGAAAAAATCCGTAAATTTGAAAATCCGCGAGCGGACCCGTTAAAACGTATTAAAATGAAAGTTTGGCAAAATCCGCATTAAAAGTGGTCTAAATAGCCTTGGTAACGTACACTTAATCACTCAGGGACCTGGGTAATGACCTTAAGAACACGTATCAATGCCTACAATACCTAAAAATTACAGTCCGCTAGCGTGAATTTTAAAAACCGGTATTTTCGAAAATACGAGAATTCCCGTAAAAACGAGGGACCGGAACCTTCTGCCTGCACAATGGCGAGTTCTGTAAGGCAGATGTATGCCACACAGTACCTCCTGGCCAGGGGGTATGATAATTTCCCCCCTGGCACCTATCATGTGCGGCGCCGAAAGTGCAGGATTATGGAGGGGCTCCAGTGCCGGCTCCTGCGCCGCTTCGGCTACCAGACCACTGTCTCTACCCTCCAGAGACAGTGGTCTGATCTGAAGAGGCAGAGGCCTCATTATGTTCAAGCCATGCGGCAACTGATGGAAGGCAAGTATACTTTTTATTATATTACTGTATTGTAATAAGTAGTAAAATATTTTAATTCACTTCTGACAAAAACATATTTATTGTATATACCTTACCATTAATGCCATTACACACACCACATTGGCCACATTCCCCTATATAGTAGTTTGCACACAACAAGGGAAAGAAGGCGATGGAGGTACTGGGTTACATAATGTCCACTGCGGTTTGCCACCATTGTTGTGGGGCCACCCCCTCACCCCATTGGCTTCTCTCCCTCAGAGTATGCTTCGTGCAAGGGAAAGCGGGTGAACGGGTAAGGCTTTATAGGAACCGCACCATTGAGTTACAGCAGGCCCACACTTTGTAATATGGAGTACTGCTCTAGTGCCAGGCAGGATTGACCCAGAGCTGAAAACATTAGCCACAGAGTAGCTGTTGCGGCTGTATGAGATGGTCAGAGTAGGTGACACATTCTCAGTGGAGAGACAGGTCCTCCTCTCCGTTACAACAAGGTTAGTCCTTAAAAGGACTGTTGGGTCTCAAGATGTGTTAATACAGGGGTGGTTAACAACAAGTGCTAAACCACCATACTGAAATCCACACACAGAAAGCTCAAAGAAAGCTCAAAAAGCACAAAAAACTCTCTCCAACTCCTACACTGTCAGGTCTCCACTAAACACACTCCAACACACTGACAAAATGGCGCCTGTGAAGCAGCCTTTTATACCCAGGGGGCTGGCAATAATCATGTTAGCTGCCATTGGATAATTTGGGACATGTGGATGTAGACAATCCAACAAGAAATATATATAAGCATGTGTCAGGTTTGTCTCTAATAAAGCTTCTTCCACATACTGTATACCCTCCTGCTGAGGAATAGATGTGTAGAGGCTTTCGATATCTATACTGCATAAAAGTATCCCCTCTGATATTTGGGTAGTCTGCAACATCTGTAAAAGGTCCTTAGTGTCTTTAAGACAGGTAGGAATAGTTTTAACTATTTCTTGTAATTGATAGTCTAATAATTTAGAAAGAGGCTCTAGGCATGATCCAATCCCAGATACAATCGGTCTGCCTTGCGGGTTAGTGAGAGACTTATGTATCTTAGGTAAAATGTACAATGTGGGAGTGCGGGGGTAATCCACTGTCAGGTATTCCATTATATTTTTAGATATAACCCATTCTGGTGTGCTTCCAGAATAAGTGTATCAATTTGTTTTTTGATCTCAAAAAAACTGGATCATAATCCAATACCTTATAGTGGTCAGTATTGTTGAGTTGCCTAAGTGCTTCTGTACAGTAAGCATCTCTATTCATTATAACTGTAGCTCCCCCCTTATCTGCTGCCTTTATGATGATACGTGGGTTATCTCTTAACGTATTAAGTGCATTTTGTTCTTTTTTGGATAAGTTCCTGTGTTTCTTACCGTTTTTTTCCTCACACAGTTTTTTTACCTCCCCGGTTACTACCTTCTCAAATACACTTATTGATGTATTCTGTATGCTGTATGCTTTGAAAGACACACCCCCAGGAACCTGCACAACTTTCCCATGCTGCTGCAATCAAATGAAGGGGAATCCTGGGGGGGAAAAGGTAGGGGGAGAGTTGGGGGATGGTATACTTTAAAATAAACCCCAAAAAAAATGCTTTTTCCTCAGTGGAGATACCCTTTAACAAAAACAAATATTGCAAACAATGCAAGCATCGCTGGTTCTATTTGAGGGGTTGCACTATGTGCTGTTTCTGCAGGAGTGCGCAGAATTGCATGGGGGGGCGTCTGGCGCTTCCACGGTGGTCACTCCGTTCACTAACAATAGAAGATTGCAGGATATTATCAGGGTACATTAGATTTTACGCATCTGGGTGGTAAAGCTATTGTCTATATGATTTACATTATTAGAAGATTTCACATTGCCAACCACATCCTTACATTACATATGTTTGCATCCCTGTCTGTTTAAACATGAGGATATAATATTGTATTACTATACAATATATCATAAAAGGCCAACTAGTCTGTATTCCTTTACCTGTGGCTTTTTTGGTGAAGAGGAGATTTTAGTGGAATCTCCTTTCTGCCCTTTATCTGCAACAATAACAACAATTAAAGCAGATTTTCAATTATTTTATTTCTAATAATCTGAGCTTTGTCCCTTTTCGTAGACATGAAATGAAAGGTTTTATCAGATTCCATCTCAACACAACCAATTGCTGCTCCATAATGTTTGCATGAACTGAACTTCTGACATTGTAAAATTTGATGACCTAATATTTAGTGATCTAGGGTTAAAGGGCATGTCCAACCCCCAAACTAAAATTTAACCCCATGCTAGCCCCACTGTACAGTTTAAAAATCCTTACCTTACAATCCTGCTCCTTATGGTTCTCCTGCAATCCATGTCCAAAGTCCAGGAAAGTGTAGTGGCTGTCTTCCTGTCCAAACGTTGCTGCCTTCTGTCTTGCCTCCGGGATCCTTCTCTTCAAATTACTCCCCTAGCGTAAAGACCTCCCACCTCCAACCGCTAAGTTAAAATTTTAAAAATCTTTTCCAAACTGTAGTTACAGCTCCCGACTGCCAGCGACTTCTCCATTGCTGGCAGCCACAGCTGTGATTGGCTGCCTCTCCCCTGCCTGCTTGTAGATCCGGCAGGCAGGGGAGCCGGACCAGAGTGACGCTGGAACCAGGAGCTGTAAGTAGAGTATGGAATCGGGTGGGAGGGTATGCCCTACAATATAAATGAATGTTTCTATGGAGGATGGAGATGCCCTTTAAATCAGGGGAAAGGTTTTTAATCAGCAGATAAGCACCTTATGTTTGTAGGTAAATGAGAACATATATATATATATATATATATTTTTTATTAACACAATTTTTACTTACTTGCGTGACTTTTACAAAGAATTCTGTGGAAAATAAAAAAGATAAAAGTCAAACTAGTTTTATCTTTACCAACCAAAGAACATAGGATAAACTGTTTAAAAATGGAAAGTACCTGGGGCAGGGAGGTTGGATTGATTATTCCTACCTCCCAATATTATTTTGTTAAGGAGCTACAGCACTAACAGTTTTCATTTGCCAGGTTAGTCCTGGCAGAATCAGTTTTCTTTGGGCTGATGCTCTTCACAGAAACAATATTGGGAGGTAGGAATTACCAGTCCTATGTCCGTGTCCTGAGTACTTTTTATTTTTTACAGTTTTTATTAAAAAAAAAATACACACAATAGTGCTTTAAAACAATGATCATACCACCACAGCAAACCGCTGGCTCTCCACAAAGGGAATTCATAATGTGAGGAACCATTACTACAGGACTCCTTGCCTAAAATCAGTGACCACAACCCCTGCCATCAGCTGTTTTTAAACAGCTCATCACGTGTATGAAGTAAACCTATGCACGATCAGCTGTTTAAAAACCAAGTTTAAAACCAGAAGTTCGGGTCCAGTCTTTTAAACAGCTGATCGTGCGTATGTTTCCTTCATACGTATGATCAGCTGTGTAAAAACAGCTTATCATGGAGAGAGGAATCACGCACAGATGGTGGCTTTCTTCCGGATTGCAGCAATCAGTCATTGACTAACTGCATTTCGGCAGGGCAGTGCCAGAAAGGAGAAGTGTGGTGGAGAAAGAACTTTACTAAAATTTAAGTAACTATAATGATCAAGGCGCTGCCTTGCAGAATAGAGGTGTGTTGGAAAGGAGGTTAATCAAGGAATGCTTTGAGTGCTCATTTCATCCAATGATCGAGCCTGCTGTGCATTACTTAGGGATTGCTTCTATTTGAGAAAAGGAGGTAAATGCACTATCTCTTACCTCCCGTTCTTTAGTAAATCTTACAGGAGAGGAGGAGACACTTACCCGCTGACACGCTCCAGCGCCGAATTCCCCAACGCTTCCAACGCATCTCCAGTCCTTTCCCCCATGCGCACACAGTGCGAAGGAGCGAGGATGCGTCGGAGACTGTCAGTGAAGTCGGCGCTGGAGCGGGTCCGCGGGTAAGTGTCTGTACCTCTCCTGTAAGATTTACTGAAGAACGGGAGGTAAGAGATAGTCATTTACCTCCTGTTCTTCAGTAAATCAGATAGAAACCAACTTACTTTTTGATGGACATACCCTTTAAGTTTTGTGATCTACCATTTTAATTCAACCTACCAATGATCTTCCTCTTTTGATTTCTCTTTCAACAGACTGAATATTAAATCCACCAAAACGCGAGAAGATTCTGTCAGTTGTAACTTTGGGCGAAAAAAAATCTAAAAAAAAAAAAAATTGTTTACACTTAAAACTACCCTGAAAACACCAGGAAAACAGATGGTCTTGGGGGTGACATGACCATTAATTGTAAATTTCCTCCTGTCAGATGGTCTGGAAATAGTACCAAAAAAAAACCTTTTAATTTATTCCAATGTATAACCCCATAACCATTCTGATGTCACTAGGACCGAGCTGTCTTGAGGGTCCTCCCGTTGTTTGTCCCATGAGGTGGATAGCTTGGATGATCCAGAGGTATAGCTGGGGTGGTCTAGAACATGGCTGGGAAGGTCAGGGTTGCATAGTTATGCTATCATCTTACTGTAGACTTCTTACCTCTCAGCATTTCCATTTAAGTAAAGAATAATATAGAGATAGCAGTGACAATTCTGTCACAATTACACATCTTTAGGTTATTTTCCATATTAATTATCAATTTTGTTTCTCTTGTGGTGCTGTATTTTCCAACGGGAATCTTCAATTGCATGGACTAAGTAGCAGGGAACTCACACACACGTGTTTAAACTTTTATTGTGACATTGTACGTGCAAACATTAAAATATACTATGTCACAATAAAAGTTTAAACACACGTGTGTGAGTTCCCTGCTACTTATTCCATACGATTGTATTTTCCATTTTACACTTTGTTGCATTGAGCTGATTAAACCATATGGGTTGCAGTAACAGTTTCAGGGCTAGGCCACACTAGCGCGTTTTTCGCTAAAATGGAAATCGCGGGAACGCGAAAATTCCCGCAGTTTCCGTTGCGCATGCGATTGCGCGTCCATTCGCGTTTTGGTAACGCATGCGTTCACCATTTTTGGTGCGTTAATGCAGCGTTTCCATAACGCAAAAAGGCAAAAATGCATGCGCAAAACACGAACGCGAAACGCACAAGAATCGCGCACACAATCGCGTGCGATAACGCTCGCAATTTGCTGCGCGATTCCTGTGCGTTGCAGTGTGGCCTCACCCTCAGTCTTTCTAGATCAGTGATGATAAACCTTTTAGAGTCCGAGTGCCCAAACTGCAACCCAAACCCCCACTTTTTATTGCACAGTGCCAACATGATCATATAACCTGAAATAACTCAAATAGACACAGACTAATACAGTAGATAGAATTGATTTTAGATTACCTATTAACCTCTACATTACCACACAGGAGTTTGAGATTTAAAACAGTGACTCAAGCTCAGCTGAATGTTATAGCACATGCCCTCTCTCTGCTATAGGCAGCCGCTACACTTTCTCTTTGGTGAACTGTGCTGTGTATGAGTGCCCAGAGAGGGCTCCAAGTGCCACCTCTGGCAAGCATGCCATAGGTTCGCCACCACTGCTCTAGATAAACACACAGTAAAAATAATTCTATGGAATGTAAATTCATACCCTCCAACACTTATATAAACCATGGGCCTGGAGCTGCAGGGGAGGATAATAAATCAGTTCATGATGGTTTTATTGTAACATGTGCACATTTCAGAAGCACCCGACAAAAGGGAATACTTCAAAACTTTGTGCACTTACAGTATTATGTCACAATAAAACCATCATGAAGCAAATGGGAGTGCGTACCTCATTGTACGTATGAGGATAATAATGTCAACCTGCAGGGGTGTTTCTAGGGTTTTTGACACCTGTAACAGGTGGGGGGGGGGGGCGGCACATGAAGAAGGCATGGCTTAATCAGGGAACACAGGTGTGGCTTTTGGAGGTGGGTATGGTGGGCTGACTAACACTGGTGAACTCGAGGGCTGACTTAACACTGATTGGTGGACTGGTGCTGAAATGCGGTATTGCAGGAAGAAGTTTTTTTTTTTAACTGACACCATTTCATTGTTCCACAGTGGCACGCCCAGAGCAAATGTTTCACTTTGCTTCATGGTAGGGGCACCCCTGTCAACCTGATCTTAGGCCAACTCATGTGCAATGCATTTTTCAACAGTGTAACTTATTAAAGGGGAATGCTGGAGGGTAGGAAAAACTGTTCTAACTATTTTGGGGAAATTATGTGTTATGAGTTAAATTATTGTGGGAAAGCTCACAAAACAAAATGTAGTAAATTTTGGTTGGGCTGGAATGTTGCACACGTCATAAACCATCTTTTAAGTTTCCCCCATTATAAAAGTCACTCTGTATTTGCAGAACTAACCTTTCATGGTGTGCAAACACAACTGAGTATCTCGCCAGAATGCTGGGAAGGACTAGAAAATATAAGGCAAGTTCTTAGACTGCAATAGTAAAAATAAAATGGAATATCCCTTTAATTATACAGTAGTTTCCTACACAATGTATCCACCCTGTGAGCAATATACATGTAGTATTAGATATAGCAAACACTTAAAAATAAATATTAGCAACAGTGGGTAAATCCTAAAATCCATATCAAATCCATTAAGTTCATCCATAGTCTCTGGTAAGTAAGCAGAATAGTAAAGTGCTGGATAGTGTCTATAAATGTAGTGCAAATTAAATAGTAAAGATAGTAGAAGATTAGACCTGCAGCTAATACCTCTCTCCAACAACAAAACGGATATTAACAGCCGAGAGATGTCAGATCCCCCCCAACTCCTGGACCCCGATACTTCCCCCACACCAGTTTAGGCAGTTAAAGTGGATCTTCACTGGTAAAATACATTTTTTCCATTCAGTTTTATTGTAGAACAGGAGGTAAAGGAGCTGTGCAGAGGAACAGCAGAGGAGCGAGAGATTGGGTAAGTTTTGTATCTTCTCTCCTGGCTCCTGCAGGTTTTATTGAAGAACAGGAGGTAAGACACCGCTCCTTTACCTCATTCCCTACAGGGCTGTAGAGTTATGCACACACATGAATGCACAGTTTAGAGGGAACACTGGAGGAAGGAAGCGGGGGCAGTACAGGTTAGGCTGCTGTGGTTTCTTGCTTGAGATTGGTGCTGTACAGACTGCCCCCCGCTTAACTCACGCTCTTTTTGTGTGATAAGCTAATAAGGTTAGCCTGATGTCGGCTGATTAAAATTATATGGAAACTGCTAAAAATGACAACAAAAAATATAGTGACTGACCAACAATCCTCAACTGGATGTGTCTTTAAATTAAATGTCCTAAAACATACACAATGTGCACAGTGTACAATATGGTATCTTTCCAACATTTCCCTATCATTTCAGGGGCAGCAATCAACATTATGGAATCTACCTGACCACTTACCAAGTGTGGGGAGCACATAGGGACCACACAGGGCTCCACTTACTATAATGATGATCCTGCACAGTACAGGACTGGAAAAACTCACCATGCAGTTATAATGGGCTGTGATCCTATTGGGAGACAACAACAGCTTCCCGGTCTCCCTATTCTGTGTCTTCCCATTACAGAAGGCACACTGTGATTTGGAGGAAGACATGGCAGCGATGTCAATGAAGATCAAGGGCAGAATACAATGCTTGGTCTGTGTTCCTCTAAGTTAAATATAATGGAAATGTCACTGTCACTTTCACTTACAGCTGCTAAAACAAAGAGGAGGGGCCTCCATCTTTTTTTTCTACAGTGTGGTACAATAGTAAATGTACAGTGCGTAGTAAGGACAGTTAGTACAGGGTGGTACAATAGTAAATGTACAGTGCGTAGTAAGGGGCAGTGCAGTTACTACGGGTGGTACAATAGTAAATGGTTACAGTGCATAGTAAAGGCGCAGTTACTACAGGGTGGTACAATAGTAATGTACAGTGCGTAGTAGGGGCAGTTACTACAGGGTGTACAATAGTAAATGTACCGTGCATAGTAAGACGCAGTGCTACAGGGTGGTACATAGTAAATGTACAGTGCATAGTTAGGGACAGTCCTGTAGGATTGTTACAATAGTAATTGTACAGTGCGTAGTAAGGACAGTTCCTGCAGGGTGGTACAATAGTAAATGTATAGTGCTTAGTAAGGGCAGTTGTACAGGGTGGATCAATAGTAATGTACAGTGCGTAGTAAGGGCAGTTAGTACAGGGTGGTACAATAGTTAAATGTACAGTGCGTAGTAAGGAGAGTTAGTACAGGGTGGTACAATAGTAAATGTACAGTGCGTAGTAAGGACGTTGTACAGGGTGGTACATAGAAATGTACAGTGCATAGCAAGGACAGTTAGTACGGGTGGTACAATAGTAAATGTACAGTGCGTAGTAAGGGCAGTTAGACAGGGTGGTACAATAGTAAATGTAGTGCGTAATAGGGGCAGTTACTACAGGGTGTACATAGTAAATGTACAGTGCGTAGTAAGGGGCAGTTACTACAGGGTGGTAAAATAGTAAATGTACAGTGCGTAGTAAGGGGCAGTTACTACAGGGTGGTACAATAGTAAATGTACAGTGCATAGTAAGGCGCGTTACTACAGGGTGGTACAATAGTAAATGTACAGTGCATAGTTAGGGACAGTCACTGTAGATTGTACAATAGTAAGTGTACAGCGCGTATTAAGGACAGTTACTGCAGGGTGGTACAATAGTAAATGTACAGTGCTAGTAAGGGCAGTTAGTACAGGGTGGTAAAATAGTAAATGTACAGTGCGTAGTAAGGGCAGTTAGTACAGGTGGTACAATAGTAATGTACAGTGCGTAGTAAGGACAGTTAGTACAGGGTGGTACAATAGTAAATGTACAGTGCGTAGTAGGACAGTTAGTACAGGGTGGTACAAAGTAAATGTACAGTGCATAGCAAGGACGTTAGTACAGGTGGTACAATAGTATGTACAGGGCGTAGTAGGGCAGTTAGTACAGGGTGGTACAATGTAAATGTACAGTGCGTAGTAGGACAGTTAGTACAGGTGGTACAATAGTATGTACAGTGCGTAGTAAGACAGTTGTACGGGTGGTACAATAGTAAATGTACGTGCATGCAAGGACAGTTAGTACAGGTGGTTACAATAGTAAATGTACAGTGCGTAGTAAGGGCAGTTAGTACAGGGTGGTACAATAGTAAATGTACAGTGCGTAGTAAGTGGGCAGTTACTACAGGGTGGTACAATAGTAAATTACAGTCCGTAGTAAGGGGCAGTTACTACAGGGTGTACAATAGTAAATGTACAGTGCGTAGTAGGGGCAGTTACTACAGGGTGGTACATAGTAAATGTACAGTGCATAGTAAGGCGCAGTACTACAGGGTGGTACAATAGAAAATGTCAGTGCATAGTTAGGGACAGTCCTGTAGGATTGTACAAATAGTAAGTGTACAGCCGTAGTAAGGACAGTTACTGCAGGGTGGTACAATAGTAATGTACAGTGCTTAGTAAGGGCAGTTAGTACAGGGTGCTACAATAGTAAATGTACAGTGCGTAGTAAGGGCAGTTAGTACAGGGTGGTACTAGTAATGTACAGTGCGTATTAAGGACGTTAGTACAGGGTGGTACAATAGTAAATGTACAGTGCGTAGTAAGGGCAGTTAGTACAGGGTGGTACAATTGTAAATGTACAGTGCGGTAGTAAGGGCAGTTAGTACAGGGTGGTACAATAGTAAATGTACAGTGCGTAGTAAGGACAGTTAGACAGGGTGGTACAATGTAAATGTACAGTGCATAGCAAGGACATGTTAGTACAGGGTGGTACAATAGAAATGTACAGTGCGTAGTAAGGGCAGTTAGTACAGGGTGGTACAATGTAAATGTACAGTGCGTAGTAAGAGGCAGTCAGGGGAGTGAGAGTAACTTCTGTAGACCATATTGTGATTGATTAACATGTGTGGTGTAATGTATCCCACTGCAATTTCAAGGTTTCTTTTTTCTCATTGGTTCAGTTGATCATGAAATTTTGATTTAAGCCCATTGGAAAGAAACACACCCCATCAGACTGTCCTGTCCACTGTTTGTTCCCTGATGCAATCATGGAGTTGCCATTTACAGGCTGGTAGCAGCTGTGTGAACAGTGAGCAATAATCACGTAACACTGCTACTTCTATCCCATGGGGATCGACAATATCAATCACTAAGGGTGGGTATACACAAAACCGACCAAAATGTATTTCTAAATTAGTTACTGGCCATTGAGGAATAAAATGGCAAATGTAATTTGCAAATCTGCATTTTTTGTGCTGACACTTCGGTTTTCTTTATCCATGCTTAAGGGCAAGTCCAGCTCTGAAATGAAAACTTACATACAGGTAATCACTCCCCCAAACCCTAAATGGTAATAGTTTGAAATTCTGCACAATATCCTGTTTCCCGTTTCTGCGTCCTGGTTCTTCCAGATAGCAATTGTCAGCTATGGATTTGACAGTTGACATCACAGCCAATGACTGATGTTATCCCCTGTCTGTCTCTTCTGAGCATGCCCAGGCTCATTAAAGGCTCAGTACAGGTTTCTAAATTGCTCATTTTACTTGAGGCATCGTCGCATAGCAGGCATACAGTATGATTCATAGGCACAACTGTTGTAGGGATTGACTTGAAATATCCCTGCTGTATGGGCAAAAATATATGTGAGTCTATCTGTGTATCAGAATGAGGCTGTGGCTTCACTGTGTCCAGGTCATCAAGATGAGACATTGAAGGGAATGATGGGATATGTTTCTAAGACTATAAAAGCTAGAGAAAAGGGGAGCTCCCCTCTCTTTCCAGCAACAAGGTGGGAGGGCTGTGTTGTATTCCAGAAGGTACACAGACTTGAGAGCCTGTTTTTCTGCCTGCATTTGTGTAAATAAGGGAGACACTGTACCTGCATCTTGACCTGGCTGGATTACTGACTTTCTGCAAAAGGGCTCTCTGTTTCTCTAGAGGTTGTTCCAGCATCCGCCATCCCAAGGATCATCGGTGCCCAATGGATAAAGATAAGGAATTGCCATCCACTTCCTTGTCTGTGCATCATTAAGTAACAGGTACCTTACAATATATACATAAAACACAGGCCTGCAACTGGTGTGGGTAGCGCTACCCAGGGACACTTGGACACTGAGACTGTAATGCTTATGGTCATATGCGTTTTAAAGGACAATTATACTCACCTTTTCCCCGATCCACTGCAGCAATGTACCCAGGGTGAGGACCTAAAATCGCTAAGTCCTAACCCTGGGTACTTTCCTAACCTGCACTACTTACCGCAAATCTGCTTCGCCGATCCACACTGTTCCACCCTCTCTTCTACTGTCAGTGACAGTCGCGAGGCAGCCAATTGAAAGACACGCCTCCTTGCAGAGCGTATCTTCCTATTGGCTGCCTTGCGATCTGTCACTGAAGCAGGAAGAGCGGAGGAATGGAGCGATCGGCGAAGCAGATTTGCGGTAAGTAGTGCAGGAGTTAGGGAAAGTACCCAGGGTGAGGACTTAGCGATTTTAGGTCCTCACCCTGGGTACTATGCAGCTATGGAGGAAGAGGAGCGGGGTGAGGTGAGTATAGTTTCCTTTAAGATCGTATTGTACTTCACAGTATTTCACAATATATATACATCAGCTTTGTATTATCTTTGCTGCCTACGTTATACTAAATCCTACTCTGTTATATTATCTGTTGTTTTTGTGTTTATTCTAAAGTTATTTAAGGGTCCCACCAGGGGAGGTTATTATATTCCCAAGGGTGGGTGAGGCACGCCAAATTAGACGGAACCCCCGCTCTCCCATTAAGCGGAGGCTTAGAACCCTGTAGAGACAGGTAGTGCCACCCCTCAGGTTATCCACTACACAGTGAAATCAGAGGGTTCACTATGATATATCAACATATTTTAAAGAGGCCATTCTTTCAAAGATTGTTCTTATGAGGGTGGAGTTACTGTCAAGTAACTGTGTGATCCTTGACCACTCTCTGAGCCACCTAATAAACTGGTAAAAGCCAAAATAGACATAATATTCTATAATTAATGGGTTATCAGCTGACCCAGGAGTTCAGGGGCATACCTGACCATTGGTTGTTTATCATGTACCTTTTGGCTTAATATTGGTGTTTGCTATTAACTTTGCTCTGAGGCTAAATATATCATTTAAATACAGACAGTAGCAAACTACGCTACAACAGCCCCCTGCCATCGCGGGGGACCAAGGGCCCTACGACCAGCATTTTTAAGCAAGCAGATTGTGCGTCCTCAGTAAAAGATAGCTTGATCAGCTGTTTAAAAGACCGGTAACAGTCTTTTAAATAGCTGATTGCACAGATCTTACTTCTGGACGCACGATCAGCTGTTTAAAAGCAGCTGATTGGGCAGGGGGGTGTCAGGGGCCCGCCTCCAAGCCTGAAGAGTGCTCTGGCCCCTGTCGTTACGCTCCTGAATACAGACAAATAAACAACTGCCTAGAATCCACTGGATCTTTTGAGTCTATACGCAAGGCCGCTAACTGGGAAAATTAGTGTAAACCCCACGCTACCCATTGTATATAGGGTAAGTATGGTTTTACATTAGTTTTTGCGGTGGCTTATGGTAGCAGACTGTTATAAAGGTTAAGAGTAGTTCAGTGCAAATACATATGCTTTTCAGAAAAAAGAGCAGTATTTTTTCATCCCAATGACCTTAATCTGCCAATTCAACATTGTCTGTGTATAAATAATGCAACCAAAATACTGACTTCCTGTTTGCGGAGCCCTACTAGAGACGTTATGGTCTTGCCCTTGACCCAGCGCCTGGGTTGATTCATTTGCTCGTAGAGATCTGAGCATGTTTGACCCATCCAACAGCCATCAGTAGAAATTAATGTTAGGAACCTTCCAAGGTGTGGTGCATCCTGGAAGAAGGACCATTAGAACCTGAAAGTGTCAGCTCACTAATGTCAACACCAGGGAACAGCAAGGGGTATGAAATTAACCGATTTTTCAAAATGGGAGAGAATATGTAGAATAACTAGAAGGCATTACCAAACTAACAATTTAACAAATATTGATCATTTCCACTGAACTGTCCTTAAGAAAAAGAGGCAAGCAGCACATTTTACCTGATCACAATCATGTACTATCCTCACAAATTTGTCATATATTAAGGTAAACGTTTAATTTACAATGAATTTAATGTGAAGAAATGTGCCCCTTATACTGTAATATAAGTGTCCACAGCCTTGGGCTTTTTAATGGGTAGAGTGGTGTATATCCATACATAATACATAAGTGAGCAAATTTTAAGACTGTTTCAATGTAATATATAGGTATAATGCGTCCCTAAGAGTTCAATATTCAAGGATATTACGCCACAAGGATATTATGGTGATAGAACTACTTGGTAACAGATATTCTTATTACATTGTAATTAGCACATTATCCCTTATATAACACTGTGAGAGGCACATTCCAACTAAATTATACTGTATATGACCAGGTGAGTAGCAATATAGTCATCTTGTCAGTATGCTTGTGGAGGTTCTTATTCATCAGCTCATGGTATATCGTTGTATTCAATTAGATCAACTGGACTTAAAGTTTAATTCTTGAAGACGTTTCGCTAGTCATCCGACTGGCTTTCTCATTCAGAAAGACTTGTACAAGAATCTGTTGGCAATTTTGTATACTGGAAAGTCCCAATAAAATTACAGCCTTGAATTCAAAGGTCCCCAACACCCAACATGCTAATTTGGACTTTCCAGGGTACTAATTGCCACAATTCTTGTATTCTGAATTGAGAAAGCCAGTCGGGACTATGAGAACGTCTTCAAGAACTAAACTTTAAGTCCAGTTGATCTCACTGAATACAAAGATAGTCCATCTTGTCACTTAGTTTGCTACTCCCCTGGTAAAATACAAAACTGTTTACGATTTATTTGATGGCAATTATTGCGTGTGTTTTTATTATTTTTTACAGGGATCTGTTTTCTAAATGCCCCAGGTAAGGAGAGGTACAGGGAGATAGGACACACACTGTGTTATGGACTGAGACAGCAGGATGGTCCAGATTTTCCGTGCATATTTTTTTGTAGTTAGAATTGAAGGTTGTGTGACATTTACAGGACATTTACAGAAATACGTTTGATTATGGAACAATTGCTAAATTGTTAATTAAAATACAAGAGCAAATGTGGGCAAAAAAACACTTATTTTTCAGTTATCATTTGTAACACAACAAGCCTTTTTCCATGATTCATAATACAGAACAACATCCCAATCTGCTTATTTACCGATGGTACAAATGGCTCCCGTGGGGCTCCTGTACGGAGCCAGAAATACAAGCTGCGTGAACATACAGTATTTCAGAACACTATACTGTATCAGGGGAAATACGGAACAGTAACACAGCAGTTCTACATCTAGTAACATTACTGAATAGCGCACATTTGGGTGTGATTTTCAAGTAAAGCTTGAAGCAAACTAGAGGTAATTTACCTGTTACTCTATTACTGGGGCTTTTAGGATTCACCTTTCTCAAGATCCCTTTTAGCATCCTGCTCCATTATTTTAAAGATTTGCTTTAATTAAAAAATAAAAAATAAAAGAGGGCCATAATACTCTGTATATTTATATAAAGCAAGGGAGCAGTTACTACAGGGTGGTACAATAGTAAATGTACAGTCGTAGTAAGGGCAGTTACTACAGGGTGTACAATAGTAAATGTACAGTGCATAGTAAGCGCGCAGTAACGACAGGGTGGTACAATAGTAAATGTACAGTGCGTAGTAAGGGGCAGTTACTACAGGGTGGTACAATAGTAAATGTACAGTGCATAGTAAGACGCAGTTACTACAGGGTGGTACAATAGTAAATGTACAGTGCATAGTTAGGGACAGTCACTGTAGGATTGTACAATAGTAAGTGTACATGCGTAGTAAGGACAGTTACTGCAGGGTGGTACAATGTAAATGTATAGTGCTTAGTAAGGGCAGTTAGTACAGGGTGGTACAAAGTAAATGTACAGTGCGTAGTAAGGCAGTTAGTACAGGGTGTACAATAGTAAATGTACAGTGCGTAGTAAGGAGAGTTAGTACAGGTGGTACAATAGTAAATGTACAGTGCGTAGTAAGGACAGTTATTACAGGGTGGTACAATAGTAAATGTACGTGCATAGCAAGGACAGTTATTACAGGGTGGTACATAGTAAATGTACAGTGCGTAGTAAGGGCAGTTAGTACAGGGTGGTACAATAGTAAATGTACAGTGCGTAGTAAGGGGCAGTTACTACAGGGTGTACAATAGTAAATGTACATTGCGTAGTAAGGGGCAGTTACTACAGGGTGGTACAATAGTAAATGTACAGTGCGTAGTAAGGGGCAGTTACTACAGGGTGGTACAATAGTAAATGTACAGTGCATAGTAAGGCGCAGTTACTACAGGGTGGTACAATAGTAAATGTACAGTGCATAGTTGGGACAGTCACTGTAGGATTGTACAATAGTAAGTGTACAGCGCGTGTAAGGACAGTTACTGCAGGGTGGTACAATAGTAAATGTACAGTGCTAGTAAGGGCAGTTAGTACAGGGTGGTAAAATAGTAAATTTACAGTCGTAGTAAGGGCAGTTAGTACAGGGTGGTACAATAGTAAGTACAGTGCGTAGTAAGGACAGTTAGTACAGGGTGGTACAATAGTAAATGTACAGTGCGTAGTAAGGACAGTTAGTACAGGGTGGTACAATAGTAAATGTACAGTGCATAGCAAGGACAGTTAGTACAGGTGGTACAATAGTAAATGTACATGCGTAGTAAGGCAGTTAGTCAGGGTGGTACTAGTAAATGTATGTACAGTGCGTAAGGACAGTTAGTACAGGGTGGTACAATAGTAAATGTACAGTGCGTAGTAAGGACAGTTAGTACAGGGTGGTACAATAGTAAATGTACAGTGCATAGCAGGACAGTTAGTACAGGGTGGTACAATAGTAATGTACAGTGCGTAGTAAGGGCAGTTAGTACAGGGTGGTACAATAGTAAATGTACAGTGCGTAGTAAGGGCAGTTACTACAGGGGGTACAATAGTAAATGTACAGTCCGTAGTAAGGGCAGTTACTACAGGGTGGTACAATAGTAAATGTACAGTGCGTAGTAAGGGGCAGTTACTACGGGTGGTACAATAGTAAATGTACAGTGCATAGTAAGGCGCAGTTACTACAGGGTGGTACAATAGAAAATGTACAGTGCATAGTAGGGACAGTCACTGTAGGATTGTCCAATAGTAAGTGTACAGCGCGTAGTAAGGACAGTTACTGCAGGGTGGTACAATAGTAAATGTACAGTGCTTAGTAAGGGCAGTTAGTACAGGGTGCTACAATAGTAATGTACAGTGCGTAGTAAGGGCAGTTAGTACAGGGTGGTACAATAGTAAATGTACAGTGCGTAGTAGACGTTAGTACAGGGTGTACAATAAATGTACAGTGCGTAGTAAGGGCATTAGTACAGGGTGGTACAATTGTAAATGTACAGTGCGTAGTAAGGGCAGTTAGTACAGGGTGGTACAATTTAAATGTACAGTGCGTAGTAAGGACAGTTAGTACAGGGTGGCAATAGTAAATGTACAGTGCATAGCAAGGACAGTTAGTACAGGGTGGTACAATAGTAAATGTACGGTCGTAGTAAGGGCAGTTAGTACAGGGTGGTACAATGTAAATGTACAGTGCGTAGTAGAGGCAGTCAGGGGAGTGAGAGTAACTTCTGTAGACCATATTGTGATTGATTAACAGTGTGGTGTAATGTATCCCACTGCAATTCAAGGTTTCTTTTTTTCTCATTGGTTCAGTTGATCAGTGAAATTTTGTTTAAGCCCATTGGAAAGAAAACACACCCCATCAGACTGTCCTTGTCCACTGTTTGTCCCTGATGCAATCATGGAGTGCCATTTACAGGCTGGTAGCAGCTGTGTGAACAGTGAGCAATAATCACGTAACACTGCTACTTCTATCCCATGGGGATCGACAATATCAATCACTAAGGGTGGGTATACACAAAACCGACCAAAAGGTATTTCTAAATTAGTTACTGGCCATTGAGAATAAAATGGCAAATGTAATTGCAAATCTGCTTTTTTGTGCTGACACTTCGGTTTTCTTTATCCATGCTTAAAGGGCAAGTCCAGCTCTGAAATGAAAACTTACATACAGGTAAATCACTCCCCCAACCCTAAATGTAATAGTTTGAAATTCTGCACAATATCCTGTTTCCCGTTTCTGCGTCCTGGTTCTTCCAGATAGCAATTGTCAGCTATGGATTTGACAGTTACATCACAGCCAATGACTGAATGTTAATCCCCTGTCTGTCTCTTCTGAGCATGCCCAGGCTCATTAAAGGCTCAGTACAGGTTTCTAAATTGCTCATTTTACATGAGCATCGCATAGCACATACAGTATGAATTCATAGGACAAACTGTTTAGGGATTGACTTGAAATATACCTGCTGTATGGGCAAAATATATGTGAGTCTATCTGTGTATCAATGAGGCGGTTGCTTCACTGTGTCCAGGTCATCAAGATGAGACATTGAAGGGAATGATGGGATATGTTTCTAGACTATAAAAGCTAGAGAAAAGGGGAGTCTCCCTCTCTTTCCACAACAAGGTGGGAGGGCTGTGTTGTATTCCAGAAGGGGTACACAGACTTGAGAGCCTGTTTTTCTGCCTGCATTTGTGTAAATAAGGGAGACACTGTACCTGCATCTTGACCTGGCTGGATTACTACTTTCTGCAAAAGGGGCTCTGTTTCTCTAGAGGGATTGTTCCAGCATCCGCCATCCCAAGGATCATCGGTGCCCAATGGATAAAGATAAGGAATTGCCATCCACTTCCTTGTCTGTGCATCATTAAGTAACAGTTACCTTACAATATACATAAAACACAGGCCTGCAACTGGTGGGTAGCGCTACCCAGGGACACTTGGACACTGGAGACTGTAATGCTATATGGTCATATGCGTTTTAAAGGACAATTATACTCACCTTTTCCCCGATCCCACTGCAGCATAGTACCCAGGGTGAGGACCTAAAATCGCTAAGTCCTAACCCTGGGTACTTTCCCTAACTCCTGCACTACTTACCGCAAATCTGCTTCGCCGATCCACACTGTTCCACCTCTCTTCTACTGTCAGTGACATCGCAGGCAGCCAATTGGAAGACACGCCTCCTTGCAGAGCGTATCTTCCTATTGGCTGCCTTGCGATCTGTCACTGAAGCAGGAAGAGCGGAGGAATGGAGCGATCGGCGAAGCAGATTTGCGGTAAGTAGTGCAGGAGTTAGGGAAAGTACCCAGGGTGAGGACTTAGCGATTTTAGGTCCTCACCCTGGTTACTATGCAGCTATGGAGGAAGAGGAGCGAGGGTGAGGTAGTATAGTTCCTTTAAGATCGTATTGTACTTCACAGTATTTCACAAATAATATACATTCAGCTTTGTATTATCTTTTGCCTACGTTATACTAAAAGTCCTTACTATGTTATATTATCTGTTGTTTTTGTTTTTATTCTAAAGTTATTTAATGGTCCCACCAGGGGAGGTTATTATATTCCCAAGGGTGGGTGAGGCACGCCAAATTAGACGGAACCCCCGCCTCCCATTAAGCGAGGCTTAGAACCCTGTAGAGACAGGTAGTGCCACCCCTCAGGTTATCCCTACACAGTGAATCAAGGGTTACACTATGATATATCAACATATTTTAAAGAGGCCATTCTTTCTAAAGATGTTCTATGAGGGTGAGTTACGGTCAAGTAACTGTGTGATCCTTGACCACTCTCTGACCCACCTATAAACTGGTAAAAGCCAAAATAAGACATAATATTCATATATGTAATGGGTTATCAGCTGACCCAGAGTTACAGGGGCCATACCTGACCATTGGTTGTTTTATCATGTACCTTTGTCTTAATAATTGGTGTTTGCTATTAACTTTGCTCTGAGGCTATATCATTTAAATACAGACAGTAGCATAACAACGCTACAACAGCCCCCTGCATCGCGGGGGGACCAAGGGGCCCTACGACCAGCTATTTTTAAGCAGCAAATTGTGCGTCCTCAGTAAAGATATGCGTGATCAGCTGTTTAAAGCCCGGTAACAGTCTTTTAAATAGCTGATTGCACAGATCTTTACTCTGGACCACGATCAGCTGTTTAAAAGCAGCTGATTGGGCAGGGGGGTGTCAGGGGCCCGCCTCCAAGCCTGAAGGAGTGCTCTGGCCCCTGTCGTTACGCTCCTGAATACAGACAAATATACAACTGCCTAGAATCCACTGTGCTTTTGAGTCATATACGCAAAGGCCGCTAACTGGGAAAATTAGTGTAACCCCACCTACCCATTGTATTATAGGGTAAGTATGGGTTTTACATTAGTTTTGCGGTGGCTTATGGTATGCAGACTGTTATAAAGGTTAAAGAGTAAGTTCATGCAAATACATATGCTTTTCAGAAAAAACAGATTTTTTTCATCCCAATGACCTTAATCTCAATTCAACATTTTGTCTGTGTATAAATAATGCCCCAAAATACTGACTCCTGTTTGCAGGAGCCCTACTAGAGACCGTTATGGTCTTGCCCTTGACCCAGCGCCTGGGTTGATTCAGTTGCTCAGTAGAGATCTGAGCATGTTTGACCCATCCAACAGCCAATCAGTAGAAATTAATGTTAGGACCCTTCCAAGGATGTGGTGCATCCTGGGAAAGGACCATTAGAACCTGAAATGTCAGCTCACTAATGTCAACACAGGGAACAGCAAGGGGTATGAAATTAACCGATTTTTCAAAATGGGAGAGAATATGTAGAATAACTAGAAGGCATTCACAAACTAACAATTTAACAAATATTGACATTTCCACTGAACTGTCCCTTTAAGAAAAAGAGGCAAGCAGCACATTTTACCTGATCACAATCATGTACTAATCCTCACAAATTTGTCATATTTAAGGTAGAACGTTTATTTACAATGAATTTAATGTGAAGAGAAATGTGCCCCTTATACTGTAATATAAGTGTCCACAGCCTTGGCTTTTTAATGGGTAGAGTGGTGTAATATACATACATAATACATAAGTGAGCAAAATTTTAAGACTGTTTCAATGTAATTATAAGGTATAATGCGTCCCTAAGTTCAATATTCAAGGATATTCGCCACAAGGATATATATGGTGATAAACTACTTGGTAACAGATATTCTTATATTACATTGTAATTAGCACATTATCCCTTAATAACACTGTGAGAGGCACATTATCCCTATATTATACTGTATATACCAGGTGAGTAGCAATATAGTCATCTTGTCAGTATGCTTGTGGAGGTTCTTATTCATCCAGCTCATGGTATATCTGTTGTATTCAATTAGATCAACTGGACTTAAAGTTTAATTCTTGAAGACGTTTCGCTATTCATCCGACTGGCTTTCTCAATTCAGAAAGACTTGTACAAAATCTGTTGGCAATTTTGTATACTGGAAAGTCCCAATAAAATTACAGCCTTGAATTCAGAAGGTCCCCAACACCCAACATGCAAATTTGGACTTTCCAGGGTACATAATTGCCACAGATTCTTGTATTCTGAATTGAGAAAGCCAGTCGGATGACTAGAGAAACGTCTTCAAGAACTAACTTTAAGTCCAGTTGATCTCACTGAATACAACAAGATAGTCATCTTGTCACTTTGCTACTCCCCTGGTAAAATACAAAAACTGTTTACGATTTATTTGACTGGCAATTATTGCGTGTGTTTTTTATTTATTTACAGGGATCTGTTTTCTAAATGGCCCCAGGTAAGGAGAGGTAACAGGGAGATAGGACACACACTGTGTTATGGACTGAGACAGCAGGATGGTCCAGATTTTCCGTGCATTTTTTTGTAGTTAGAATTGAAGGTTTGTGTGACATTTACAGGACATTTACAGGAAATACGTTTGATTATGGAACAATTGCTAAATTGTTAATTAAAATACAAGAGCAATTGGGCAAAAAAACACTTATTTTTCAGTTATCATTTTTGTACACAACAAGCCTTTTTCCATGATTCATAATACAGAACAACATCCCAATCTGCTTATTCCCCATGGTACAGAATGGCTCCCGTGGGGCTCCTGTACGGAGCCAGAAATACAAGCGTCGTGAACATACAGTATTTCAAGAACAGCTATACTGTATCAGGGGAAATACGGAACAGTAACACAGCAGTTCTACATCTAGTAAACATTACTGAATAGCGCACATTTGGGTGTGATTTTCAAGTAAAAGCTTGAAGCAAACTAAGGTAATTTACCTGTTAACTCTATTACTGGGGCTTTTAGGATTCACCTTTCTCAAGATCCCTTATTAGCATCCCATGCTCCATTATTTTAAAAGATTTGCTTTAAGGCCATATACTGTATATATAAGCAGTATTACATAAGTGTCCTCTATGGTTCTAAGCGTTTTGTCTGTTTTTTTCATTTTAATTCAGGTCAAAAAGCCATGATTACATGGTTAAATAAAAAGGGAAACAAAAGGAAAGTTCTTATCGTTTAAAATGGTGCTAATTGTGCCCCAACCAATCAGATCTTATTTAACATTTGAAAGGTAACATCTGGTTGCAGTTGGCGTAGCTAATATCACAGGGCCCCATAGCAAGATTTTAGATAGGCACCACCCCCACATACAAATTGGGTGCAGTTCAATCTCACCCAGCCAAACTGCAGCAAGGTCTTTTATAAATCATGTCCCCCTACTAAGAAAAAATTTACCTCTCTTAGTTCAGCCCCACAAACCCTGTTTTAATTTTACTTAAACCTGGGCGCACCTTTGAAAGGTTTATGCCCCTTTGACCTCATTCCCTCTAGTCTTATTTCCCCTCTCTCCTCTTCACACACTACCAGCCCTCTCTTTAACTTCTCCCCTCACCACTGGTATTTTTCCCTCTTCATTTAAACTGCTGTGGTATCCCCTGTACTTAAAAAACCCTCCCTCGACCCGTCTGCTCTTTTCAGCTACCCGCCTGTCTACCTTCTCCCATTTGCTTCTAACCTACTGTAAAGACATGTCATTGCTGAACTGGTCAGTCAGAAACTAATAGATAGCTGGAGCGCACCACTCATCCAAGATAGGCAAGCAATACCCTTAGTTGGGCGGTGCTTGGGATCAAAATGCAACACAAAAGGCAAGAAATGGGGGATAGACCCCCCTAAAGTATCCCCTTTTAGCACCACTTTATATACTATACGAGCTAACAGGTTACGCGGGTCACGTGAGTAAACACACCAAAGCCGGCCAAAGGTTGCAAACCGAAGCCTAAAGTCCCGGTAGGATAAAGTACTTACTTTTCTGATTGTAATTTGTAAGGTCCCGAAGGTCCGTTGTATATATGAATACTGTCTGCAGTCCAGACAAACACTGATGCTGTGGAACTTTACAAATATTAGGTCCTTACATATTATGCTCAGCACAGAGAGCCCATTCCTCAGGACAGGACTTGGCCGTGCACCTGAATATTAAAGGTTATGTCCACTCTAAAATAAAACTTTTTCCATATTGTAAAAAACTCCCCAGAACTTTCTTACCTTCCTTTGTTACCTCAGCCTCTGCCTGTAATGTTACTTCCTCGCAAGGAAGTAACATTAGGGGCTGGACCAGCAGCCGCTTCTGTGGTTGGCTGCGGCAGATAATTGGCTGATAATTATGGCAAGTAGATAATGTTTCTAATGTTATTATTTTTGATCCATATACAATAGTATTATGGATGTATTTGGTCATGAACTTCCTATCTTTATTGATGGGAGTTGTAGTTATCGACAATCTGGAGGGCTGCAATTATGACATCCCTCTGTAAAAGAGAATGCTGGGAATTGTAGTTCTCAAAGCATCTGGGGGGAAACAATTTTGACACCCACTGCAGACAAGGAATTCTGGGAGTTGTAGTTCTTAAACATTTGTAGGGCCGCATTTTGAGATCCCACTGCAGACAAGAATGCTGGGAGTTGTAGTCTCAAAACATCTGAGAGCCGCAAGTTTGACACCCTCACTGCAGACAGAGAATGCTGGGAGTTTTAGTTCTTAAACATCTGAAGGGACGCATGTTTGTCATCCCACTGCAGACAAAAATGCTGGGAACTGTAGTTCTTAAATGTCTGGAGGGACGAATGTTGTCATCCCGTTTAGCTTATTTTACTCTAGATTAACACTGTTAAAACTGTCAGGTGTGCCTGACTTTTTTTAAACTTTACCTGGACAACCGCTCTCTCCACCCAACCCCCCTCCGTCCCGCACTATAGTTACTTCTCATCTGATGCAGATTAACCATTTTATTTTACATTTTGCTATTTGACCAATGATAGCAATGTTCTCCTTCTTCCGCCCAGCTCCTGTATTTAAACTGACAGTTAAGACCAGCCTCTTCCTGCTTTCCTTTTAAGGAGGCGTGTCTGTAATTTCAACTGATACACTGCCATGGCCTTCGCCAATTACCGCTCTGGCCATCCCCGCCCAAGGCGCTTACACGTTCCTTTCACAGTAGGAGGATACATAGTCGAAGGACACGGACATCTATTCCACCCGGTGCTGAGAGGAAGAGACAGATCCAAACATTTGTCGCAATTTACAGGTAATAGGGGTGTTTATTAGTTTGTTTTTTTTTACAAGGGCATTTCAAAAGTGCAACTGATCAGACCTAATCACATTGGCCCATTGTTTTGCTGTTAGGTTTTTTAAAGGGCAGTCCACCCCCAAAACTATAATTTAACCTACTACTACTGGCCCCACTCTGTAGTGTAATAAATTCTTACCTAACAACCCTCTGCAAATGGCTGCCCTGCTATGTCCCTCCAAAGACTGGCCACCAGGAGCCTAGCAGAGTCCATATAGGACTCTGCCTCCTGTCTCTCCTCCGGGAGAATATTACCATGCGCACTGCAGCCCTTCCCTTCCTCCCTCCTGTTTTCCTCTCCCTCCCCCTAGCGTAAACCCCCTTGGTCATATAATAGGGCTTCCTCCCCCGCCCCAACCACCATAATATATTTATCATAAAGTCCCCCAACTCTACTTACTCCCTCTCTCTGCTCTGCCGTGTTCTATGCAGCCGTTCCGTGATTGGCTGCCTCTCAGCAATCAGGGACGCGCTCCAGTCGGCCCCTCTTGCAGTTTCATGCAAGCAGAAGGCTGGGCAGTGCGGTGGAGGATAGAGGGAGGTAAGTAAAGATCGGGGAGTCTCTAATATATTTATGGCGGTTGGGGCTGGGGGAGAAGCCCTACAATATAACATTTTTTTTTTTTTTAAAGGGTGACATGCCCTTAAAGCTCTGCCATTTGTAGTTCAGCTGGTTGTATGATTAGGTGTGTGCTCAATCAGTGCCTGGTTATTAGTTGAACGGCTTGTCTACCTGGAGTTACAGGTGCATTGCAAACCTAAGGCTGTATTGGTGGAAAATTGCTTATTGGTAAGTTGAACAGTCTGTGAGATTTACTAATCAAACTCATGATACACAGCCGCGGCTCCCTTCTGCTTCCTCGTAAGGTGTTTAGTCACGACCATTACTGATCAAGTCTCTGCTGCTGCTCATGTATGTAAAGGGCACGTGTGATCATGGAGTTTGTAATTGGGATTCCTCCTCCCGAAACATTATTTAAGATTGAGTGCAATGCAACTGGGGTTCTGGGTTGTCATACATAAGATATTACATTTTAGAAGTGTGAACATGCCCTTTAACTATTATATTAGGTGAAAAAAAAATTATTGTGGTTTATTGCCAGAAATCCAATTAAATGTATTGTGCTGTAATTTCTAACAATGGCGAGACCTGTTTTACTTAAAAGGGAAATATGATTCCCAAGCCTCTTACACTATTGCTTTAAATCTGCCACGTCTTCTAGATCTTACTTTCATCTACCCAAATCTCCTAAAGTTGCTTTAAATCTGTCTCAAACAGGTTTTATTCCATCTGCATTCACTTCAATGTAACCCCCTTTAATAACTACTTGTAGAAACAACCTATTAAAGAGCTTCACGGGGAGCCTAATGAAGTGAACCTAATATTGGCTCTTTGAAATGCATTTTGTAATAGTTTACATACATTTAAAGGGGAACAATCTTCAGAGCAGATCTATCCAGCTCCACTTTTTTGAAATATCCCAAAGCACCTGAGGCACCAGTTTATCCACCTCTCCCGCAATCTGGGTGTCTCCCACAAGACAAACCTTTACGGCCGAATGTCCCTTACCTGATCGGAATGCCTCCAGCTCCACCATGGCTCTTTGGATCTCTGAGACGCCATGCCCCCTTCCTGCCCACCAACACGCCGCCTCCTCCACCCGTGCCAGGAGCCAAGTTTGGAAGCTGGAGTCTGAGACACTGACTGAATGTATGTATATATTCATTAATTATATAGCGCCACTTGGGAATGCAGCGCTGTACATGTATAATAAAAAGGGCTGTACAAGGGGGGGCAAAACATTTAGCTATGTATGAACATCAAAAGTATACAAGTGCTTGAACCATGTAACATGAGGAAGAGGTTCCCTGCCCCATAGAGCTTACATACTAGTTAGGTGGGTTACACGAGATACACAGGGAAGGGTGAATTGCCATAATAAAAACTGGTGCAGTGTCACTTTAAAACAGTCCTGTGGCTGCGCTCTGAGAGTGGATGTGAGATTTAAACATTGTGAAGCAAATATAATTCCGTAGGATGGGAAGCACAAGAGAAAAAAGGTATAAAGGAAACTCCCCCCTAATATCTTTAGAAGAATAGCTTTCTTTAAAATATCTTGATATATCATACTCAGTCAGTGTGGTGTTTTTGTACCTAGGCTTTTATGCTGGACCCAATACGTATGGTTACGATCTGCATTGGTTTGAAGTTTGTGGCAACAGCTACTGTCCCTGCTCGGCCGTTGCTTGGAACGGAGGTAGAGACCAAATCCGGGTTAGGTGGGAGCGAGTGAGTATCACGTGACTTACCCGGTGCCCGCCCCCGGCTTGTGTGCTCTACCGGACTACTGTGTTCTAAACGCTTGGAGATATCCGGAGAGGTATTGCCACTATTTATTTATAACATCTTGTAGCAGTTCTCTTCTTATTGCTACAGATTCGTGAGATACATAGAGGCTGGACAATAGGTGTTTACAATGTATCAACTTACCGTCATTTGTTGCACGCGGATTTCGTTACTCTTGGATGGGTGAGATCGTTTCCGATACATTAACTTATTTTGACATTTGTTCTTTACCGCGTTAGCAACATATACAGCCTCCATTTTCTCCCAAATGACTTTAGACCTACCTGTTGGGATATACTTATATACTTTTTCAGCTTGTCTAGGATGATTTTTATATATTTATTTGTGTATATGTACTTTCCTATTTTTGACCTGTTCCTATGTTTGGGTTTGGGGGGAGGGTTTGTGCATTTTATTGTAAGTAGATAAAGCTCTTGTTTACCCACTGCATTGTTTGACTGTTTCAGTCAAATTTAGTCATAATGACACATCTGTGTATATAACGCGTGAGTGCCCCTATCTATTTGATTGGGCGGTGAATGGTACTGGGGTATCTTCGTTACCTGTTTTTCTTTATATATCATACTCAGTCCTCTGATTCATTGATGTATGCCGCTATGCTTCTGGATGACTCGTGAAAACTGAGCAATTTAGTGACCTGGTTCTGAGCTTGATCATGCTCAAGAGGCAGCTAGGGGTTGTTATTGTCATTGGCTGTGATGTCAAATTCCAATCCATAACTGGAAGAACCAGGAAACAGGGGCAACCAGGATATTGTGCAGGATTTCAGGTCTTATATTTTCAGATTTCATTTGAGGGCTGGACTTTCTTTAAGGTAGAGGCAGGTTGTGAGTGGGGAATCTGTACGAGCTGGTTCTGTGATGAGCAGAGTGTACAGCAGGGACTATGGGGACATGAAAGAAATATAAGAAGGGCAGCGAGTGAAGAGATTCAAGTACTAAGAAGGATTTTGTAATCGAATGTTTAAAAACTACAATTCTGCCAACAGGCATTCAGGAGCTGTAGTATCTAAACAATCCCGACATTCCTGTCCTATGGGTAGACTCATTACTTTTAGAATGTGATTTGGCCGCCAGTGAAGAAATAAGGTCCGGACCGCACATTGACTTTTCGCAGCTACAGTTTCTTCCTTTCTGCTGTAGGGCCCCTAAACATCCTGGTTTGTGGGACCCTACATCCATCTTTCAAAAATCTGGCATGTGTACCTAGTTTTAATCCCTGTTTCTTAGAGAGCCCAGGTCGTGGGATTGACCGTGCTGCTCACACTTCATTGCTTCTAAACTCTTAGCCAATCACACCCATTCCTCGCTCTGCCCCTCCCCCACCAAGTGCTTCCTGTTCCGTTCTACTTCCTGAGCCTGCTACCACCGGCAGGGAACAGCTGGAGACTGTTATTTACTCTGACTGGCTGTTTCTTGGTTGTCAGGAGGTGAGGACTCAGTGTTTCAGGTCAGTATAATCTGCACAAAGCTACGGTTTGCTGCTGACTTGGGGTACTGGCACCACAACTGACTGTTATCACTTTGGTTTGGTGTATACCACACCTATTTTAAGACTATAAGGGTCTTCACATCCCTCTGCCCCGGTCCCGCAGCAATTTAAATAAACTTGGAAGCAGACTCCACGCAGCAATCCACTGCAAACAGTTTTATTTCATGTGCTCTTGGCAACATGTCTCTGATCTTGCAAGGATCCTTTTAATAAGCTGGAAAAAGATCCATGCAAGACCTGGAACATGTTGCGAAGAGCACTGAAATAAAACTTGTTTGCAGTGGATTGCTGCGTGGATCCTCTCCTGTTTTTTTTTTTTTTAGGGATGTTGAACCTTGGCACTCCAAAGGTTTTGAAACTACAACTCCCAGCATGCCTTGGTTGCATTCTGCATCCAACTCATACTGGGGAGTCAGTTTCCAAAACATAGTGCCAAGTTTCAACATCTCTGGTTTAGTGTGCTCTAGTTGGGAAGGTTTGTCCTAACCCACGGGATAGTAGACCATTTTACAATCTGTTATCCTTTACTGCAGCAGCTTTGGCAGTTGCTTTCGCTTTTACTTCCTAATGATAAAATGACCTGTAATTCCCAATTCATAGCCCATTGAAAACTGTTGGTGTCCTTAGGCTGGGTACACACACTACAGATTTTTCTGTAGATCTGCATACACACAGTCCGAGAACGCTCGGACTGTATGTTTCCCTTGGTTGCAGCCTATCCTTTATAGGAGTCACCTGCGGCCGATGGAAATTGTTTTTTTTTTCCCAAGCGACCACTCGTTGGGAAAATTTACACACACTAGCAATAAAGCCCAGATACCGTGTGAGTACCTAGCTTAGACCTACTAATCCATTGCTGTTTAAATTTTACTTTTTATTTGAAACACTTCATTTCCTTTTCAGCTCAGTCTGACACATTCACCACAATTGTTTTAATCTGCCACTCTCCTAGATATTGCTTTCAAAAAGGGCATCTACGCTGGGTTTGACAGTTTCCTCCACTATTTCTTAAATATTCACTCTTAACCTTTGGTAGGGTCACAACGGGAAGATATTTTTACCGCACAGATCAATGATTGTTTTCGACTGGTTGTCGATTACGTACGTGTATTTAATTAGACTAAGGTGCGGCAATGTCATTTTTGCTGCAGTTGCCCTTTAAAAATGTATTTAAAGGACATGTACACCCCTCTTACAATTAAGCATGCACAGAACACCCCCCCCCCCCCCCAAAAAAAAAAAACTCCGGTCCGTTTTACTTGCATTTACCAGAGATGTTCCCAGACTTTAAAGAGACTTACAAGCCTATGATATGTCGGTGCGACTCCCACTACTTCCTGTCACAGCCTTGACATCACAGCTAATGGCGTACTGCTGGCTGTTACCGAACGAGCTGCTGCTCTTGCGTGTAAAGGCACATGCGGAGGCTTTAAGTGTGTGATGGTAAGGCTCATTGCACGTCTGGGAGCATCTCTGGTAAATGTAAGTAAAAAAAACTGGGTTTGGGGGGTGTTGTTGCATGCTCCATTTTTGTAAGAGGGTGGACATGCCCTTAAATCTGACACTGTCTTTTGTAGATTGCATTCCATCTGCAACCCCTTCACACTACTCTTTTAATAGTTTCTAATAGAAACGATGCAGTGGGATTTTAATCTTTCTAAACTGTAAATTAGGATAATGTTTGACTAGTTCTTTTTTCTTTGCCATGCTATTGGAGTTCCTTTATTTTTTCCCTTACTGGCAACTGTCAGGGACTCTAAGTGATTTTCTACGTTTCATAAGCTGTGGGAAACCAGGTGGGATATAAATCGAGCAAAACACAATTTTAATTGGCTTAATATACTTTTTTTTTTTTTTTCCCTTTTCTTTTAAAAATTTGGCTTTGCTTTATTGTGATCGCGTTTGCTGTAGGCTTGCATTACGGCAGCCCTATTAAAGAAAACAGAAAATTATATCATACTTACAGAAATTTTCTTTTCCTGGACTGTAGCCTGTCAGTGTCACTAATGGGTTAACACCCCTGATTGCTCTGCGCTGGACAGGAAGAGTATAAATTATTAACCTCCTCCCACCACTTCAGTCCTACTTTACCCGAGCTAGAATAAAAAAAGAAACAGGAAGGGAGGATCTTAGTGACCACTGACAGGCTACAGTCCAGGAAAAGAAATTTCTGTAAGTATGATATAATTTTCTGTTTTCCTGTCCTTTGCCTGTCAGTGGTCACTAATGGGATTTACCCAAGCAATAAATACTCAAAGGAGGGTGCTATTAAATTATTTATTAACTACTTCAAAATAGATCGCCCAACTGGCATAAGAAGAGGAAGCCAAATCTAGCCTGTAGTGTTTGACAAAAGTGTGGACGAGCTCCTAGCCGCTCTACAAATATCTTCATGGAGACTCCAGATTGGCATGCCCAGGATGCAGCCATCGCCCTTGTAGAGTGAGCTTTGACCCCAGGGGGCAACTCACATGAAGATAATCGGTAAGATTCTTTATACAAGAGGTGATCCACCCCTCGCCACTGTAGAACGGAAGGTTTTCCTCCAATTTTTCTTCCCTGATTATAGGACCAGAAGGGAATCTGATTTCCTGATTTGCTGTGTCTTTGCTAGATAAGAGAGGATACATCTCTTAACATCTAAACAATGCAAGGTTTTCTCCTCTTCCGACTGAGGATTAGCACAAATGAAGGCAAACAAATATCTTCATTCACATGAAAAGATGAAACGACTTTTGGTAGAAGGAATCATGAAGTCTTATAATAACACATCAAGGATATTGAGGCAAGGAGGACCTGCTTTAAACTCTGTAATTTCTGTAACCCTTCTAGCCCATGTGATGGCTAACAGAAAACTGAGCTTCCAGGTAGGTAGTTTGTCTCAAAGGAAGATCTTCAAGTGGTTCAAAGGGAACAGTTTCAAAACAAGAGATAATCCCAAGGGGAGGTTTTTGTTTTTAGGCGATGCACCCTCTTTAATGCTTGAAAGAATCTAGATATCAAAGGAAGATAAACCACTTAATGTTGAACAAGGCTGACAATGCTGAGACTTGAGACTTCAAAGTAGCTGGAGCTAGCTTTCTATCTATCCTTTCTGTAGAAATTCCACAATCTCAACCTTGAGATAGATGATAATGGAGGAGACTCGGAATTGCACCACTTGATAAAGGTGTCCCAGACTCTATAATATGATGAAGAGGTTGCTCTGCTCCTTGCCTCCATTAATGTGGAAATAGGTGGTTTCTGACAACCCTTGAATTTTTAAACGCCTCCCTCTCAGTAGCCAATGCCGTCAACGATAAGGTCACTGGATCTGAGAACTGTATAGGACCTTGTGTCAACAACCCCGGAACCGACGGGAGGTGAAAAGGAGCATCCAGCCTCATCTCCTGGAGCATTGAAACACCATGGCCTCCTCGGCCACCATGGTAGAATTACAATTACTGTGGCTTGGTCCTCCCAGATCTTCTGAGAAACTTTCGCAATTAAGGGGAAAGGAGGAAATATAGGCTAGCCGAACTCCATCTGAATGACAGGGCATCTGTAAATGCTGCTTCTAGAAGTGGATAGCGGGAGCAAAACACCGGCATCTGTGGTTTTGAGAGAGGCCATCAAATCTATCTGGGCTTGCCCCACTTGTCTGTAATCTGTGTAAGATTTTCCTGGACAATGACCATTCCCCCGGAAGTACTCTGTGTCTGCTCAAATAATCTGCTCTGACATTGAGAGATGATGGGATATAGATTGCTTTCAGATCCTGCAGATTGTTCTCCGCCCATAACAGGATGGATAGAGCCAAAAGGCAAAGTTTGTTGTTGCGAGTCCCCCCCCCCCCTGCGATTTATATAGGAAATTGCTGTGCAATTGTCGAAACTACTAATACTGAACCGTTGTGAACTATAGGGAAAAAATAGTGCCAGTTGAATAGCTTTGAGTTCCTTGTAGTTGATAGATTCCTCTTCATGGTATGAGCGATCTGTTGTATCCAGTTCTCCTTGACAGTGGGCTCCCCAACCTTTTTACTTGCATCGGTAATTATCCGTATCGGGTTCATTTTGTTCAGGGAATGGGCCTGAAATTGGAGGGTGTTGTCCACCATTGCAGAGATTTGATCGTAGTTTGTTTCATATATATCAGCTAAAGGGATTCATTTTCCTTTTGTCCAACTGGTTCAGGATTCCAACTGGAGCGTTCGTATATGGCTCATGGCCATCTGACCGACTGATGGTAGAAACCAACTTCCCTATGAGCTGTTTGACATAGGCGGACTGTGGATATTCTCCTCATGAGAACTGTTTTAACCTCCTTCATAATATTCTCTCCTTTTTTGGTAAGGGAAGAGACACCTGGAACTTTATTGTATCCACAGATACTCCCAGGAACTCCATGTTCTGGCTTGAAGAAGATGTGACTTTACCCAATTCACTAGCCAACCATGGGCTTGAAGGGTTTGCAACACACCAGGTTCTTTTGAGATATTAAATTTAATCTGGTTCTCGTCCCTGAGAAGAATATCGTCGAGATATGAAAACAGGAATACTCCCTTCAGTCTCAGATGGGCAATCAAGGGGTTAAAATCTTCGTAAACACCCTTGGAGCCGTTGCCGGCCGAACGGTATTGCTGTGTACTGAAAATGCTGACCTAGGATAGAATCTCAGAAATCTTCTGTGCGGATACCAGATTGGGATATGTAGATATGCATCCTGAAGATCTATCTTAAGAGCCAATCTCCTCTCCTTACATGGATAAGAACCGATTTTAATGATTCCATCCTGAAGGATTTGACTCTTAGGAAAGCATTTCGTTTTTTTAGATCCATATAGCCCTGAAATCGCCTGACTCCTTCTTTTCAAGAATAGACAGAGAATAGAAACCTTCTCTCAGCTGGTTGGGAGGAACATTTTTCTATGACACCTTTTGACTTCAACTCCAAGAGGACGTTTCTCAAGGCGTGACTTGCATCTTGAAGTTTGGGAGTTCGAGATGCCACAAATACATCCTTTCTGGTACAATCTTGAATTCCAGATGATAACCCAGCCTTATTGTCTCCAGAACCCATTTGTCTGTGATGGTTTGAGTCCATACAGGATAGAAATTGGAAAGCCTCCTCCACCTCTCCTGTTGACTCCCACACTTCATATTGCTTCTTAGGTTGCTTGAACTTTTGGTTACGAAAGGACTGATTTGGTTCTGATTTATCCTCCATGGCCTTTGAGAAAATATCTTCCCTGGACGATACTGTCTGGCTTCCTTGAAGGTTGGACGGTTAACTCTAAACAATGGTCTGTTGTCTTTTACTTGAGGCAAAAATGTTCCCTTATCTGCAGCATTACGTGCAATAGCGTCTTCTAGTTTCTTTCCAAGAGTAAATCACCCTGAGGGAAATTTAATAATACTCATCTTAGAAGGCAGATCTGCCTTCCATTGACGTAACCATAAAATGCGTCTAGCCACCATGACAAAGCCATACTTTTTGCGACAGTCTTAAACTATCCAGGCCCCGCTTCTGCACAGAAATCGGTAGCCAGTCGGATATCTTTGATAGCCTGTATTATCTCTTCTCTAGGTCATCCGATTGAACTGCCTCTTCCAATTCCTTTAACCATAGCTTGCAGATTTGTAAGCCCTACCGAAGCAACAGCTGGCCTGAAGGAAGCCCAGATACTAAAAAGATGTTTTACTTTTAAGCACACCCTCCTGTCTTCTATCCCAGCATCCTTAAGCGTATTCCATCCTCAACTGGCAGAAGAGTTTTCTTGGATAACCTAGACATTGATGCATCCACTTTAGGAATATGATCCCACACTTTACATCTTCATCTGACATAGATATTTGGCTGCAAGTGAATAGGAAGAAGAAATTCTTATCCGGCGTATTGAACTCTTCCTGAATTAAATTAGCCATGACAGGATGGAAGTAAAAATTTGCCTGTGAGATGGAGAAGCAACATCTTATCCCCACTGTTTGAGGGAGACTCATCCTCTTCCGAAATCAATGTGGCCCCATGGCCCTTATCAGGCCTTGAATAATATTAGGAGGAAATGGATTATCTAACTCCATATCTTTTTCCCCATCTGTGCCTGATTAGATGGTCCTGGCACAGGTTGAAGATCAGCAGAGGGTCAGCTGGTAAACAGGCTGTTGACTTAAGTTGGCCTTAACAGACTCTGTAATTTGACTGATCATAGTACCCCATAAACTCAGTCATGGACTCCTTAACCCATTGGGAGACATCCCGTTTCTGGCTTCTTCTTCTTCGTCACACGGTGGACTGCAATCTTCACATATTTCTTCCCTTGAATAACTTGATTTTCACAGGTTTTGCACTCCTTCCTATGCCTTGAATGACGATTTTCATCCTTGTGGCGAGATGAGTCACTAAACAAACAAACAAACAAAAAAAAATTAGTACTCAAAGAAAAACAATACTTACCCTCCTAACCTATATGCTCACCCCCTAGACTTGGATCTTGATTGGATCTATGCCCCTGGAACTCATAGCACTCCTACAAAATGAATAAAAATGGTCTGTAATGCAAGAGACAAACTCATAGAGTGGCCACAGTAGGAATAAAGCTACCTGTAAGCTCAATTCAATATTAACACAGGCAGAGACACACCAGCACTCCTCTGCAGTACAAACGCCAAGGAGCTAATCTCGCGCCCTATTTTTAAATAGGCCGATGACGTCATCATCGCGCGTCAACCCGGAAGTACGGGAGACGCGCGGACCCGCGGGAGAGACCAATTGGGCTGCCGCGGAAGGTATCTTGGCTGCTGGAACCTCACCTGGGTTGAGACAGCCGCTATAAGCGGGGACCAGAGATCCAAGGGTGAGCATACTCTTCTCTCCATCCACAGCGAGGGGACAGGAATAGGACTGAAGTAGGTGGGAGGAGTTAATAATTTATACTTCTCCTGTCCAGCGCAGAGCGATCAGGGTGTTAACCCATTAGTGACCACTGACAGGCAAAGGACAGGAAAATTGAGATGTATGCTTCTGGTGCAGCTAACTGTCCCCCTGCTTCTACCAACCCATGCACCTCTGCTGCCCTCCCCACATTCTAACCCATCGCCTCTACTGCCCCCCCCCCCCCAACTTCTACCATTCCAAAGGCCTCTGCTCTGGTGTCTGATTTTAAATCTTTATCTGCAACTCATTTTCATGTTGATCTAAACCAGATATGTGTATGGTACATCTCCAGATAGTTTAATAAACTAAACTGCAACTCCCAACACTTTTACAAACACTATAGTCCGAATGCTGGAGAGTTGTTTTTAAACATCTGGAGACCTACTGGTTCCAATCCATGGGTTTTATATTTGTCGTGCAGATATACATTTTAATCTCCTTTTCACTGACTGTAAAACTTGCATTATGGGAGACGGTGAAAATAACAGAGCAGATAATGGAGGATTATGGGTAGCGATTCTAATTGTATATTACAATGTTATCCCCATTTCCTACATCCCAGCATGTCTATCTTTCCCATTTATTCAGTATTTGTATCTAGACGGTTTGAAAACTACAACTCTCTGCTGTTTAATGCATCTGGAAGTCCACATACCTGCTGTAGTTTTGCTGAAACATTTGCTCTGGTCTGCTCATGTGCAGGTGAATATGGAAGTTAGTGTTACTTTGTGCTATGGAGATGGTTATTTTTTCTGGCTCTGACCTCTCTCTTAACAGGTCAAGTTGGGCATGTCCACCCCAAAAATTATAATTAAACCCACTACTGGCCCCACTCTGCAGTGTAGACAATCCTTATCTCCATCCCAGGTCCAAATTTGCCCTGCAATGTCCCTCCATAGTCCAAAAACTGGCCACCAGGAGCCTAGCAGAGGGGGAAATTGTTTCCGCCTGTGGGTTTGTGCATGCACTGAGCAGCGCCCTTTCTCTCCCTGCTTTTGGTCTCCCTCCCCAACATAAAACCCTTTTGATATGTGGTAGGGCTTGCTTACCCAGCCACAACCTCCATTAATTTTATGTGCAGAAAGTCCCCGATCTCTACTTACCTTCCCTCTCTCTCCTCCGGCATTCTGAACTGCCAGCAGCCCGCGTCTGTGATTGGCTGCTTCTCAGCCAATCACAGAGGCTGCTGCTGGTCCTGCCCCTAAAAAATTGGTTTTGGGCATGCAAGTTGGCACCAAGTCTGCAAAATAGCCATTTGAATAAGAAACTGGTGTATTGCAATAGGTAAACCAGTTTAGGGCCACTGAAAAATCACCGCAGACAAACTGGTTTACCTATGCAATACACCAGTTTCTTATTCAAATGTGCAAAAATTGGCTATTTTGCAGACTTTGGTGCCAACTTGCATGCCCAAAAACCAATTGGGGCAGGCTGGACTCAACTGAATTATGTCCCAGGGTTTATGTACAAGTCTGTCTGTGGTGACTTTTCAGTGTCCCAAACTGGTTTACCTATTGTATACACAGTAGGGATGGCCGGTTCGGATCCGCGGCGGATTCCGAAATTCGCAAACAGCGGATATCGCAGATTTTCCGCCTCCGAACCGCGTCTTAGAAAATTTCTCGTATTTTCTAAATTACGAGGATTTCCCATATTTTTGAAAATGTTTCAGAATTACAAGGATTTTTCGTATTTTCGAATTACGAGGATTCCCGTATTTTCGAAGAATTTTTCGTTTTAATGGGTCCGTTCACGGATTTTTGAATTTTTTTCAAAATTCGCGGATCCTCGAGCGGACCGGTTTTTGCGACGTTCGGAACTCTCTATACACCAGTTTCTTATCAAATCCATAGAAACCAACTTCAGCCTGTGAAAAAGAAACAAACTGACAAGAAACCAACTTTTTTTGAATAAGAAACGAACTTCAGCTTTGTGTGCTGGCAGGCCAAGAGGTCAAGCATGGGTAACATGCCGGTCCTTATCTGCTACCTTAAGTAAAAAGAGCTGATACTATCAGCCTATGTATGGCCGGCCAATCCCCTATACCATGTATGGCTGATCGGTCAGGTCCATGTGTGCGGTTCTCATCCCATTGTGGCAATAGTACTAATTTGATGGAAATTGCATGCGTATGGCCACCTTTAGTGGGCCCATTGTCTTGGATTCATAACAGCGTGTTCTCAGTTTCAGTTATTAGACTCTTCAAAGACAAGTTTTGTTTTTTAGACTGGAATTCCTCGACCTGACCCTCAACCCATTCAAACTCAATGCGGTGAACCCGCAGGTACCTGACCCATGCAGGATATTCCTGTTTTTATAAAATTCACTTTTAATGTATGAACATACTATTTATGTATTATAGTATATTGACAACCTACAATCTTTGACATGAGCGTGCATGCACCCTATGTCAGATGTGGGGTGGAGATGAACAGAGAGACGAAGCCACACTTGGAGCAGCCATGTTTTGTAAAAACAGGTGAGTAGTTTTCACTACCACCTGAATCCCTGGAAATTATAGCTGCATTTTTAAATGCATGTCTTGGGCACTTTAATAGTGTTTCCCTCCGGGTTTGCCAGGCTTCCCTATTGGGCGGGATTGTCCCTGACTGCAGGGCACCCCAAATGCTGGCCCTGCACCCCCCATTTTGCCTGCTCCCTGCCCCTGTTGCCCATCATGGCCCCTCCCCTAATCCGTGCCTCAACAACTCCCACACAACGTCAACCCCTTCCGCTCCGAGGCAGGCAGATATGGCAACCCTCCTTTGCCCTATCTAACCTAAAGGGACCCTAACTGAAAAAAATGACTTGCCTTTATCCTTTTCTATTTTTAGTGCTGCCAAGAACTGTATCACTTTTTTGCTCTGGCTCCCTGTCACTAGATCTCCTCATGCCCTGCCAGCAGCTCACTCCTATTTAGTATGAATGTCTCCCTCTGTATCCCCCCCTCCCAAAACCAAGCACAGCTAGTGTGGAGCATGGCAGTGAGGTGATCTGTGACTCCCTCAGCCAATAGAATCACCCAGTGTTTTGTGTTATAGTGAAGTAAAACGCTTTGGTATGGGATAGATGCAGCGACTGGGAGCTGTAATCACTGCTTGAGTCAAGTAAGATTTTATTTGCTTTAGGCGTTTGAAAGTGTTTGGGGGGGGTCTTTGTAATTGATTTCTTTTAGCTACATTGGGACTTGACTAACAGCAGCTAGCTGCAGGATTGGGTTTACTCACAAGAGCACGAGCAACCACAATGCTTATTCCTTCCCTGATCTTAATGCTGAATACATTAGCCATGCGTGATAGAGAATAGAGCTTTACTGTTGTAGAATGGATAGTTTCTACACTGTAGTGTGCCAGGTGGGAGGCTGGGTGATTGACAGTTCTTATTGACTAGCTGTGTCCTGCCCCTTTTAAAAAGTAAAAAATAAAAGCAGATTTAAGATTGTTGCTAATTATCCTAATTACTGTGTGATTAGTTAAAAAAATTATTTGCCTCAGTTTACATGTCCTTTAAGGTATATTTAGTCTAACTGTAGCTGAGATTGTATACTTGTCTGTATAAAAAATAGTCCCTTTCACTTCTGGATTTTTCTCAAACTAAAAATATGTGGCTATTTTTAAGGGAAGCAGGAAAAGAAATATCTGCCGGTGAATTCATATTTAATATTGGTGTAATTCTAGCACTTCCTGTTATAGTAACATGGTGATTGAATTAAAGACATACATCCATCTAGTCCAACCTTTATACCCTACTCTTTAAAGGGCATCTAGAGTGGGAAAATGAACTTTTTTCTTTCTTTGCATGTTTCTATAATTCCCCCACAACCCCCTGAGTGTCTTCACTTTTTTTTCAGATTTCCTCTTTCCTGAGATACACTAGTTAGAAGAATACATGATTCATTCCTCTACTCCTACTGGCTTGTCAAGTGTCTGCTGCACAGACATCTGACACCATGTGTTAACAACAAAGTCACTGACGGAGATAGGATTAAGGCATCCACGATCATGAATATTAACTTTGGCAATGTGTTTTTTCACTATAGCTTCCCTTTACCTACCTAATGGTTAATCCAGAGAAGGCAAAAAACGCAGAAAATCCCTTCCTGACAAACTGCAATCTGTTAGATGAGTAAGATATGAATGAGTACTTGTGTGCACAGTTTTGACTTGGAATCTCATTTTGTTTTCTCAGTTATGTAACATGTGCAGCCTGCTCAATACAAGACGAGACATGGACTTTGGCAAGTGGCCCTTGTTTAAACTGCTTTCACCTCAAGATCTGGCCTGCATTCGGCAAGCATGCATCTTCGGGGCTTCAGCCAATGAGGGATTTTATACAACAAATAACATGAGTACCACCCCGCAGCATTAGCTTTTGACGGAGTCTTCAGCTTATTTCTAAGTTAACCTTTTCCAGATCTAAATTGTTGTAAAAAAAAAAAAAAAAAGCCTAAAATGTTTCCCTAACGTTACACAGCCACAAACTACAAATTTGGAGATAAGGACAAATGAGTAGAGTGGGGGAATGTAACCTAACTACTTCAGCTAAAAGGACAACTAAAACCCTCCCTCTTCTAGCCTAATGTAGGATTATGAAAACCTAAATGTAAACAATGCTATGTCCTTAAAGATCATGGTTGTAATGTGGTCTACTTGTGGCACCTATCTAGTTGGTGTGATGCTTCCTTAGACAGATACACAGTATGGCTGCTTGTCCGTTTAGCCGTAACCTCCTTAAACATGTTCATTACTACAGGAGAACCATATGAAGCTGGGATGTGAGGTAAGGATTTTACACACTACTAAGTGGGGGCCATTAGTGGTTAAATTATAGTTTGGGGGTGGACATGCCCTTTAAAGGAAATGCCCCCCAACTAAAATTTGACCCACTGGCCCCCTGAAGTAAAAAAAACCTTGCCTTTTAATCTTTGCTCCGTATGGTTCTCCTGCACTCTTGTCCAAAGTCAGGAAAGTGAAGAGTCTTCCTGTCCCAAAGGTTTCTCTCTTCTGCAGCCTCTGGAGGTAGTGTGACATGCGCAGGAATTTCCTTGCTTGTCGTTCCATCTAGCATTAGTAGATAGTGGATTGCATTTTTTCTTTACTTTTATGGAAAATACTTTTAAGTAGTGGGTGATGTGTAATACAGGCAGGAAATATGTACTTATGTTGATGTACCATGCATTGGAAATTATGGATGGGTGTACTTTTCTGCATCGCACCTCTTAAAGCCTATAGCCTGACTAGATTTTCTTTCTAGGTATTTGTGTTTGTCATGAACTGTAGTCAATTGGCCTGGGAACTGGAGACAATTCAGCACCATAATCCCCAGAAGAGTGGACATCCTTTTGGCAAAAGATTGTTGGATTAAGTTATGGCATGGCCTCATGTGTTGTCTGCAATGAAGGTACAGTCTGTTGGGGATCCATAATAATCCCATTTCTCTCCAAACAGTGGACACCAGATACCCTTCCATGTATTATGTAATGCTCAGTTACGGCATCTGAAATGTTCAGACGAAATGACATTTGAATCCACAGTCCATGTAAATTTTTATAATTACAGCTAGATACATGACAATGTTTAGATTCCCTCCCCCACACACCACAATTGTCAGATGATAAAGGATGAGACCAGACAGCTGTATGTTTTTGTTTGAATGTGCCTGAATTCTTGCTTATGGTCACATTCTGTGTGCGCCAACATACCCGCAAAAGGATGGTTCAAGGGGGTTGCACCTCTTGTGAATTGGGGCAGTTTGTGACACCTTTTATGCTTTTGTCACCGTTCAAATGTGATCTGTATTGGGCAATGATTTCAAATTCATATCTTTCTCTTTATTTTATGCAGATGGAGAAGTTTTCTCTTGGGGGCATAATGGTTATGCCAGCTAGGCATGGAAACAACAATTCAAGGGACACTCCTGTCCAGGTCTGCATGAATTGTTATCTAAAAACGTGGTAAAGTAGCATGTGCTCTCACCACTCAATGGTCCTGACATCGGAAGGAGAGGTAGAAATGCTGACCTACATCATTTTACATACCCACTCTCGATAGCAGATTGACCTTTGAAAGACGCCATGGCTGTAAAGCGTCTAATGTAAAAGGGACGGTGTTGCGGTTGACTGCCCTTTTGAAACTGATGAGCAACTTCTGAAGGGGTGGGTGAATGGTTTCAGCATTTCTCTAAATTATCTCCTAAACTAATCTAAAGATGTCAGTGGTCAAATTAATCTGCTTTACACTTGAAGTGGAAAGATTCTATTTGTTACATCATGTGTAGGTTCACTTTGCAATTGCTTTCAGGGTTTGTCCAATGTTAGTTTGCAAAATGAGGATCTGCCTCCTTTTGAAATTACAAAATACTACTGAAATTTGTTTGATTCTTAAAATCGAATTAATTAACGTTTTGCCCAAGTGAAAATTTAATTGGAAAAAGTGTTCAAACTTGCCTCTCGCGCCATCCACCATGAGCCTGACCCATCGCCTTTTTTTTTTGTTCCAATGGCTTCATTGTCAATTTTTCGTCCATTTGCTCAAACTGCAATTTGCTCAAACTGCAAAACAGTCAACAAATTTTGCCACATGTATTGCATGTTACCCTGGAATCAGGACAGATCAGTGCTTATTTATTCCTATAGCTTGTATACATTTCTGCTTTACTTTCCAATATAGCTGGTTAACTGTAGCAAACTAATATATCTGCAACTTTGTCTTAAAACTTTTATAAGGTTGAATTTGATTTGTTTTTTAGGTGTATTCTGGGGGCTATAACAACTGTGGACAAGTTGGCTCGGGTACCACTGCCAACCAAGCTGTTCCACGCAGAGTGTCCACTTATCTGCAAAATAAAGCAGTCCCTTGTCATTACTGCTGGGCAATCTAACTCAATGGCTGTAACCGATAATGGGCAGTATGTTGTTTAAACCATAAACTGCTTTGTCTATGTTACTTTACCATGAGTTTAGAGTTTGCGAAGGGGGATTGCGCTGGGTAGAGGTGGAGCCAATGAAAGTCTTGGTGAATCTACAGGTAAATGTGAAGGGCTCGGCGTGTTCACATGATTTAGCAATCACCAACCCATGCAGATAATGCTTTTATTTGGATATCTCCATGTGCTCACCGACAATGCTAACAGACTCCTTCCGTTGTTTCGGACAGTTACTGTCCTTAATCATAGGCTATGATTAAGTCCAACTATTTATTGTGGGCACGTTTTATTACCACTACAACATTGTACTGAATCTGGTTCTAAATGTAGGAATCTGACGACGTTGGGATAAATCATTTTAATTGTTTTTACTAGAGGATGCAATTGCTCCCTGACTTCCTGCCACCAAATGTTTTCCATAAAATTGTAATACTAATTGCTAAACATGGGGATAATATTGGGTAGTAAGAGTATAATCATGAAATGAGTCCAGCACACTGGTTTAGTGGGTAAAATATGAATTCTGTAGTGGATTCTCACTTTTTACACTAAAACAGAAATGGCTTTCACCATTGGGTTAAGCATTAACTTTGTCTGTTTGGCAAGTGTTTCTAGATTGTTACTATTCTTTTCCTTTCAGTTTATGGTTGGGGTTACAATGGCACTGGTCGCTAGGAATAGGTAGCACTGGAAACCAACTAACCCCTTGCCAGTGTTGTCTTGCACAGCCGGTTTGTATTATACAGGTAAGCATATAATGTGGTTGTTTTGTATTGTGTCTTTTGACAATTGCAACCGGAATAAAGAAATAGTTGGATAACAGCTTATCGTTTGAGAAAGCGTTAACAGCGGTACTAAGATCTGTCCACTTCATTACCCAGATCTGCACGGTCTATAAATGTACATCTTAAATGTGAATCTTATGCACAATACTGAACATGTTGCAGCATATGATATTAATGTGAAATAATATTATCAGCACATGTGCTGTGCAGAGTCTGCATAAAATCTTGGCTATTCTGAAATACTATTTAAAGAGGAAATTACCTACAGGGCTACAGACTTTTAGCAGTTTTAAAGGTATTTGTTGGAGGGTTTGTTCTCCTGCACTTTATACCCATTCCTTTGGTTTGTTTGCCCTTCTAGACTTGCTTTTCTCTGTGGCAATGCTCAGCATTTATATAGTTATAATTTAAATATTATGTACGGAATTATTTATTTGTTCCCCTTGTGGAACTTGTTTTGTTGTTGTTCAGCGCTGCATCCCCAAGCGAGTCCCCAGAAAGTTTTTTCACCTATAGAACAAAAACAACAACCATAACTGTTTTTAAAATTCCAGTTTAAACAGGATATAGCAAGCCTTTTTCTTTTAAAACCTATATGCACATAAGTACTATTCTAATCTAATGTAGTTGGCAGTGGTATTCTGGGTACATCAAATAGAGATGAGTTCACTATTTTTCCCTAAAGCATGACTATTGGCATGTGCGATACCCAGTGGGTACAGGAGAAAAACCAAGATTGCAACCCCATGGGACAACTTTAAACCATGTATCGTCACATCTGCACTTCCACTGTGAATAGGACATGCAACTCAGGAGAGGGATAAAATCAATAGCTTTTAAAGTAATATCATATCAAAACGGCAGGATACTAGTGGATCCGAAAAACAGCCTTCATGTCATTGGTCAGATGTCAGAGGTAGGTTCATTATGTACAGTGCACCATGGTTTATAGCCAAATTTTTTTCCACTTTATTTGCCCTTTAACGCAGTTGTAAGATCATTTTTATTCCAGTATCTTGAGTGAATGACAATCTGCACCCTGTACCTTGTTTGAGCTTTCTCCTGAAGACCCTGCATAAATGTTGCCTGTTCCCAGACAGAAAGTCTGAAGTCACTCTGCTTCCCTCCAAGGTTTACATAGACTGAAGTATACATTTGCATACTTGAAACTAGATTGTGAAACAGGTAGCATTGCTGTTAATGCATGCATAGCAGTGTTGGTAGGTGCAAGCTGCTTCTACAGGTTGTACCCGATCGTGTATACAGGGAAAACTTTAAGGCAACTATTTCATTATCCTAAAGGCAAAACTGTGTTTGGTTTCTTTGTGTCATTTGACTGGTTTTGTTTGTCTTTCCTATAGGTGGTTTTTTGCTATGCACACACACTGGCTAACTGATCAAGGTGTACTCTATGCATGGGGTGCAAACACTCACGGGGCAGTGGGCATTGGAAATAAAAGCAATCACCTGTCACCTATAAAAGTTAAACACACATGAAAGTATGTAAGATATTATAATGGGCTCTTTTTTGGCCCTTTTTAGGGTGCAACCAAATTGTTTTAAAAGGACTGCAATAACTTAACAGGCTTTAAAAATTACAAGGAAATTTTTCTAATTTCAGTAATCTGCCCATCTAGTTTTTTTTTTCTTTTTTAAATATTACAATGAGCAGGTACAATAACAGGATTATGGGTTAGGGAGCAGGGTTGCGCCGCAGTGGAATATCTACACTTATATGGGGTAGAATTTATCTATATTTTTTTGAAAACTACAACTCCCAACATTCCCTTCTGCACTCAGACAGGTCTGTGTACAATGCTTGAGAGTTTTTGAAATGTTATCTGGAGGTCCACATACCTGCTGTAGTTATGGCTGAACCTCTTTAAGTGGTAGATTATTATCCCATAGATCATGTCCTATAGGCTATTCACATTGTTTTGGATTAATAACTGTTCTTTCGATTAGACGATCTCTTCAGTAGGAAAAGTAGGTGTATTTTTTTTGACTGGAATTCTTTGCCCATGATGTGACCTGCGATTCTCTTTAACCTAACCTGTACGGCAACTCATTGCTGCCCAACACAATAACTGCTGGGCACATCTGCTGGGCAGGGCCTGGGCACCTTTTTTAATTGAACTGCTGCTGGCCACATTATCTGACGCATTTGAAATTTAATTTTCAGGTGCCATGTCTATAGGCGGCCCGGACACCACCAATTCACAAGGACGCGTCTAAGAGCCCTGTCCTGATGCTTGCTTAGCTTCAACATGGAAGGATTGTTGCAGATTCTGAAATGGTGGCTACCTATGGAGCAGAATATATTGCATGGATTTATTTAAATTAAAAAGACAATCGTAGAATACCTAGATATGTAAATGCATTTTTAAATAATAATTGGTCCATGACTGTAAGATGTGGCCGCAACATGGAAGTTAAAATCTACTTCTTACATGAAGTCTTTAAAGTGGTAACTGATCTCCATACAGGTGCCTTTATTAAAAAGCACTGCATATTTATTGCAAGCCTTAGCTTCAGAAAGTATAGACTTTTGGCGGAGGGCTTATAATGCATGCCTGTCATTGTACAAAATGGAAGCAAACAAAGGTATAAACTTTTTTTTTTTTTTTTTTTTCTCCCCAAGAGGGCCTTGTTGGAGACTAGTTAACTTTTTTTAAACTGCCTTTTGAGCAGTGCACGTTATTTACCATAACCCTTGACCTCTGTAGTATTGAGTATTGACTGAGCATTTTGTATACTCTCCACACTTGTGAAAGCCATGAATAGTTTAAACTGCAGGACAGCAACGGCTTTCAATGGCCAGACGTTGAGTTGTTTTTTTTTTTTTTTGTTTTTTTTTTTTTGCAACTAAAACAAATGTTTGGATGTAAGAACGCTTTTAGGTTCCAGCAATCTGTGAAATTGTCATTCTCCCTGAGGATCTGAATAACAGGCATCAATTCATTGTTGGAAACTGTTTAAATGCTTACTTTTTACTTTTTCCCATTTTCTTTTGCCTTTTCAGGATGGTGGAAGTTGCCGCTTGCCAATTCTTCAAACATTCTGCTGCCAAGGTCCCAGAGTGGCAAGTTTATATGTGGGGGCCTGTTGTCGGGGTCAAGCTGTCCTTGCTCCACATCTTACACACTTCAGCTCTACAGATGACGTTTGCCTGCTTTTCAAATCCACCGGTGATGTGGCGATTTCTCTCTACTTGGGAACTTATACATCTTAGTCCAGGCATTAAGACCCGCCCTCTTGTCATAGCACCCAAGTTAGATACCAATGAACTGCCAGTATTTTTACAGAAATTTCTGACTGAAAAGTCAACTATTAACACTCAATATATGGCATTATTGGAGTCCCTGTCTTTTGGGATCATGTATGGTAACCTAGTAATGGAGCTGAATTAAGACCTGCGTCCATCTAGTCCAACACTTTATAACCTACTTTTTAACCCTACAACACGGGTTGTTTCGGGGAAGGAAATGGAAAAAATCCTGAATCCAAATGGAAATCAAGTGTCCCTGGATCAACCAAGCTGAAGTATATATTAAAACTGTTTTTTTAGATTCAACATCCATTTAATACATACATGGATATTTGTATACAGTTGAATTCGTTCACCAGTAGTAATGTCTGCTGGAGACATTGGTTCAGCTAGACATCTGATTTATTTTGGGAATATAAAAATTAATGAAGGGGGAGGAATGCATTTATCGGTTATTATAAGATTAGCATGTTCTGAGAAAACAGTAATAGTATTAAAGGAGCATGTCCACCCCCAAAACTATAATCCCCCCCAACAATACTGGCCCCACCATGTAGTGGTAGTTAATCCTACCGCACATCCCAGCTCCATAGGTTCTCCGGTAGTGCCCCCCCAAGGTCCCAAAAAACTGCCCACCAGGAGGCTAGCAGGTCCATATAGGACACTGCCTGCTTCCTGGCCTCAGGTAGATTTTTGGCCATGCGTATGCAGCTCTTCCTCCCCCCTCCCTCTCCCTCCCTCTCCCCCCCTCTCTCGATTCCCCTCCCCCTAGCGTAAAATGCTTATATAATGGTATTCCCCAAGGGCTCCCAGCCCCAACCGCAATATTTGTTACCTTTAGAAAGCCCCCAAACTTTACGTTACCTCTCCTCTTTCCTCCGCGAGTGAGCTGCCGGCAGCCGCGTCCTTGATTGGCTGCCGCTCAGCCAATCACAGACGCGGCTCCGGTCCCCCGCCCCTCTGCTTGCATTTCTAGCAAGCAGAGGTCCGGGGCCCGCGGCTGACGGAAGGAGGGGGAGTGTAAGTAGAGTTTGGGGGGGCTTTTTAAAAAATATGCGGTTGGGGCTGGAGCCCATGGGGAATACCATCTAAAAAAAAATAAATTCGGGTGGACATGCTCTTTAATACCGATTCTCTCAAGTTGGGTTTAGACACTTATCCAGGCCCACCTTTGAGAGTCATTCAGGAACTGGGCCCTAACCATGAAACGTCTTTTCTTCTAATCTTAATGGGGGAAACTGTGTGCTCCAAACAAGTGTTCTATTCTTAAAGATCTATACATTTCAACAGCCAAAGAATGAGGGCTCTACTAACTTTCTCTGGTTTCTAAGTTACAGGGTTTATAATTAGTCGGCAGTTACTACAGGGTGGTACAATAGTAAATGTACAGTGCATAGTAAGACGCAGTTACTACAGGGTGGTACAATAGTAAATGTACAGTGCATAGTTACTACGCACTGTGTACATTTACTATGTACCACACTGTAGAAAAAAAGATGGAGCCCCTCCTCTTTGTTTTAGCAGCTGTAAGTGAAAGTGACAGTGACATTTCATTATATTTAACTTAGAGGAACACAGACCAAGCATTGTATTCGCCCTTGATCTTCATTGACATCGCTGCCATGTCTTCCTCCAAATCACAGTGCCTTCTGTAATGGGAAGACACAGAATAGGGAGACCGGGAAGCTGTTGTTGTCTCCCAATAGGATCACAGCCCATTATAACTGCATGGTGAGTTTTCCGTCCTGTACTGTGCAGGATCATCATTATAGTAAGTGGAGCCCTGTGTGGTCCCTATGTGCTCCATAAGGACAGTTAGTACAGGGTGGTACAATAGTAAATGTACAGTGCGTAGTAAGGGCAGTTACTACAGGGTGGTACAATAGTAAATGTACAGTGCGTAGTAAGGGGCAGTTACTACAGGGTGGTACAATAGTAATGTACAGTGCATAGTAAGGCGCAGTTACTCAGGGTGGTACATAGTAAATGTACAGTGCGTAGTAAGGGCAGTTACTACAGGGTGGTACAATAGTGAAATGTACAGTGCATAGTAAGACGCAGTTACTACAGGGTGGTACAATAGTAAATGTACAGTGCATAGTTAGGGACAGTCACTGTAGGATTGTACATAGTAAGTGTACAGTGCGTAGTAAGGACAGTTACTGCAGGGTGGTACAATAGTAAATGTATAGTGCTTAGTAAGGGCAGTTAGTACAGGGGGTACAATAGAAATGTACAGTGCGTAGTAAGGGCAGTTAGTACAGGGGGGTACAATGTAAATGTACAGTGCGTAGTAAGGAGAGTTAGTACAGGGTGGTACAATAGTAAATGTACAGTGCGTAGTAAGGACAGTTAGTACAGGGTGGTACAATGTAAATGTACAGTGCATAGCAAGGACAGTTAGTACAGGGTGGTACATAGTAAATGTACAGTGCGTAGTAAGGGCAGTTAGTACAGGGTGGTACAATAGTAAATGTACAGTGCGTAGTAGGGGCAGTTACTACAGGGTGTACATAGTAAATGTACAGTGCGTAGTAAGGGGCAGTTACTACAGGGTGGTACAATAGTAAATGACAGTGCGTAGTAAGGGGCAGTTACTACAGGGTGGTAAAATAGTAAATGTACAGTGCATAGTAAGGCGCAGTTACTACAGGGTGGTACAATAGTAAATGTACAGTGCATAGTTAGGGACAGTCACTGTAGGATTGTACAATAGTAAGTGTACAGCGCGTAGTAAGGACAGTTACTGCAGGGTGGTACAATAGTAAATGTACAGTGCTTAGTAAGGGCAGTTAGTACAGGGTGGTAAAATAGTAAATGTACAGTGCGTAGTAAGGGCAGTTAGTACAGGGTGGTACAATAGTAAATGTACAGTGCGTAGTAAGGACAGTTAGTACAGGGTGGTACAATAGTAAATGTACAGTGCGTAGTAAGGACAGTTAGTACAGGGTGGTACAATAGTAAATGTACAGTGCATAGCAAGGACAGTTAGTACAGGGTGGTACAATAGTAAATGTACAGTGGTAGTAAGGCAGTTAGTACAGGGTGGTACATAGTAAAGTACAGTGCGTAGTAGGACAGGTAGTACCGGGTGGTACAATAGTAAATGTACAGTGCGTAGTAAGGACAGTTAGTACAGGGGGTACAATAGTAAATGTACAGTGCATAGCAAGGACAGTTAGTACAGGGTGGTACAATAGTAAATGTACAGTGCGTAGTAAGGGCAGTTAGTACAGGGTGGTACAATAGTAAATGTACAGTGCGTAGTAAGGGGCAGTTACTACAGGGTGGTACAATAGTAAATGTACAGTCCGTAGTAAGGGGCAGTTACTACAGGGTGGTACAATAGTAAATGTACAGTGCGTAGTAAGGGGCAGTTACTACAGGGTGGTACAATAGTAAATGTACAGTGCATAGTAAGGCGCAGTTACTACAGGGTGGTACAATAGAAAATGTACAGTGCATAGTTAGGGACAGTCACTGTAGGATTGTACAATAGTAAGTGTACAGCGCGTAGTAAGGACAGTTACTGCAGGGTGGTACAATAGTAAATGTACAGTGCTTAGTAAGGGCAGTTAGTACAGGGTGCACAATAGTAAATGTAAATGCGTAGTAAGGGCAGTTACAGGTGGACAATAGTAAATGTACAGTGCGTAGTAAGGACAGTTAGTACAGGGTGGTACAATAGTAAATGTACAGTGCGTAGTAAGGGCAGTTAGTACAGGGTGGTACAATTGTAAATGTACAGTGCGTAGTAAGGGCAGTTAGTACAGGGTGGTACAATAGTAAATGTACAGTGCGTAGTAAGGACAGTTAGTACAGGGTGGTACAATAGTAAATGTACAGTGCATAGCAAGGACAGTTAGTACAGGGTGGTACAATAGTAAATGTACAGTGCGTAGTAAGGGCAGTTAGTACAGGGTGGTACAATAGTAAATGTACAGTGCGTAGTAAGAGGCAGTCAGGGGAGTGAGAGTAACTTCTGTAGACCATATTGTGATTGATTAACAGTGTGGTGTAATGTATCCCACTGCAATTTCAAGGTTTCTTTTTTCTCATTGGTTCAGTTGATCAGTGAAATTTTGATTTAAGCCCATTGGAAAGAAAACACACCCCATCAGACTGTCCTGTCCACTGTTTGTTCCCTGATGCAATCATGGAGTTGCCATTTACAGGCTGGTAGCAGCTGTGTGAACAGTGAGCAATAATCACGTAACACTGCTACTTCTATCCCATGGGGATCGACAATATCAATCACTAAGGGTGGGTATACACAAAACCGACCAAAATGTATTTCTAAATTAGTTACTGGCCATTGAGGAATAAAATGGCAAATGTAATTTGCAAATCTGCATTTTTTGTGCTGACACTTCGGTTTTCTTTATCCATGCTTAAAGGGCAAGTCCAGCTCTGAAATGAAAACTTACATACAGGTAAATCACTCCCCCAAACCCTAAATGGTAATAGTTTGAAATTCTGCACAATATCCTGTTTCCCGTTTCTGCGTCCTGGTTCTTCCAGATAGCAATTGTCAGCTATGGATTTGACAGTTGACATCACAGCCAATGACTGAATGTTAATCCCCTGTCTGTCTCTTCTGAGCATGCCCAGGCTCATTAAAGGCTCAGTACAGGTTTCTAAATTGCTCATTTTACATGAGGCATCGCATAGCAGGCATACAGTAATGAATTCATAGGACAAACTGTTGTAGGGATTGACTTGAAATATACCTGCTGTATGGGCAAAAATATATGTGAGTCTATCTGTGTATCAGAATGAGGCTGTGGCTTCACTGTGTCCAGGTCATCAAGATGAGACATTGAAGGGAATGATGGGATATGTTTCTAAGACTATAAAAGCTAGAGAAAAGGGGAGTCTCCCTCTCTTTCCAGCAACAAGGTGGGAGGGCTGTGTTGTATTCCAGAAGGGGTACACAGACTTGAGAGCCTGTTTTTCTGCCTGCATTTGTGTAAATAAGGGAGACACTGTACCTGCATCTTGACCTGGCTGGATTACTGACTTTCTGCAAAAGGGGCTCTGTTTCTCTAGAGGGATTGTTCCAGCATCCGCCATCCCAAGGATCATCGGTGCCCAAATGGATAAAGATAAGGAATTGCCATCCACTTCCTTGTCTGTGCATCATTAAGTAACAGGTACCTTACAATATATACATAAAACACAGGCCTGCAACTGGTGTGGGTAGCGCTACCCAGGGACACTTGGACACTGGAGACTGTAATGCTATATGGTCATATGCGTTATTAAAGGACAATTATACTCACCTTTTCCCCGATCCACTGCAGCATAGTACCCAGGGTGAGGACCTAAAATCGCTAAGTCCTAACCCTGGGTACTTTCCCTAACTCCTGCACTACTTACCGCAAATCTGCTTCGCCGATCCACACTGTTCCACCTCTCTTCTACTGTCAGTGACAGTCGCGAGGCAGCCAATTGGAAGACACGCCTCCTTGCAGAGCGTATCTTCCTATTGGCTGCCTTGCGATCTGTCACTGAAGCAGGAAGAGCGGAGGAATGGAGCGATCGGCGAAGCAGATTTGCGGTAAGTAGTGCAGGAGTTAGGGAAAGTACCCAGGGTGAGGACTTAGCGATTTTAGGTCCTCACCCTGGGTACTATGCAGCTATGGAGGAAGAGGAGCGAGGGTGAGGTGAGTATAGTTGTCCTTTAAGATCGTATTGTACTTCACAGTATTTCACAATATATATACATTCAGCTTTGTATTATCTTTTGCCTACGTTATACTAAAAGTCCTTACTATGTTATATTATCTGTTGTTTTTGTGTTTATTCTAAAGTTATTTAATGGTCCCACCAGGGGAGGTTATTATATTCCCAAGGGTGGGTGGAGGCACGCCAAATTAGACGGAACCCCCGCTCTCCCATTAAGCGGAGGCTTAGAACCCTGTAGAGACAGGTAGTGCCACCCCTCAGGTTATCCACTACACAGTGAAATCAGAGGGTTACACTATGATATATCAACATATTTTAAAGAGGCCATTCTTTCTAAAAGATGTTCTTATGAGGGTGGAGTTACTGTCAAGTAAACTGTGTGATCCTTGACCACTCTCTGAGCCACCTATAAACTGGTAAAAGCCAAAATAAGACATAATATTCATATATGTAATGGGTTATCAGCTGACCCAGGAGTTACAGGGGCCATACCTGACCATTGGTTGTTTTATCATGTACCTTTTGGCTTTAATAATTGGTGTTTGCTATTAACTTTGCTCTGAGGCTAAATATATCATTTAAATACAGACAGTAGCATAACTACGCTACAACAGCCCCCTGCCATCGCGGGGGGACCAAGGGGCCCTACGACCAGCTATTTTTAAGCAGCAGATTGTGCGTCCTCAGTAAAGATATGCGTGATCAGCTGTTTAAAAGACCGGTAACAGTCTTTTAAATAGCTGATTGCACAGATCTTTACTCTGGACGCACGATCAGCTGTTTAAAAGCAGCTGATTGGGCAGGGGGGTGTCAGGGGCCCGGCCTCCAAGCCTGAAGGAGTGCTCTGGCCCCTGTCGTTACGCTCCTGAATACAGACAAATATACAACTGCCTAGAATCCACTGGATGCTTTTGAGTCATATACGCAAAGGCCGCTAACTGGGAAAATTAGTGTAAACCCCACGCTACCCATTGTATTATTAGGGTAAGTATGGGTTTTACATTAGTTTTGCGGTGGCTTATGGTATGCAGACTGTTATAAAGGTTAAAGAGTAAGTTCAGTGCAAATACATATGCTTTTCAGAAAAAAGAGCAGTATTTTTTCATCCCAATGACCTTAATCTGCCAATTCAACATTTTGTCTGTGTATAAATAAATGCAACCAAAATACTGACTTCCTGTTTGCAGGAGCCCTACTAGAGACCGTTATGGTCTTGCCCTTGACCCAGCGCCTGGGTTGATTCAGTTGCTCAGTAGAGATCTGAGCATGTTTGACCCATCCAACAGCCAATCAGTAGAAATTAATGTTAGGAACCTTCCAAGGATGTGGTGCATCCTGGGAAGAAGGACCATTAGAACCTGAAATGTCAGCTCACTAATGTCAACAGCAGGGAACAGCAAGGGGTATGAAATTAACCGATTTTTCAAAATGGGAGAGAATATGTAGAATAACTAAGAAGGCATTACACAAACTAACAATTTAACAAATATTGATCATTTCCACTGAACTGTCCCTTTAAGAAAAAGAGGCAAAGCAGCACATTTTACCTGATCACAATCATGTACTAATCCTCACAAATTTGTCATATATTAAGGTAGAACGTTTAATTTACAATGAATTTAATGTGAAGAGAAATGTGCCCCTTATACTGTAATATAAGTGTCCACAGCCTTGGGCTTTTTAATGGGTAGAGTGGTGTAATATACATACATAATACATAAGTGAGCAAAATTTTAAGACTTGTTTCAATGTAATATATAAGGTATAATGCGTCCCTAAGAGTTCAATATTCAAGGATATTACGCCACAAGGATATATATGGTGATAGAACTACTTGGTAACAGTATTCTTATATTACATTGTAATTAGCACATTATCCCTTATATAACACTGTGAGAGGCACATTATCCACTATATTATACTGTATATGACCAGGTGAGTAGCAATATAGTCATCTTGTCAGTATGCTTGTGGAGGTTCTTATTCATCCAGCTCATGGTATATCTGTTGTATTCAATTAGATCAACTGGACTTAAAGTTTAATTCTTGAAGACGTTTCGCTAGTCATCCGACTGGCTTTCTCAATTCAGAAAGACTTGTACAAGAATCTGTTGGCAATTTTGTATACTGGAAAGTCCCAATAAAATTACAGCCTTGAATTCAGAAGGTCCCCAACACCCAACATGCTAATTTGGACTTTCCAGGGTACATAATTGCCACAGATTCTTGTATTCTGAATTGAGAAAGCCAGTCGGATGACTAGAGAAACGTCTTCAAGAACTAAACTTTAAGTCCAGTTGATCTCACTGAATACAACAGATAGTCATCTTGTCACTTTGCTACTCCCCTGGTAAAATACAAAAACTGTTTACGATTTATTTGACTGGCAATTATTGCGTGTGTTTTTTATTTATTTTTACAGGGATCTGTTTTCTAAATGGCCCCAGGTAAGGAGAGGTAACAGGGAGATAGGACACACACTGTGTTATGGACTGAGACAGCAGGATGGTCCAGATTTTCCGTGCATATTTTTTTGTAGTTAGAATTGAAGGTTTGTGTGACATTTACAGGACATTTACAGGAAATACGTTTGATTATGGAACAATTGCTAAAATTGTTAATTAAAATACAAGAGCAAATGTGGGCAAAAAAACACTTATTTTTCAGTTATCATTTTGTAACACAACAAGCCTTTTTCCATGATTCATAATACAGAACAACATCCCAATCTGCTTATTACCCGATGGTACAGAATGGCTCCCGTGGGGCTCCTGTACGGAGCCAGAAATACAAGCTGCGTGAACATACAGTATTTCAAGAACAGCTATACTGTATCAGGGGAAATACGGAACAGTAACACAGCAGTTCTACATCTAGTAAACATTACTGAATAGCGCACATTTGGGTGTGATTTTCAAGTAAAAGCTTGAAGCAAACTAGAGGTAATTTACCTGTTAACTCTATTACTGGGGCTTTTAGGATTCACCTTTCTCAAGATCCCTTATTAGCATCCCATGCTCCATTATTTTAAAAGATTTGCTTTAAGGCCATATACTGTATATATAAAGCAGTATTACATAAGTGTCCTCTATTGTTCTAGCGTTTTGTCTGTTTTTTTCATTTTAATTCAGGTCAAAAAGCCATGATTACATGGTTAAAATAAAAGGGAAACAAAAGGAAAGTTCTTATCGTTTAAAATGGTGCTAATTGTGCCCCAACCAATCAGATCTTATTTAACATTTGAAAGGTAACATCTGGTTGCAGTTGGCGTAGCTAGATATCACAGGGCCCCATAGCAAGATTTTAGATAGGCACCACCCCCACATACAAATTGGGTGCAGTTCAATCTCACCCAGCCAAACTGCAGCAAGGTCTTTTATAAATCATGTCCCCCTACTAAGAAAAAATTTACCTCTCTTAGTTCAGCCCCACAAACCCTGTTTTAATTTTACTTAAACCTGGGCGCACCTTTGAAAGGTTTATGCCCCTTTGACCTCATTCCCTCTAGTCTTATTTCCCCTCTCTCCTCTTCACACATACCAGCCCTCTCTTTAACTTCTCCCTCACCACTGGTATTTTTCCCTCTTCATTTAAACATGCTGTGGTATCCCCTGTACTTAAAAAACCCTCCCTCGACCCGTCTGCTCTTTTCAGCTACCCGCCTGTCTACCTTCTCCCATTTGCTTCTAACCTACTGTAAAGACATGTCATTGCTGAACTGGTCAGTCAGAAACATAATAGATAGCTGGAGCGCACCACTCATCCAAGATAGGCAAGCAATACCCTTAGTTGGGCGGTGCTTGGGATCAAAATGCAACACAAAAGGCAAGAAATGGGGGATAGACCCCCCTAAAGTATCCCCTTTTAGCACTCACTTTATATACTATACGAGCTAACAGGTTACGCGGGTCACGTGAGTAAACACACCAAAGCCGGCCAAAGGTTGCAAACCGAAGCCTAAAGTCCCGGTAGGATAAAGTACTTACCTTTCTGATTGTATATTTGTAAGGTCCCAGAAGGTCCGGTGTATATATGAAATACTGTCTGCAGTCCAGACAAACACTGATGCTGGTGGAACTTTACAAATATTAGGTCCTTACATATGTATGGCTCAGCACAGGAGAGCCCATTCCTCAGGACAGGACTTGGCCGTGCACCTGAATATTAAAGGTTATGTCCACTCTAAAATAAAACTTTTTCCATATTGTAAAAAACTCCCCAGAATCTTTCTTACCTTCCTTTGTTACCTCAGCCTCTGCCTGTAATGTTACTTCCGCGAAGGAAGTAACATTAGGGGCTGGACCAGCAGCCGCTTCTGTGGTTGGCTGCGAGGCAGATAATTGGCTGATAATTATGGCAAGTAGATAATGTTTCTAATGTTATTATTTGATCCATATACAATAGTATATATGGATGTATTTGGTCATGAACTTCCTATCTTTATTGATGGGAGTTGTAGTTATCGACATCTGGAGGGCTGCAAGTATGACATCCCTCTGTAAAAGAGAATGCTGGGAATTGTAGTTCTCAAAGCATCTGGGGGGAAACAATTTTGACATCCCACTGCAGACAAGGAATTCTGGGAGTTGTAGTTCTTAAACATTTGTAGGGCCGCATTTTTGAGATCCCACTGCAGACAAGAATGCTGGGAGTTGTAGTTCTCAAAACATCTGGAGAGCCGCAAGTTTGACACCCTACTGCAGACAGAGAATGCTGGGAGTTTTAGTTCTTAAACATCTGAAGGGACGCATGTTTGTCATCCCACTGCAGACAAAGAATGCTGGGAACTGTAGTTCTTAAATGTCTGGAGGGACGAATGTTTGTCATCCCGGGTTTAGCTTATTTTACTCTAGATTTGAACACTGTTAAAAGCTGTCAGGTGTGCCTGACTTTTTTTAAACTTTACCTGGACAACCGCTCTCTCCACCCAACCCCCCTCCGTCCCGCACTATAGTTACTTCTCATCTGATGCAGATTAACCATTTTTATTTACATTTTGCTATTTTGACCAATGATAGCAATGTTCTCCTTGCTCCGCCCAGCTCCTGTATTTAAACTGACAGTTAAGACCAGCCTCTTCCTGCTTTCTCTTTTAAGGAGGCGTGTCTGTAATTTCAACTGATACACTGCCATGGCCTTCGCCAATTACCGCTCTGGCCATCCCCGCCAACAGGCGCTTACACGTTCCTTTCACAGTAGGAGGATACATAGTCGAAGGAACAGGGACATCTATTACCCCGGTGCTGAGAGGGAAGAGACAGATCCAAACATTTGTCGCAATTTACAGGTAATAGGGGTGTTTATTAGTTTGTTTTTTTTACAAGGGCACTTGTCAAAGTAGTGCAACTGATCAGACCTAATCACAATTGGCCCATTGTTTTGCTGTTAGGTTTTTTAAAGGGCATGTCCACCCCCAAAACTATAATTTAACCTACTACTGGCCCCACTCTGTAGTGTAATAAAATTCTTACCTTACAACCCTGCTGCAAATGGCTGCCCTGCTATGTCCCTCCAAAGACTGGCCACCAGGAGCCTAGCAGAGTCCATATAGGACTCTGCCTCCTGTCTCTCCTCCGGGAGAATATTACCATGCGCACTGCAGCCCTTCCCTTCCTCCCTCCTGTTTTCCTCTCCCTCCCCCCTAGCGTAAAACCCCTTGGTCATATAATAGGGCTTCCTCCCCCAGCCCCAACCACCATAATATATTTATCATAAAGTCCCCCGAACTCTACTTACCTTCCCTCTCTCTGCCGGTGTTCTATGCAGCCGTGTCCGTGATTGGCTGCCTCTCAGCCAATCAGGGACGCGGCTGCCAGTCTGGCCCCCTGCTTGCAGTTTCATGCAAGCAGAAGGCTGGGCAGTGCGGTGGAGGATAGAGGGAAGGTAAGTAAAGATCGGGGAGTCTCTAATAATTATTTTATGGCGGTTGGGGCTGGGGGAGGAAGCCCTACAATATAACATTTTTTTTTTTTTTAAAGGGTGGACATGCCCTTTAAAGCTCTGGCCATTTGTAGTTCAGCTGGTTGTATGATTAGGTGTGTGCTCAATCAGTGCCTGGTTATTAGTTGAACGGCTTGTCTACCTGGAGTTACAGGTGCATTGCAAACCTAAGGCTGTATTGGTGGAAAATTGCTTATTGGTAAGGTGAACAGTCTGTGAGATTTACTAATCAAACTCATGATACACAGCCGCGGCTCCCTTCTGCTTCCTCGTAAGGTGTTTAGTCACGACCATTACTGATCAAGTCTCTGCTGCTGCTCATGTATGTAAAGGGCACGGTGGATCATGGAGTTTGTAATTGGGATTCCTCAGCCTGAGAACATTATTTAAGATTGAGTGCAATGCAACTGGGGTTCTGGGTTGTCATACATAAGATATTACATTTTTAGAAGGTGTGAACATGCCCTTTAACTATTATATTAGGTGAAAAAAAAAATTATTGTGGTTTATTGTCCAGAAATCCAATTAAAATGTATTGTGCTGTAATTTCTAACAATGGGCAGACCTGTTTTACTTAAAAGGGAAATATGATCCCAAGCCCTCTTACACTATTGCTTTAAATCTGCCACAGTCTTCTAGATCTTACTTTCAATCTACCCAAATCTCCTAAAGTTGCTTTAACTCTGTCTCAAACAGGTTTTATTCCATCTGCATTCACTTCAATGTAACCCCCTTTAATAACTACTTGTAGAAACAACCTATTAAAGAGCTTCACCGGGGAGCCTAATGAAGTGAACCTAATATTGGCTCTTTGAAATGCATTTTGTAATAGTTTACATACATTTAAAGGGGAACAATCTTCAGAGCAGATCTATCCAGCTCCACTTTTTTGAAATATCCCAAAGCAACTGAGGCACCAGTTATCCGACCTCTCCCGCAATCTTGGGTTGTCTCCCACAAGACCAGAACCTTTACTGCCGAATGTCCCTTACCTGATCGGAATGCCTCCAGCTCCACCATGGCTCTTTGGATCTCTGAGACGCCATGCCCCCTTCCTGCCCACCAACACGCCGCCTCCTCCACCCTGCCAGGAAGCCAAGTTTGGAAGCTGGGAGGTCTGAGACACTGACTGAAATGTATGTATATATTCATTAATTATATAGCGCCACTTGGGAATGCAGCGCTGTACATGTATAATAAAAAGGGCTGTACAAGGGGGGGGCAAAACATTTAGCTATGTATGAACATCAAAAAGTATACAAGTGCTTGAACCATGTAACATGAGGAAAGAGGTCCCTGCCCCATAGAGCTTACAATCTAGTTAGGTGGGTTACACAGAGATACACAGGGAAGGGTAGAATTGCCATAATAAAAACTGGTGCAGTGTCACTTTAACAGTCCTGTGGCTGCGCTCTGAGAGTGGATGTGAGATTTAAACATGTTAGAAGCAAGAATAGAATTCCGTAGGATGGGAAGCACAAGAGAAAAAAGGTATAAAGGACAACTCCACCCTAATATCTTTTAGGAAGAATAGCTTCTTTAAAATATCTTGATATATCATACTCAGTCAGTGTGGTGTTTTGTACCTAGGCTTTTATGCTGGACCCAATACGTATGGTTACTGATCTGCATTGGTTTGAAGTTTGTGGCAACAGCTACTGTCCCCTGCTCGGCCGTTGCTTGGAACGGGAGGTAGAGACCAAATCCGGGTTTAGGTTGGGAGCGAGTGAGTATCACGTGACTTACCCGGTGCCCGCCCCCGGCTTGTGTGCTCTACCGGACTAGCTGTGTTCTAAACGCTTGGAGATATCCGGAGAGGTATTGCCACTATTTATTTATAACATCTTGTAGCAGTTCTCTTCTTATTGCTACAGATTCGTGAGATACATAGAGGCTGGACACATAGGTGGTTACAATGTATCAACTTACCGTACATTTGTTGCACAGCGGATTTTCGTTACTCTTGGATGGGTGAGATCGTTTCCGATACATTAACTTATTTTGACATTTGTTCTTTACCGCGTTAGCAACATATACAGCCTCCATTTTCTCCCAAATGACTTTAGACCTACCTGTTGGGATATACTTATATACTTTTTCAGCTTGTCTAGGATGTGATTTTTATATATTTATGTGTGTATATGTACTTTCCTATTTTTGACCTGTTCCTATGTTTGGGTTTGGGGGGAAGGGTTTGTGCATTTTATTGTAAGTAGAATAAAGCTCTTGTTTTACCCACTGCATTGTTTGACTGTTTCAGTCAAAATTTAGTCTATATGACACATCTGTGTATATAACAGCGTGAGTGCCCCTATCTATTTGATTGGGCGGTGAATGGTACTGGGGTATCTTCGTTACCTTGTTTTTCTTTATATATCATACTCAGTCCTCTGAATTCATTGATGTATGCCTGCTATGCTTCTGGATGACTCGTGAAAACTGAGCAATTTAGTGACCTGGTTCTGAGCTTGATCATGCTCAAGAGGCAGCTAGGGGGTTGTTATTGTCATTGGCTGTGATGTCAAATTCCAAATCCATAACTGGAAGAACCAGGAAACAGGGGCAACAGGATATTGTGCAGGATTTCAGGTTACTTATATTTTCAGATTTCATTTGAGGGCTGGACTTTCATTTAAGGTGAGAGCAGGAGTTGTGAGTGGGGAATCTGTACAGGAGCTGGTTCTGTGATGAGCAGAGTGTACAGCAGGGACATATGGGGACATGAGAAGAAATATAAGAAGGAGCAGCGAAGTGAAGAGATTCAAGTACTAAAGAAGGATTTTGTAATCGAATGTTTAAAAACTACAATTCTGCCAACAAGGCATTCAGGGAGCTGTAGTATCTAAACATCCCGACATTCCTGTCCTATGGGTAGACTCATTACTTTTAGAATGTGATTTGGCCGCCAGTGAAGAAATAAGGTCCGGACCGCACATTGACTTTTCGCAGCTACAGTTTCTTCCTTTCTGCTGTAGGGCCCCCTAAACATCCTGGTTTGTGGGACCCTACATCCATCTTTCAAAAATCTGGCATGTGTACCTAGTTTTAATCCCTGTTTCTTAGAGGAGCCCCAGGTCGTGGGATTGACGTGCTGCTCACAGCTTCATTGCTTCTAAACTCTTAGCCAATCACACCCATTCCTCGCTCTGCCCCTCCCCCACCAAGTGCTTCCTGTTCCTGTCTACCTTCCTGAGCCTGCTACCGGCAGGGAACAGCCTGGAGACTGTTATTTTACTCTGACTGGCTGTGTTCTTGGTTGTCAGGAGGTGAGGACTCAGTGTTTCAGGTCAGTATAATCTGCACAAAGCTACGGTTTGCTGCTGACTTGGGGTACTGGCACCACAACTGACTGTTAATCTTTGGTTTGGTGTATACCACACCTATTGTAAGACTATAAGGGTCTTCACATCCCTCTGCCCCGGTCCCGGCAGCAATTTAAATAAACTTGGAAGCAGACTCCACGCAGCAATCCACTGCAAACAAGTTTTATTTCAGTGCTCTTGGCAACATGTCTCTGATCTTGCAAGGATCCTTTTTAATAAGCTGGAAAAAGATCCATGCAAGACCTGGAACATGTTGCGAAGAGCACTGAAATAAAACTTGTTTGCAGTGGATTGCTGCGTGGATCCTCTCCTGTTTTTTTTTTTTTTGTAGGGATGTTGAACCTTGGCACTCCAAATGTTTTGAAACTACAACTCCCAGCATGCCTTGGTTGCATTCTGCATCCAACTCATACTGGGAGTCAGTTTCCAAAACATAGTGCCAAGGTTCAACATCTCTGGTTTAGTGTGCTCTAGTTGGGAAGGTTTTGTCCTAACCACGGGATGAGTAGACCATTTTACAATCTGTTATCCTTTACTGCAGCAGCTTTGCAGTTGCTTTCGCTTTTACTTCCTAATGATAAAATGACCTGTAATTCCCAATTCATAGCCCATTGAAAACTGTTGGTGTCCTTAGGCTGGGTACACACACTACAGATTTTTCTGTAGATCTGCATACACACAGTCCGAGAACGCTCGGGACTGTATGTTTCCCTTGGTTGCAGCCTAATCCTTTATAGGGAGTCACCTGCGGCCGATGGAAATTTGTTTTTTCCCAAGCGACCACTCGTTTGGGAAAATAGTTACACACACTAGCAATAAAGCCCAGATACCGTGTGAGTACCTAGCTTTAGACCTACTAATCCATTGCTGTTTATAATTTTACTTTTTATTTTGAAACACTTTCATTTCCTTGTTCAGGCTCAGTCTGACACATTCAACACAATTGCTTTTAATCTGCCACTCTCCTAGATATTGCTTTCAAAAAGGGCATCTACGCTGGGATTTGACAGTTTCTCCACTATTTCTTAAGATATTCACTCTTAAACCTTTTAGGTAGGGTACACACGGGAAGATATTTTTACCGCACAGATCAATGATTGTTTTCGACTGGTTGTCGATTACGTACGTGTATTTAATTAGACTAAGGTGCGGCAATGTCATTTTTGCTGCAGTTGCCCTTTAAAAATGTATTTAAAGGACATGTACACCCCTCTTACAATTAAGCATGCAACAGAACACCCCCCCCCCCCCCCAAAAAAAAAAACTCCGGTTCCGTTTTACTTGCATTTACCAGAGATGTTCCCAGACTTTAAAGAGACTTACAAGCCTATGATATGTCGGTGCGACTCCCAGCTACTTCCTGTCACAGCCTTGACATCACAGCTAATGGCGTACTGCTGTTACCGAACGAGCTGCTGCTCTTGCGTGTAAAGGGCACATGCGGAGGCTTTAAGTGGTGATGGTAAGGCTCATTGCACAGTCTGGGAGCATCTCTGGTAAATGTAAGTAAAACAAAACCTGGGTTTGGGGGGTGTTGTTGCATGCTCCATTTTTGTAAGAGGGGTGGACATGCCCTTTAAATCTGACACTGTCTTTTGTAGATTGCATTCCATCTGCAAACCCTTCAACACTACTCCTTTTAATAGTTTCTAATAGAAACGATGCAGTGGGATTTTAATCTTTCTAAACTGTAAATTAGGATAATGTTTGACTAGTTCTTTTTCTTTGCCATGCTACTTGGAGTTCCTTTATTTTTCCCTTATCTGGCAACTGTCAGGGACTCTAAGTGATTTTCTACGTTTCATAAGCTGTGGGAAACCAGGTGGGATATAAATGCGAGCAAAACACAATTTTAATTGGCTTAATATACTTTTTTTTTTTTTTCCCTTTTCTTTAAAAATTTGGCTATTGCTTTATTGTGAATCGCGTTTGCTGTAGGCTTGCATTAAACTGCAGCCCTATTAAAGAAAACAGAAAATTATATCATACTTACAGAAATTTTCTTTTCCTGGACTGTAGCCTGTCAGTGGTCACTAATGGGTTAACACCCTGATTGCTCTGCGCTGGACAGGAAGAAGTATAAATTATTAACTCCTCCCACCTACTTCAGTCCTAACTGTACCCGAGCTAGGAAATAAAATAAGAAACAGGAAGGGAGGGATCTTAGTGACCACTGACAGGCTACAGTCCAGGAAAAGAAAATTTCTGTAAGTATGATATAATTTTCTGTTTTCCTGTCCTTTGCCTGTCAGTGGTCACTAATGGGATTTACCCAAGCAATAAATACTCAAAGGGAGGGTGCTATTAAATTATTTATTAACTACTTCAAGAATAGATCGCCCAAACTGAGCATAAGAAGAGGAAGCCAAATCTAGCCTGTAGTGTTTGACAAAAGTGTGGACGGAGCTCCAGGTAGCCGCTCTACAAATATCTTCCATGGAGACTCCAGATTGGCATGCCCAGGATGCAGCCATCGCCCTTGTAGAGTGAGCTTTGACACCAGGGGGCAACTCACATGAAGATAATCGGTAAGATTCTTTAATACAAGAGGTGATCCACCTCGCCACTGTAGAACGGGAAGGTTTTCCTCCAATTTTCTTCCCTGAGTATAGGACCAGAAGGGAATCTGATTTCCTGATTTGCTGTGTCTTTGCTAGATAAGAGAGGATACATCTCTTAACATCTAAACAATGCAAGGTTTTCTCCTCTTCCGACTGAGGATTAGCACAAAATGAAGGCAAACAAATATCTTCATTCACATGAAAAGATGAAACGACTTTTGGTAGGAAGGAATCATGAAGTCTTATAATAACACGATCAAGGATATTGAGGCAAGGAGGACCTGCTTTAAACTCTGTAATTTCTGATACCCTTCTAGCCCATGTGATGGCTAACAGAAAACTGAGCTTCCAGGTAAGTTTGTCCAAAGGAAGATCTTCAAGTGGTTCAAAGGGAACAGTTTCAAAACAAGAGATAAATCCCAAGGGGGAGGTTTTTGTTTTTTAGGCGGATGCATCCTCTTTAATGCTTGAAAGAATCTAGATATCAAAGGAAGAGTAAACCACTTAATGTTGAACAAGGCTGACAATGCTGAGACTTGAGACTTCAAAGTAGCTGGAGCTAGCTTTCTATCTAATCCTTTCTGTAGAAATTCCACAATCTCAACCTCTGAGATAGATGATAATGGAGGAGACTCGGAATTGCACCACTTGATAAAGGTGTCCCAGACTCTATAATATGATGAAGAGGTTGCTCTGCTCCTTGCCTCCATTAATGTGGAAATAGTGGTTTCTGACAACCCTTGAATTTTTAACGCCTCCCTCTCAGTAGCCATGCCGTCAACGATAAGGTCACTGGATCTGAGAACTGTATAGGACCTTGTGTCAACAACCCCGGAACCGACGGGAGGTGAAAAGGAGCATCCAGCCTCATCTCCTGGAGCATTGAAAACCATGGCCTCCTCGGCCACCATGGTAGAATTACAATTACTGTGGCTTGGTCCTCCCAGATCTTCTGGAGAACTTTCGCAATTAAGGGGAAAGGAGGAAAAATATAGGCTAGCCGGAACCTCCATCTGAATGACAGGGCATCTGTAAATGCTGCTTCTAGAAGTGGATAGCGGGAGCAAAACACCGGCAGCTTGTGGTTTTGAAGAGAGGCCATCAAATCTATCTGGGGCGTGCCCCACTTGTCTGTAATCTGTGTGAAGATTTTCCTGGACAATGACCATTCCCCCGGAAGTACTCTGTGTCTGCTCAAATAATCTGCTCTGACATTGAGAGATGATGGGATATAGATTGCTTTCAGATCCTGCAGATTGTTCTCCGCCCATAACAGGATGGATAGAGCCAAAAGGCAAAGTTTGTTGTTGCGAGTCCCCCCCCCTGCGATTTATATAGGAAATTGCTGTGCAATTGTCTGAAACTACTAATACTGAACCGTTGTGAACTATAGGGAGAAAAAATATTAGTGCCAGTTGAATAGCTTTGAGTTCCTTGTAGTTGATAGATTCCCTCTTCATGGTAGATGTCCAGATCTGTTGTATCCAGTTCTCTTGACAGTGGGCTCCCCAACCTTTTATACTTGCATCGGTAATTATCCGTATCGGGTTCATTTTGTTCAAGGGAATGGGCCTGAAATTGGAGGGTGTTGTCCACCATTGCAGAGATTTGATCGTAGTTTGTTTCATATATATCAGCTGAAAGGGATTCATTTTCCTTTTGTCCAACTGGTTCAGGAATTCCAACTGGAGCGTTCGTATATGGCTCATGGCCCATCTGACCGACTGGATGGTAGAAACCAACTTCCCTATGAGCTGTTGACATAGGCGGACTGTGGATATTCTCCTCAATGAGAACTGTTTTACCTCCTTCATAATATTCTCCTTTTTTGGTAAGGGAAGAGACACCTGGAACTTTATTGTATCCACAGATACTCCCAGGAACTCCATGTTCTGGCTTGGAAGAAGATGTGACTTTACCCAATTCACTAGCCAACCATGGGCTTGAAGGGTTTGCAACACCAGGTTCTTTTGAGATATTAAATTTATCTGGTTCTCGTCCCTGAGAAGAATATCGTCGAGATATGAAAACAGGAATACTCCCTTCAGTCTCAGATGGGCAATCAGAGGGGTTAAAATCTTCGTAAACACCCTTGGAGCCGTTGCCAGGCCGAACGGTAGTGCTGTGTACTGAAAATGCTGACCTAGGGCATAGAATCTCAGAAATCTTCTGTGCGGATACCAGATTGGGATATGTAGATATGCATCCTGAAGATCTATCTTTAAGAGCCAATCTCCTCTCCTTACATGGATAAGAACCGATTTTAATGATTCCATCCTGAAGGATTTGACTCTTAGGAAAGCATTTCGTTTTTTTTTAGATCCAATATAGCCCTGAAATCGCCTGACTCCTTCTTTATCAAGAATAGACGAGAATAGAAACCTTCTCTCAGCTGGTTGGGAGGAACATTTTTCTATGACACCTTTTGACTTCAACTCCAAGAGGACGTTTCTCAAGGCGTGACTTGCATCTTGAAGTTTGGGAGTTCGAGATGCCACAAATACATCCTTTACTGGTACAATCTTGAATTCCAGATGATAACCCAGCCTTATTGTCTCCAGAACCCATTTGTCTGTGATGGTTTGAGTCCATACAGGATAGAAATTGGAAAGCCTCCCTCCTACCTTCTCCTGTTGGACTCCCACACCTTCATAATTGCTTCTTAGGTTGCTTGAACTTTTGGTTACGAAAGGACTGATTTTGGTTCTGATTTATCCTCCATGGCCTTTGAGAAAATATCTTCCCTGGACGATACTGTCTGGCTTCCTTGAAGGTTGGACGGTTAACTCTAAACAATGGTCTGTTGTCTTTTACTTGAGGCAAAAATGTTCCCTTATCTGCAGCATTACGTGCAATAGCGTCTTCTAGTTTCTTTCCAAAGAGTAAATCACCCTGAAAGGGAACATTTATAATACTCATCTTAGAAGGCAGATCTGCCTTCCATTGACGTAACCATAAAATGCGTCTAGCCACCACTGACAAAGCCATACTTTTTGCCGACAGTCTTAAACTATCCAGGGCCGCTTCTGCACAGAAATCGGTAGCCAGTCGGATATCTTTGATAGCCTGTATTATCTCTTCCTTAGGTGCATCCGATTGAACTGCCTCTTCCAATTCCTTTAACCATAAGCTTGCAGATTTGGTAAGCCCTACCGAAGCAACAGCTGGCCTGAAGGAAGCCCCAGATACTAAAAAGGATCTTTTAAGCACACCCTCCTGTCTTCTATCCACAGCATCCTTAAGCGTAATTCCATCCTCAACTGGCAGAAGAGTTTTCTTGGATAACCTAGACATTGATGCATCCACTTTAGGAATATGATCCCACAGCTTTACATCTTCATCTGACATAGGATATTTGGCTGCAAGTGAATGAGGAAGGAAGAAATTCTTATCCGGCGTATTGAACTCTTCCTGAATTAAATTAGCCATGACAGGATGGAAGTAAAAATTTGCCTTGGGAGATGGAGAAGCAAACATCTTATCCCCACTGTTTGAGGGAGACTCATCCTCTTCCGAAATCAATGTGGCCCGCATGGCCCTTATCAGGCCTTGAATAATATTAGGAGGAAATGGATTATCTAACTCCATATCTTTTTCCCCATCTGTGCCTGGATTAGATGGTCCTGGCACAGGTTGAAGATCAGCAGGAGGGTCAGCTGGTAAAACAGGCTGTTGACTTAAGTTGGCCTTAACAGACTCTGTAATTTGACTGATCATAGTACCCATAAACTCAGTCATGGACTCCTTAACCCATTGGGAGACATCCCGTTTCTGGGCTTCTTCGTCAACAAAGGTGGACATGCAATCTTCACAATATTTCTTCCCTTGAATAACTTGATTTTCACAGGTTTTGCACTCCTTCCTATGCCTTGAATGACGATTTTCATCCTTGTGGCGAGATGAGTCACTAAACAAACAAACAAACAAAAAAAAATTAGTACTCAAAAGAGAAAACAATACTTACCCTCCTAACCGATATGCTCACCCCCTAGACTTGGATCTTGATCTGGATCTATGCCCCCTGGAACTCATAGCACTTCCTACAAAATGAATAAAAAATGGTCTGTAATGCAAAGAGACAAACTCATAGAGTGGCCACAGTAGGAATAAAGCTACCTGTAAGCTCCAATTCAATATTAACCACAGGCAGAGACACACCAGCACTCCTCTGCAGTACAAACGCCAAGGAGCTAATCTCGCGCCCTATTTTTAAATAGGCGCGATGACGTCATCATCGCGCGTCAACCCGGAAGTACGGGAGACGCGCGGACCCGCGGGAGAGACCAATTGGGCTGCCGCGGGAAGGTAGCTTGGCTGCTGGAACCTCACCTGGGTTGAGACAGCCGGCTATAGCGGGGAACCAGAGATCCAAGGGGTGAGCATACTCTTCTCTCCAATCCAGCGAGGGGACAGGAATAGGACTGAAGTAGGTGGGAGGAGTTAATAATTTATACTTCTTCCTGTCCAGCGCAGAGCGATCAGGGTGTTAACCCATTAGTGACCACTGACAGGCAAAGGACAGGAAAAATTGAGATGTATGCTTCTGGTGCAGCTAACTGTCCCCCTGCTTCTACCAACCCATGCACCTCTGCTGCCCTCCCCCCACATTCTAACCCATCGGCCTCTACTGCCCCCCCCCCCCAACTTCTACCATTCCAAAGGCCTCTGCTCTGGTGTCTGATTTTAAATCTTTATCTGCAACTCATTTTCATGTTGATCTAAACCAGATATGTGTATGGTACATCTCCAGATAGTTAAATAAAACTGCAACTCCCAACACTTTTACAAACACTATAGTCCAGGAATGCTGGGAGTTTGTTTTTAAACATCTGGAGACCTACTGGTTGCCAATCCATGGGTTTTATATTTGTCGTGCAGAATATACATTTTAATCTCCTTTTCACTGACTGTATAAACTTGCATTATGGGAGACGGTGAAAATAACAGAGCAGATAATGGAGGATTATGGGTAGCGATTCTAATTGTATATTACAATGTTATCCCCATTTCCTACATCCCAGGCATGTCTATCTTTACCATTTATTCAGTATTTGTATCTAGACGGTTTGAAAACTACAACTCTCTGCTGTTTAAATGCATCTGGAAGTCCACATACCTGCTGTAGTTATTGCTGAAACAGTTGCTCTGGTCTGCTCATGTGCAGGTGAATATGGAAGTTAGTGTTACTTTGTGCTATGGGAGATGGTTATTTTTTCTGGCTCTGACCTCTGCTTAACAGGTCAAGTTGGGCATGTCCACCCCCAAAATTATAATTAAACCCACTACTGGCCCCACTCTGCAGTGTAGACAAATCCTTATCTTACATCCCAGGTCCAAATTTGCCCTGCAATGTCCCTCCATAGTCCAGAAAACTGGCCACCAGGAGCCTAGCAGAGGGGGAAATTGTTTCCGCCTGTGAGGTTTGTGGCATGCACTGAGCAGCCCTTTCTCTCCCTGCTGTTTTGGTCTCCCTCCCCAACCATAAAACCCTTTTGATATGTGGTAGGGCTTGCTTACCCAGCCACAACCTCCATTAATTTTATGTGCAGAAAGTCCCCCGATCTCTACTTACCTTCCCTCTCTCCTCCGGCATTCTGAACTGCCAGCAGCCGCGTCTGTGATTGGCTGCTTCTCAGCCAATCACAGATGCGGCTGCTGGTCCTGCCCCCTAAAAATTGGTTTTGGGCATGCAAGTTGGCACCAAAGTCTGCAAAATAGCCATTTGAATAAGAAACTGGTGTATTGCAATAGGTAAACCAGTTTAGGCCACTGAAAAATCACCGCAGACAAACTGGTTTACCTATTGCAATACACCAGTTTCTTATTCAAATGTGCAAAAATGGCTATTTTGCAGACTTTGGTGCCAACTTGCATGCCCAAAACCAATTTGGGCCAGGCTGGACTCAACTGAATTATGTCCCAGGGTTATGTACAAGTCTGTCTGTGGTGACTTTTCAGTGTCCCAAACTGGTTTACCTATTGTAATACACCAGTAGGGATGGCCCGGTTCGGATCCGCGGCGGATTTCCGAAATTCGCAAACAGCGGATATCGCAGATTTTCGCCTTCCGAACCGCGTCTTAGAAAATTTCTCGTATTTTCTAAATTACGAGGATTTCCCATATTTTTGAAAATGTTCAGAATTACAAGGATTTCTCGTATTTTCGAAATTACGAGGATTTCCCGTATTTTCGAAGAATTTTTCGTTTTAATGGGTCCGTTCACGGATTTTTGAATTTTTTTCGAAAATTCGCGGATCCTCGAGCGGACCGGATTTTGCGACGTTCGGACATCTCTATACACCAGTTTCTTATTCAAATCCAAATAAGAAACCAACTTCAGCCTGTGAAAAAGAAACTGACAAAGAAACCAACTTTTTTGAATAAGAAACGAACTTCAGCTTTGTGTGCTGGCAGGCAAAGAGGTCAAGCATGGGTAACATGCCGGTCCGTATCTGCTACCTTTAAGTAAAAAGAGCTGATACTATCAGCCTATGTATGGCCGGCCAATCCCCTATACCATGTATGGCTGATCGGTCAGGTCCATGTGTGCGGTTCTCATCCCATTGTGGCAATAGATACTAATTTGATGGAAATTGCATGCGTATGGCCACCTTTAGTGGCCCATTGTCTTGGATTCATAACAGCGTGTTCTCAGTTTCAGTTATTAGACTCTTCAAAGACAAGTTTTGTTTTTTAGACTGGAATTCCTCGACCTGACCCTCAACCCATTCAAACTCAATGCGGTGAACCCGCAGGTACCTGACCCAATGCAGGATATTCTGTTTTATAAAATTACACTTTTAATGTATGAACATACTATTTATGTATTATAGTATATTGAACAACCTACAATCTTTGACATGAGCGTGCATGCACCCTATGTCAGATGTGGGGGTGGAGATGAACAGGAGACGAAAGCCACACTTGGAGCAGCCATGTTTGTAAAAACAGGTGGTAGTAGTTTTCACTACCACCTGAATCCCTGGAAATTATAGCTGCATTTTTAAATGCATGTCTTGGGCACTTTAATAGTGTTTCCCTCCGGGTTGCCAGGCTTCCCTATTTGGGCGGGATTGTCCTGACTGCAGGGACACAATCCAAATGCTGGCCCTGGCAGCCCTGCCCCATTTTGCCTGCTCCCTGCCCTGTTGCACACATGGCCCCTCCCCTAATCCTGCCTTCAACCGCCCAACACAACGTCAAGGCCCCTTCCGCTCCGAGGCAGGCAGAATATGGCAACCCTCTTTGCCCTACTCTAACCTAAAAGGGACCCTAAACTGAAAAAAATGACTTGCCTTTATCCTTTTCTATATTTTAGTGCTGCCAGGAACTGTATCACTTTTTTGCTCTGTGCTCCCTGTCACTAGATCTCCTCATGCCCTGCTCAGCTCACTCCTAGTTAGTATGAATGTCTCCTCTCTGTATCCACCCCCTCCCAAAACCGAAGCACAGCTAGTGTGGAGCATGTGCAGTGGAGGTGATCTGTGACTCACTTCAGCCAATAGAAATCACCCAGTGATTTTGTGTTATAGTGAAAGTTAAAACTGCTTTGGTATGGGAAGATAAGCAGCACTGGGAGCTGTAATCACTGCTTGAGTCAAGTAAGATTTTATTTTAGCTTTAGGCGTTTGAAAGTGTTTGGGGGGGGTCTTTGTAATTGATTTCTTTAGCTACATTGGGACTTGACTAACAGCAGCTAGCTGCAGGATTGGGTTTATCCACAAAGAGCACAGAGCAACAGACAATGCTTATTCCTTTTCCTGATCTTAATGCTGAATCAATTAGCCATGCAGTGATAGAGAAATAAGCTTTACTGTTGTAGAATGGATAGTTTCTACATGTAGTGTGCCAGGGGGAGGGGCTGGGTGATTGACAGTTCTTTATTGACTAGCTGTGTCCTGCCCCTTTTAAAAAGTAAAAAATAAAAAGCAGATTTAAGATTGTTGCTAATTAATCCTAATTACTGTGTGATTAGTTAAAAAATTATTTGCCTCAGTTTACATGTCCTTTAAGGTATATTTAGTCTAACTGTAGCTGAGATTGTATACTTGTCTGTATAAAGAAATAGTCCCTTTCAACTTCTGGATTTTCTCAAACTCAAAAAATATGTTGCTAGTTTTAAGGGAAGCAGGGGAAAGAAATATCTGCACTGGAATTCATATTTAATATTGGTGGTAATTCTAGCACTTCCTGTTATAGTAACATGGTGATTGAATAAAGACATACATCCATCTAGTCCAACCTTTATACCCTACTCTTTAAAGGGCATCTATAGTGGGAAAATGAACTTTTTATTCTTTCTTTGCATGTGTTCTATAATTCCCCACAACCCCCTGAGTGTCTTCACTTTTTTTTCAGATTCCCTCTGTCCTGAGATACACTAGTTAGAAGAATACATGATTGCATTCCTCTACTCCTACTTGGACTGTCAAGTGTCTGCTGCACAGACATCTGACACCATGGTTAAACAAAGTCACTGACGGAGATAGGATTAAGGCAGCACAGAGTACATGAATTTAACTTTGCAATGTGTTTTTTCACTATAGCTTCCCTTTAACCTACCTAATGGTTAATCCAGAGGAAGGCCAAAAAACGCAGAAAATCCCTTCCTGACAAACTGCAATCTGTTAGATGAGTAAGATTATGAATGTAGTACTTGTGTGCACAGTTGTTGACTATGGAATCTCATTTTGTTTTCTCAGTTATGTAATACATTTGCAGCCTGCTCAATACAAGACGGAGACATGGACTTTGGCAAGTGGCCCTTGTTTAACTTGCTTTCACCTCAAGATCTGGCCTGCATTCGGCAAGCATGCATCTTCGGGGCTTCAGCCAATGAGGGATTTTATACAACAAATAACAATGAGGTACTCCACGCAGCATTAGCTTTTGACGGAGTCTTCAGCTTATTTCTAAGTTAACCTTTTCCAGATCTAAATTGTTTGTAAAAAAAAAAAAAAAAAGCCTAAACATGTTTCTCCTAACGTTACAGCCCACAAACTACAAATTTGGAGATAAAGGAAAATGAGTATAGAGTGGGGGAATGTTAACCTGAACTTCAGCTTAAAAGGACAACTAAACCCTCCCTCTTCTAGCCTAAATGTAGGATTATGAAAAACCTAAATGTAAAACAATGCTATGTCCTTAAAGATCAGTGGTTGTAATGTGGTCTACTTGTGGTCACTATCTAGTTGGTTGGATTGCTTCCTTAGACAGATACACATGTATGGCTGCTTGTCCGTTTAGCCGTAAACTCCTTTAAACTGTTCATTGACTACAGGAGAACCATATGAAGCTGGGATGTGAGGTAAGGATTTTTACACACTACTAAGTGGGGCCAGTAGTGGGTTAAATTATAGTTTGGGGGGTGGACATGCCCTTTAAAGGAAATGCCCCCCAACCTAAAATTTGACCCACTACTGGCCCCACTGAAGTTACAAAAAAACCTTGCCTTATTAATCTTTGCTCCGTATGGTTCTCCTGCACTGCTTGTCCAAAGTCCAGGAAAGTGAAGAGTCTTCCTGTCCAAAGGTTTCTGCCTCTTCTGCAGCCTCTGGGAGGTAGTGTGACATGCGCAGGAATTATCCTTGCTTGTCGTTCCATCTAGCATATAGTAGATAGTGGATTGCATTTTTTCTTTACTTTATTATGGAAAATACTTTTAAGTAGTGGGTGATGTGTAATAACATGGCAGGAAATTAGTTGACTTTATTGTTTGATGTTACCATGCATTGGAAAATTATGGATGGGTGTACTTTTCTGCATCGCACCTCTTAAAGCCTATAGCCTGACTAGATTTTCTTTCTAGGTATTTGTGTTTGGCATGAACTGTAGCAATTGCCTGGGAACTGGAGACAATCTCAGCACCATAATCCCCAGAAGAGTGGACATCCTTTGTGGCAAAAAGATTGTTGGATTAAGTTATGGCAGTGGCCCTCATGTAGTTGTCTGCAATGAAGGTACAGTCTGTTGGGGATCCATAATAATCCAATTTCTCTCCAAACATGTGATCACCAGATACCCTTCCATGTATTATGTAATGCTCATTTACTGCAATCTGAAATGTTCAGACGAAATGCCACATTTGATCCACAGTCCATGTAAATGTTATAATTACAGCTAGATACATGACAAATGTTTAGATTCCCTCCCCCACACACACACAATTGTCAGATGATAAAGGATGAGACCAGACAGCTGTATGTTTTGTTTGAATTGTGCCTGAATTCTTGCTTATGGTCACTATTCTGTGTGCGCCAACATACCGCAAAAGGAGGTTCAGGGGGTTGCACTCTTTGTGAATTGGCAGGTTGTGACACCTTTTTATGCTTTTGTCACCGTTCTAAATGTGTATCTGTATTGGCAATGATTTCAAATTCATATCTTTCTCTTTATTTTATGCAGATGGAGAAGTTTTCTCTTGGGGGCATAATGGTTATAGCCAGCTAGGCAATGGAAACACAATTCAAGGGACAGCTCCTGTCCAGGTCTGCATGGAATTGTTATCTAAAAACGTGGTACAAGTAGCATGTGGCTCTCACCACTCAATGGTCCTGACATCGGAAGGAGAGGTAAGAATGCTGACCTACCATCATTTTACATACCCACTCTCGATAGCAGATTGACCTTTGAAAGACGTCCATGGCTGTAAAGCAGTCTAATGTTAAAAGGGACGGTGTTTGCGGTTGACTGCCCTTTTGAAAAAAACTGATTGAGCAACTTCTGAAGGGGTGGGTGAATGGTTTCAGAATTTCTCTAAATGTATCTCCTAAACTAATCTAAAGATGTCAGTGGTCAAATTGAATCTGCTTTACACTTGAAAGTGTAAAGATTCTATTTGTTACATCATGTGTAGGTTCACTTTGCAATTCTTTCAGGGGTTTGTCCAATGTTAGTTTGCAAAATGAGGATCTGCTCCTTTTGAAATTACAAAATACTACTGAAATTTTGTTTGATTCTTAAAATCGAATTAATTAACGTTTTGTCCCAAGTGAAAATTTAATTGGAAAAAGTGTTCAAAACTTGCCATCGCGCCATCCACCAATGAGCCTGACCCAATCGCCTTTTTTTTTTTTTTCCAATGGCTTCATTGTCAATTTTTCGTCCAATTTGCTCAAACTGCAATTTGCTCAAACTGCAAAACAGTCACAAAATTTGCCCAGTGTATTGCATGTTTAAACCCTGGAATCAGGACAGATCAGTGCTTATTTATTCCTATAGCTTGTATTACATTTCTGCTTTTACTTTACCAAATATAGCTGGTTAACTGTAGCAAACTAATATATCTGCAACTTTGTGCTTAAACGTTTATAAGGTTGAATTTGATTTGTTTTTTAGGTGTATTCTTGGGGCTATAACAACTGTGGACAAGTTGGCTCGGGTACCACTGCCAACCAAGCTGTTCCACGCAGAGTGTCCACTTATCTGCAAAATAAAGCAGTCCTTGTCATTACTGCTGGGCAATCTAACTCCATGGCTGTAACCGATAATGGGCATGTATGTTGTTTAAACCATAAACTGCTTTGCTATGTTACTTTACCATGAGTTTAGAGTTTGTGAAGGGGAGGATTGCGCTGGGTAAGAGGTGGAGCCAATGAAAGTCTTGGTGAATCTACGGTAAATGTGAAGGGCTCGGCGTGTTCACATGAATTTAGCAATCACCAACTCCATGCAGATAAAGTGCTTTTATTTGGATATCTCCATGTGCTCACCGACAATGGCTAACAGACTCCTTCCGTGTTTCGGACAGTTACTGGTCCTTAATCATAGGCCTATGATTAAGTCCAACTATTTATTAGTGGGCACTTTTTACCAGCTACACCATTGTACTGAATCTGGTTCTAAATGTAGGAATCTGACGGACGTGTGGATAAATCATTTTAATTGTTGTTTACTAGAGGATGCAATTGCTCCCTGACTTCCTGCCACCAAATGTTTTCCATAAAATTGTAATACTAATTGCTAAACATGGGGATAATATTGGGTAGTAAGAGTATAATCATGAAAATGAGTCCAGCACACTTGGTTTAGTGGGTAAAATTATGAATTTCTGTAGTGGATTCTCACTTTTTACACTAAAACAGAAATGGCTTTCACCATTGGGTTAAGCATTAACGTTGTCTGTTTGGCAAGTGTTTCTAGATTGTTACTATTCTTTTTCCTTTCAAGGTTTATGGTTGGGGTTACAATGGCACTGGTCAGCTAGGAATAGGTAGCACTGGAAACCAACTAACACCTTGCAGAGTTGTCTTTGCACAGCCGGTTTGTATTATACAGGTAAGCATATAATGTGGTTGTTTGTATTGTGTCCTTTTGACAATTGCAACCGGAATAAAGAAATAGTTGGATAACAGCTTATCGTTTGAGAAATGCGTTATACAGCGGTACTAAGATCTGGTCCACTTCATTACCCAGATCTGCACGGTCTATAAATGTACATCTTAAATGTGAAATCTTTATGCACAATACTGAACATGTTGCAGCATATGATATTAATGTGAAATAATTTATCAATGCACAATGTGCTGTGCAGAGTCTGCATAAAATCTTGGCTATTTCTGAAATACTATTTAAAGAGGAAATTAACTACAGGGCTACAGACTTTTCAGCATGTTTTAAAGGTATTTGTTGGAGGGTTTGTTCTCCTGCACTTATACCCATTCCTTTGTCGTTTGTTGCCCTTCTAGACTTGCTTTTTCTCTTGTGGCAATGCTCAAGCATTTATAGTTATAATTTAAATATTTATGTACGGAATTATTTATTTGTTCCCCTTGTGTGACTTGTTTTGTTGTTGTTCAGCGCTGCATCCCCAAGCGAGTCCCCAGAAAGTGTTTCTACCTAGTAGAACAAAAACAAGCAACCATAACTGTTTTTATAAATATCCAGTTTAAACAGGATATAGCAAGCCTTTTTCTTTTAAAACCTATATGCACATAAGTACTATTTCTAATCTAATGTAGTTGCAGTGGTATTTCTGGGTACATGCAAAATAGAGATGAGTTCACTATTTAGTCCCTAAAGCATGACTATTGGGCATGTGCGATACCCAGTGGGTACAGGAGGAAAAACAAAGATTGCAACCCCATGGGACAACTTTAAACCATGTATCGTCACTCATTGCAACTTCCACTGTGAATAGGACATGCAACTCAGGAGAGGGATAAAATCAATAGCTTTTTAAAGTACATATCATATCAAAAACGGCAGGATACTAGTGCTATCCGAAAAACAGCCTTCACTGTCATTGGTCAGATGTCAGAGTAGGTTCATTATGTACAGTGCACCATGTTTATAGCCCAAGTTTTTTTCACTTTAGTTGCCCTTTAACTGCAGTTGTAAAGATCAGTTTATTCCAGTATCTTGAGTGAATGACAATCTGCACCCTGTACCTTGTTTGAGCATTCTCTCTGAAGACCCTGCATAAATGGTGCCTGTTCCCAGACAGTAAAGTCTGAAGTCACTCTGCTTCCCTCCAAGGTTTACATAGACTGAAGATAAATACATTTGCATACTTGAAAATAGCTGTGAAAAGGTAGCATTGCTGTTAATGCATGCATAGCAGTGTTGGTAGGTGCAAGCTGCTTCTAAAGGTTGTACCCAGATCTGTAATACAGGGAAAACTTTAAAGGCAAGACTATTTCATTATCCTAAAGGCAAAACTGTGTTTGGTTTCTTTTGTGTCATTTTGACTGGTTTTGTTTGGTCTTTCCCTATAGGTGGTTTTTGGCTATGCACACACACTTGGACTAACTGATCAAGGTGTACTCTATGCATGGGGTGCAAACACTCACGGGCAGCTGGGCATTGGAAATAAAAGCAATCACCTGTCACCTATAAAAGTTAACACACATGAAAGGTATGTAAGATATTATAATGGGCTCTTTTTTGGCCCTTTTTTAGGGTGGCACCAAATTGTTTTCAAAAGGACTGCAATAACTTAACAGGCTTTAAAAAAATTACAAGGAAATTTTTCTAATTTCAGTTAATCTGCCCATCTAGTTTTTTTTCTTTGTAAATATTACAATGAGCAGGTACAATAACAGGATTATGGGTTAGGGAGCAGGTTGCGCCGCAGTGGAATATCTACACCTTTATATGGGTGTAGATATTTATGCTATATTTTGAAACTACAACTCCCAACATTCCCTGTCTGCACTCAGACAGGTCTGTTGTACAATGCTTGAGAGTTTTTGAATGTTATCTGGAGGTCCACATACCTGCTGTAGTTATGGCTGAACCTCTTTAAGTGGTAGATTATTATCCCATAGATCATGTCCTATAGCTATGCACATTGTTTTGGATTAATAACTGTTCTTTCGATTAGACAGATCTCTTCATAGGAAAAGTAGGTGGAGTTTTTTTTGACTGGAATTCTTTTGCCCATGATGTGACCTGCGATTCTCTTTAACCTAACCTGACCGGCAACTCATTGCTGCCCAACACAATAACTGCTGGGCACATCTGCTGGGCAGGGCCTGGGCACCTTATTTTAATTGACTGCTGCTGGCCACATTATCTGACAGCATTTGAAATTTATTTTCAGGTGCCAATGTCTAGAGGCGGCCCTGAGCACCACCAATTCACAAGGACCGTCTAAGAGCCCTGTCCTGATGCTTGCTTAGCTTCAACATGGGAAGGATTGTTGCAGATTCTGAAATGGTGGCTAACTATGGAGCAGAATATATTGCATGGATTTATTTAAATTAAAAAGACAATCTGTAGAATACCTAGATATGTAAATGCATTTTTAAAATAAATTGGTCCATGAACTGTAGGATGTGTGGCAGCAACATGGAAGTTAAAATCTACTTCTTACATGAAGTCTTTAAAGTGTAACTGATCTCCATACAGGTGTCCTTTTATTAAAAAGCACTGATATTTATTGCAAGCCTTTAGCTTCAGAAAGTATAGACTTTTGGCGGAAGGGCTTATAATGCATGCCTGTCATTGTACAAAATAGGAAGCTAAACAAAAGGTATAAACTTTTTTTTTTTTTTTTTTTTTCCCCCAAGAGGGCACTTGTATGGAGACTAGTTACCTTTTTTTAAACTGCCTTTTGAGCATGTGCACTTATTTACCATAACCCTTGACCTCTGTAGTATTGAGTATTGACTGAGCATTTTGTATACTCTCCACACTTGTGAAAGCCCATGATAGTTTAAACTGCAGAGCAGCAACGGCTTTCATTGGCCAGACAGTATGAGTTGTTTTTTTTTTTTTTTTTTTTTTTTTTTGCAACTAAAACAAATGTTTGGATGTAAGAACGCGTTTAGGTTCCAGCAATCTGTGAAATTGTCATTCTCCTGAGGATCTGAATTAACAGGCAATCAATTCATTGTTGGAAACTGTTTAATAGCTTAATTTTTACTTTTTCCCATTTTCTTTTGCCTTTTCAGGATGGTGGAAGTTGCCGCTTGCCATTCTTCAAACATATCTGCTGCCAAGTCCCAGAGTGGGCAAGTTTATATGTGGGGCCTGTGTCGGGGTCAAGCTGTCCTTGCTCCACATCTTACACACTTCAGCTCTACAGATGACGTTTTTGCCTGCTTTTCAAATCCACCGGTGATGTGGCGATTTCTCTCTATGGGTAACTTATACATCTTAGTCCAGGTCATTAAGTACCGCCCATCTTGTCATAGCAACCAAGTTAGATACCAATGAACTGCCAGTATTTTTACAGAAATTTCTGACTGGAAAAGGTCAACTATTAAACACTCAATATATTGGCAGTATTGGAGTCCCTTTCTCTTTGGGATCATGTATGGTAACCTAGTAATGGAGGCTGAATTAAGACCTGCGTCCATCTAGTCCAACCTTTATAACCTACTTTTTAACCCTACACAACGGTTGTTTTCGGAGGAAGGAAAATGGAAAAAATTCCTGAATCCAAATGGAAATCAAAGTGTCCCTGGATCAACCAGAGCTGAAGTATATATTAAACTGTTTTTTAGATTCAACATCCATTTAATACATACATGGATATTTGTATACAGTGCAATATCGTTCACCAGTAGTAATGTCTGCTGGAGACATTGGGTTCAGCTAGACATCTGAATTTATTTTGGGAATATAAAAGGGAGTAATGAAAGGGGGGAGGGAATGCATATTATCTGTTATTATAAGATTAGCATGTTCTGAGGAAAACAGTATAAGTATTAAAGGGCATGTCCACCCCCAAAACTATAATCCCCCCAACTACTGGCCCCACCATGTAGTGTAGTTTAATCCTTACCTCACATCCCAGCTCCATAGGGTTCTCCGGTAGTGCCCCCCCCAAAGTCCCAAAAACTGCCCACCAGGAGGCTAGCAGGTCCATATAGGACACTGCCTGCTTCCTGGCCTCAGGTAGATTTTTGCCATGCGTACTGCAGCTCTTCTCCCCCCTCCCTCTCCCTCCCTCTCCCACCCTCTCTCGATTCCCTCCCCCTAGCGTAAAATGCTTTATATATGGTATTCCCCAAGGGCTCCCAGCCCCAACCGCAATATTTGTACCTTTAGAAAGCTCCCCAAACTTTACTTACCTCTCCTCTTTCCTCCGGCGAAGTGAGCTGCCGGCAGCCGCGTCCGTGATTGGCTGCCGCTCAGCCAATCACAGACGCGGCTGCCGGTCCCGCCCCTCTGCTTGCATTTTCTAGCAAGCAGAGGGCCGGGAGCGCGGCGGAGGAAAGAGGGGAGGTAAGTAGAGTTTGGGGGGGCTTTTTAAAAAAATATGCGGTTGGGGCTGGGAGCCCATGGGGAATACCATATAAAAAAAAATAAATTCGGGTGGACATGCTCTTTAATACCAGTAATTCTCAGTATTTGGTTTAAGACACTTATCCAGCCCACCTTTGAAGCTATTCAATGAACCTGCCCTTACCATGAAACTTCTTTTCTTCTAATCTTAATGGGGGAACTGTGGTCTCCAAACAAGTGTTCTATATCTTAAAGATCATATACATTTCAGACAAGCAAAGAATGAGGGCTCTAACTTCTCTGGTTCCTAAGTTACAGGGTTTAATAATTAGTCAGGATAAACAAGGAAGTATGCGAGTCATATAATGAGCTCTGTAAGAAGCCCCACCCCCAAAAATATTTTCTAAAGCTATTTAAAGACTTACAGCAGTAGGATAAAACTGGGCATGCTCCGTGCCTGTGGCAAGGAAGTCAGAGCAGTGGCACTTGATGTCACAGCTCACAGTGCTAGCTGGAAACGCCACCCTTTATACTGCTTTTAAGTTTGCATAGATTGCAGCTAGGCAATAATCCTACAGGTTTAAAGATAGGAATGTGCCCTTTTAAAGGAACACTAAACTTAAAAAAACAAGTATTTGGCATCCGTTTCTATTATTCACAGGGAGGAGAGAACGCTTATTCCCACCTCCCTGTAAGTAATAGTTTGCTCAGGGGACCTGGAACTTGCCTTACCGCACTCCTCTCGCAAGCCGCTCCTGCACAGCTGTTCTGTCCCGATCGCGTGCCCTATCTATTGTAATTTTATATTTACATGCGCCTAAGATAGGGCGCAGTCGGGACAGAGCGGCTGTCTGTAAAGGAGTGGCTTGTGAGATGAGCGCGGTAAGGTAAGTTCCAGGTCCCCTGAGCAAACGGTTACTCACAGGGAGGAGGGAATAAGCGTTCTCACCTCCTGTGAATAATAGAAACGGATGCCAAATACTTGTTTTTTTAAAGTTGTGTTCCGTTTAAAGGATGTCAGTCCTCTGATATGACATATTGGTGAACAATGCACCAGAGTTTATTGTATGGCCCTTTAATATATTTGTATAAAGTGATCATATCTCCATGCAAAAGTCGCTTCTCCAATGTAAACAACCCTAACTTGTCTATGCAGGCAGATTAGGCAAGTCCCCTTATTATTTTAGTTGCCCTTTTTATATAGAGGATTCCAAAATTGCATATTTCAAATGAAATACCAGTGCTTTATAAATGGTCTGCCATTGGTAGTTCGGGTGGATATAAAGCTAACTTTATTTTTGTCTAGAACATGAGGACTTCCTAACTGTTGCAGAGTCCCTAAAGAAGGAGTTTGACAGTGAGCAAACAGCAGACCTAAAATTCAGAATTGATGGGAAATTTATATATGTCCATAAAGCGGTTTTGAAAATAAGGTAAGTTTTTTTTTTTTTTTTTTTTTTGTTTTTTTTTTTCTCCCACATTGGCACCAATAAAATTTAAACTTTTTGCCTCTTTTTGTTCTCCTTTTGAATTAAAGGAGAACAATAGTGTGTAAATGTGTGGGTGGGTTTTTTTTTTGACAGGGATATAAGACTGGTAATTCCTATTTCCCAATATGGTTGAGTAGCAGCAGCCCAAAAACCAGTTCTGACAGTCTTCCTCCTGGCTTTAATACAGGATTGATTACTCCAGGGCTAGCCTGGCATGTAGAAACTTTACATGCTGTAGCTCCTCAACATAATGAAATTGTATCAATCCTACCTCCCTGCCCCAGGTAATTCTTTAGTTTATTCTTTATACTTTTTATCAATGACCATTCCTTACAATATGTTGGATGTTATGACATTGGAAGTCTATTTAACATCTGCAACCACAGCTTCATTTCCTGGCAAAACTACATGGGGTTGACCTCCCTTTCTTAATCTTTGGGCAAATCCCCTTTGGTGCTACTGCAAGGTTCCCTGAAGAAAAACTGAAAATTGCTTCATACTTTGATTTGTTTACCAATTCCCTTTTAATGGCAGAATACACAATTTCCCCACTTATTTACAGCTATGAACCCAAGACAAGATAGAATAGGGAGGCATCCTCTCTGTACCTCACCGCAGAAATGAAACATGTTAATCCTTCCTCTAAAGAATGACTGGTAAACTATCTAGTTACTTCGTGTGGACTTTCAAATATTGAATCTTACAAAACATTTCCAGGCTTATTCAATTAGAGGTGCAAACATTTTCCCCGAGCTATTATAACCAATTAGATGATGTTTTTACTGGTCTACCCAATTTTGCACCTTCAGACTAAAAGTTTTAGAGAAGAATGATAACTAGTTCTATATTTTCAGGTGTGAACACTTTCGTACTATGTTTCAATCTCACTGGAATGAAAGTATGAAGGACGTTATTGAAATTGATCAATTCTCTTACCAAGTGTACCATGCTTTTCTAGAATACTTGTATACAGACAGTGTGGACTTGCCACCAGAAGATGCCATAGGTGAGTTCCCCCCCACTATTATAGTGGGAAAAAATTATATTTTGTTGTCTTTGGTGGTTTCATTTGACCATTGAAACTTATTGGAAAAAACACAATTGCCCCTATTTAATTCCCAGAGTAAGGCAGAGTAAAGCTAAGTACACACACTACCGGATCAGACGGTATCAGGGCTTTATCGACTGTACAGTCTTTCCTGAATTCCTTCCCGACTCCAAGTGGCAATCGGAAATATCCCTGGATCAACTCTACTTATGTATCAATACCAGTAACTTACAACATTCCTTGTTTTCAGAACTTTCTTTTGAAACTATCCAATGAACCGGCCATCACAACATCCCCTGGAAGACTGTTCCATAGTTTTACCGTACTCCGTGAAAAACCCTTTCCGAACTTGACGACTAAACTTTTCTTCAAGGACAATGGCAATAAAATAACACCTACATTACATGTCCACACTTCCAGCAGCTGAAATCTTGCTCATTTACAGCCGTGCTGTCTTCCCTTAGATATCACACAGGCGGGCTAAAAGCCCGCCTCCTAGATAGCCCTGGGCCATGGTTAACATATCACTTGTCACTTGCTGGTGGGAATGTCTGTTGCAACCTCTCTCCTCCTCTGCCAGTGTAAACTTGAAATGTCCTGTTGCTAGGATACAGCCTAAATAATTAAGTTGGTAAAGGGTGGGTGGAGGAGTGTTCTCGCATGCTAGCTTTGTGTGACAGAGGCAGACAGAATCGTTACGCCCCCTTCATAGCATGGCTAATTGAAGGCAGAGAGAGGCTCAATCAGGAAAAAAATGTATGGGGAGGGCTGCATACCTTTTTACCCTTTTAAAGCAGTTTAAAAAAATTAAAAAATAATGCATTGAGGCAATAGTAATTCTTTTAAGGGATGTCAGTGTCTTCTTACCATGTTCTTTTGGTGATAGTTTATTGTATGGCGGTTAATGTATTTATACACAGTAATACTATCCCCTTGCAAGTGCATTTTTCTCTAGTGAACTTCATTGTAACTTATCCAATCTGTCTTCATATTCAAGCTCCCCCATTCACTTTATTTTAGTTGCCCTTCTCTGAACCTTTTCACAAGATGTCCTTTTTGTACACTGGACTGTATATTCCAAAACGAGGCCTTGCCAATGCTTTTGTAAAGAGGGAGAATAACATTTTTCTCCTTTGAATCCATACCTCTTTATTTACAATATGTTTCTGGCTCTAGCTGTTGCTGCCTGGCACTGCTTGCTACCTTTAAGTTTATTAAACACCAAGAACTTTCCAACAGGTTTTCACTTAACACAAAGCCATTTATAGTATAAGTAGCACAAGGATTTTTAAGCCCAAAATGCATCACCTTACATTTATCAACATTGAATCTCATCTGCCACTTAGCAGCTCAATGTGACAATCTATCTAGATCCCCCTGCAACGATTGCACATCCCCTGAAACTTTTAATGGTCGACCGTTATTAAATCGAATTGGCCCCAACACAGAACCCTGTGGCACCCCACTTAGCACTTTAGTCCATAATAATGAAGCCCCATTAACAACTACTCTGTATCCTATCCATCAACCAACTTTCTATACCTGTACAAATGTGCTACTCCAGACCAACAGACCTCAGCTTATACAGTAGTGATCTATGGGGGACTGTATCATAAGCCTTGGCAAAATCCAAGTATACTACATCTACTGCCAGAATCTAAATTCCTAACTTCCTCATAAAAGCCTCGAGTTCTTCTGGCTGCTGTACTGAAATATTCACCTAGTTAATATGGACTGTCATGGCTTTATCTTTTTACATTTGATAGTGTTTTCTTACAGGACTGTTGGACCTTGCTACGTCTTACTGTGAAAACAGACTGAAAAAGTTGTGTCAGCACATTATAAAGCGAGGAATTACTATAGAGAATGCGTTCTTGCTGCTTTCTGCTGCTGTCAGATATGAGGCTGAGGTACATTGTACACTACTTTAACTATATATTTTACATATTTTAAAAGGCAATGGATAGTATATTCATAGATAAACTAATTACTTGTAGAGATACTTGCAGGGAACAAGCTCTGGGTAGGTCTGTTTACTGTACTGGACTATGTGTCTAGTCTTGCACTGTAGCACTTTCTACAAGGAGAGGTCTGCAGGGTCAAATTTTTTCATGTTTTGTTCTCGGACTTTACCATTGCAAAGTAATCTGCTATACCATATGTGTTAAACACCAGGCCCGTGGGCCAAATCGCCCCATCTGGCCCACGTAGCCCCCGATGACTGTACAGACTTACTACACTGCTATCTATTTTGTGCAGTCCCAAGCAGCAGCATAACTATAGATCTGCTAATTACGGTATCTAGCAGGCAGATATATATTCACTGCTGCTTGGGACTGCACAAATGGATAGCCATGTAATAAGGCTTGGATGCAGTCACTGACATAATGGCTGTTCACATATCTAGCCCGGTGCTGGGGAGGGAGGTGTGACGAAGGGTCTTCCATTGGATCTGGCCATTTAATTGTCATGCTAGATGGGTGTTCCACATAAGCACATAATCGTGCCCTAGGCAGAGGACCCAGTTTAAACAGTTTCACACCCTTTTCCTGCTGAGACCCAACACTAGACACGAGTGATGGTCCCAAATTCTGCACCTGCTTAGTATTTTAATAAAAAAATTCAGCCCACCAATTAACCTGCCTTTTTGAATTTGGACCCTTGTGCAATAGGGTGGTCAATTAAAGGGAATGTCCAGCCTAAAAATAACTTGCCTTTAAAATGGCTAACTACCACCCCCCAAACCTCACTTATGCAAGGTTGATATATTTCTAAGATCCCCAGAACTTACTTACCTGACCCGGTCTCTTGCCGCTTCTACTCTGCGGCTGCTGCTGACAGCAGCTCCATATCCTAGTTGCGGCTGTCTGTTAAGGTGCGACGTGACTGTCAGCGCAGAAGTCCCTTGCTCCTGTTTTTGCTCAAAACTGGAGCAGGGGGTGGTGCCTAGAGTGTGAGGAAGTGCCATTTAGCCTTTAAGAAGTGCCATTCTGCTGGTATTTTTTTTTATATAGAGGCCACTTATAAAATGATCCATAGTTGCCATACTTGTGGCCAGTATACCATTTGCTCAGTGGTTTGTTAATTTAATAATAGAATTTCCATTTTTCCCCTCCACTAGGAATTAGAAGACTTTTGCTTTAGGTTCTGTGTTAACCATTTGACAGGCGTCACACAGACTAATGCTTTCTGGGAAATGGATGGATTGCTGCTTAAAGACTTCATTGTTAAAGCCGGAAAAAGTGGAGGCTTCAAGAACTGATATTTAAGAACATTGTGTGATTTTCTTGAGCATTGCTTGGAGCACTTTCCTGGTCTTTTATACTTCTAAGACTATTTCAAAGACAAGCTGATTTTTCTGTACATTTGAATTAGATTTACAGAAAACCTAACAACCTAAATAAACAGTTTGTTGCACAAGTGTTTTAAAAAATATTACTGCTTTCCTGCAGTTTCTGTAAATACATTGTAATTCCACTGTATATACAATGTCCTATAAGCCAATTAGGGTCTGTCCTGTTTTTGTATTTGTGTATATAACAAGTTCAGGGAAGCCATTACTATTTTACAAAGAACTGACAGAGGAGTTAGAATGGGTGTTTGCCAACACCCACTTGTTTAAAGTGTTGAATTTCCTTTTAATTCAAATGAGTGGTCGGAAATCTGAGCTGGGATAGTCCTACTGCCCTTTCAATTTTGTTTACAGATTTTCCCTCTGAGCAATTGTTCCTTGGTCTAGTGTGTTGAGCTCTGTTTTTGGACGCTCTTAATTGAGATGTATGGGTGTAGAATGAAATGTATGTATAAAAGGCTAAGTGCACTTACTGTATTATTTGTATAACTTTCCTTTTATCTGTATGGCCAAAAATGTACTGTATTGTTTGTATTTAAGAAACTCCTTAATTCAGGTTTTTAACTATAAAATAAATGGACAATATTTTTACAGTCTTTTACTTGTTGGTATAAAAAGGCAACTAAAGCTCCCCCAAAAAGCATAACTATGCTATAACGGTAACGTTTTGGTGTCCTCTGCATACCTTCATCAGATCTATTATATTAAAGATCAAGATGGCCAACTAGTGGTCCAATCGGGAGCTTACTTATACAGTGCATGAACACACAAGGAGAAAGCAACTCCCACACTTGGTATGGGGCTGGACTGTCCGGCATACCAATCTCAGAAAAAATGGACCCCGTCAATGCACAGAAGGAAGCAGCATTTCAAAACAACGGATTCAAGTAAGGTTCTCAAACTTTTTTTTTTTTTGTAAAATTATGCGGGGACCATCAAAACTTCTTCTTAAAAATGGTGCTAATTTTGCCCCAACCGATCAGATGTTAGTTTTCAAATGTTAATAACATCTGATTGGTTGGGGCAAAATTCGCACCATTTTTAACGATGAGCACGGTTATTGAATCTCCCAGTTTGTGTACTTTTATCCAACGATGGGTGCACACACCTGTTATTTCACCCTCGCAGGAACATCAATCTCGCATATAAATTGAGGGTTGCACTCCTAATACAAATGTGTTTTTATTTGTGACCACACCAATACACACGACCTTTCATGGGATTGGGTACCCCTTTAGGTCATCACCTTAAGGTGACACCCTATCCCTGAAACATGCATAGTCACAAACAAACTACAGGTTGGCGTAAAAGTGTGGTTGTACCATGCAGTACTAGAGTACCACAATCCTATTGTATAGGCGATCGCAATTGTATGATCCTCTTAAAAATACCGGCGGTTTAAGGCCGGGTATTGTGAAATTACAATACCGTGCCTTTATAAATATGTCCCGTGGTGTAAGTACACATACAGTATAGTCCTCAGAGCTGAAGTAGACCTTTTAGATGTCAAACTGGGGAATTTATATATAGTTTATATAGCGCCACTTGGACACACCTCACAGCATGTATCAAAGAATATATTGCCAAACTCATCTGCCATTTATAGACACTAATGGGGTGGTGCCTTCTGCACTCCCTGGTAGCTACACACATGATCTGATAAAAAGATCACTGGCAACAATTCACTTGTGTAAATTGTGCCCTTTCCAACTAATCACACGGCAATAAGGGTTATTGACGCCAACCTTAAAGGGCATGTCCACCCTTTAAAAAAAACTTTTGCCCTATGATCATTCTTGCTCCCCCAACCGCATTAGTAGTAGTGCAAGAAAGTGCCCCGATCTTTACTTACCTTCCGTCTTTCCTTCGCCGCACTGTCCTGGCCCTCTGGTTGCATAGAACTGCAAGCAGGGGGCCGGACCGGCAGCCATGTCTGTTATTGGCTGAGAGGCACATAAGGATTTTACTACACTACAGAGTGGGGCCAGTAGTAGGGGATTATAGTTTTGGAGGTGGACATGACCTTTAAATCAGATTTCCCTTGTCACTGCAGTAATTGATTCAAGGACAATTAGACTTACCCTTTTCCTGATCCATACCTACATATTAAACAAACTGAGGACCTAAAGTCCTCACCCCTGGGTACTTTACCTATCAGCTGTTATACTTAAGCTTTCACTTGCCGTTCCAGTCCCTCTGTCTTCCCATTGGCTACGTCACAGACAGTGGCACTCGTCTTTGCTTTTCTTTCCATTGGCTACTTTGCAGGCTGTGAAAGAGGAGCAGAACTGTGAGGGAAATTTAATGTAATTTATTACAGCTGCTAGGTAAAGTACCCAGGGGTGAGGACTAAAGGTGCCCATACATCTATAAGATTTTACTTACCCGACCGAGCGCTCACGCGATGTTCATTGATGCTGCCAGAACCGCTTCTCCCGATCTTACATTCGGGAGAACACGTATGCAGTGCACATTATCTAAAGGCCACTAAGTTAATCAGATTTCAGTTTCAGAGAGAAACAAGTCACAGGAACTATTATCATTATGTAGTTAAAGGGGAAGTTCAGTGCAAATCCATATGCTTTTCAGAAAAAAGAGCAGTATTTTCCCATCCTAATGACCTTAACCTGCCCATTCAGAATTTTGTCTGTGTATAAATAAATGCAACTGAAATCCTGACTTCCTGTTTGCAGGACCCCTAGTAGAGAGCGTTATGGTCTTGCCCTTGACCCAGCACCTGGGTTGACTCAGTTGCTCAGTAGAGATCTGAGCATGTTTGACCCATCCAACACCCAATCAGTAGAAATTACTGTTAGGAACATTCCAAGGAAGTGGTGCATCCTGGGAAGAAGGAACATTCAAGGAAGTGGTGCATCCTGGGAAGGACTATTCTTTTGGAATATTGGTATTTTCATGAACTTTTTTCCCAATCCAAAGGAACATCTCCAGAGAATGGTCTAGATAAAACTTAATTTAACTCCCCTTATAAATCGCACTAAGCTTTTTTCAGTTAATGTGAAGAATGGGAGGTAAAGGAGCTTCTGAACTTATATTATAGTACACCATAGTTCTTTTTTGGCCAGGAGTGATTCGGTGGCTCTCAGTATGCTCCGCCAAGCCAATTAAGAGTAATTGGTTAAGAGTAAGAGGAGCCAATAAGTGTGGTAGGACCAGATGTAAATGTTGTGATTTGATGACCATATCAAAAACATTTGTTTCTACCAATACCCGTAAAAATATTATATATATTGATATATTAACTGCAGGTTTGTTATACATGTACACCTTGTCACATGTGGATGTGGAGTCCAATATCTTTCTTTCCTCGGACTGTCCGGCTATATTTCTAGGTGACTTCAATTGACCTGGCCCTTTTCGCTTTTTTCACTTAACTTCCTCCTTCTCCCTCCAGCAGTGGACCAACACTAGCACCCATAAGGGTGGTCACTTTCTTGACTTGGTCTTTACTAATAATCTTTCTGTCTCTGTTTGCTAGTACCTCCTTCCCACTCTCTGATCACAATCTATTTACTTCTCTACCACCTACTCTCCCCTCTCCTCTGACACTCCATCTACTGTCCTTGTTCGCAACACCTGTGCAATAGACCTTCCGGCTCTCTCCTCCTCTCTCAGTTCTAGCCTCACTGCCCTCATGTCTGACTCTAACCCTGATTCCCTAATACATTCCTATAACTCTCTTATCCACTATTATTGACTCCTTTTCCCCCTACAAACTCACAAACGTTGCCCCGCTAATCCCCGTCCTTGACTCAATTCAGATACCACGTTCCTACGCCGCTGTACTCATGCAGCTGAGTGGCTGTGGAAAAAGTCACGTAGTCAGGCGGAATTTAACCATTTCAAGCTCATGTTGTCGTGTCTTAATTCGGCTCTTTCAGCAGCTAAAGACTCCTTCTTTAGCACACTGATAAACAATAACACAGTCTATTTTCGCTATTTAACACTCTTGCAGCCCTCCTCTACGGATACTCTTCATTCCATTAACGCTCCTCAGGATTTTGCAGACTACTTTGGAAATAAAATAGATGATATCTGTACTCTAATTCCTACACCTCAAGACAACTCTCGCTGTCTTTTGCCTGCCCCGCCACCTGCTGTTCTGGAATCTTTCACCCCTGTCACCCATTCTGAAGTCTTCAACCTCCTGTTGTCCTCGCCCCTTACAATGTGTACCCTTAATCCCATACCCTCTTTTCTACTCAGACACTGCACTAAAAACCATTGCCCTGCTCTTGCTCACATTTTTAATTCCTCCCTGACCTCTGGGAATTTTCCTGCTGCCTTTAAACATGTGCGTATCAAACCTCTTCTTAGAAAACCCTCTCTGGACCCTACCTGTCTCTCAAACTACCGCCTGGCTCCCTTTTACCATCAAAACTCCTTGAACGTCTACACGCATTACTAAATACCTCCATGCTAATAACTTATTGGACTGTTACAATCTGGATTCCGACCGGGTCATTCAACTGGAACGGCCCTCTGCAAAGTCTCAAATGACCTACAAGCTGCCAAAGCTCTTCTTATGCAGATTCTATATTCTCTGGGTATCCGAAATCAAGCTGCGGTGTGGTTTTTTTCTTAGCTCTCTAACAGATCTTTCTCTGTCTCTTTTGCTAATAAGACTTCCTCTCCTGTTCTGCTTAGTGTGGGGGGTCCCTCAGGGCTCGGTTTTAGGACCCTGGCTGTTCTCCCTCTACACTATCTCTCTGGGAGAAATAATAAGTTCTTTTGGCTTTAAGTATCACTTATATGCTGATAATACCGAAATTTACTTGTCCACCCCCGCAATAACCCCTGAAGTTTAATCCCAAATCTCTAAATGTCTGCTCTCTATCTCTTCCTGGATGGCGCCGCCTTAAACTCAATCTATCTAAAACGGAATTAATAATTCCCCCCCCTAAGCTGGGACATAGTCCACCCTTCTCCATCTCTATTGACAATATGGTCATTAACCCAGTTAAATCTGCACGCTGGCTTGGAGTTGTCTTTGACTCCTCTCTTTCCTTCCATCATCACATTAACATTAATGTGGCTAGGACCTGTCATTTTCTCTTTCACAATAATGCCAAGATCTGCCCTTTTCTCTCTCTCCACTACTAAAATGCTCATCCATGTCCTTATAATCTCCTGTCTTGACTACTGTAACATTCTTCTACTTGGACTCCCGGCCTCTCATAACTTTCCTCTCCAGTCTATCTTAAACTCGGCAGCTCGGATAATCTTGCTCTCCTTCAAAAGAGAACCCACAACCCGGATACTTCAGTCCATAGGGTGGCTTCCCATCAAACAAGGAACCATATTCAATACCCTGCTTTTAACCTTTAAATCACTTCGCTCTACTGCACCTCCCTACTTATCTTCTTTCTTGGTCCCTTATGTTCCAGACCGTGCCCTACGTTCCTCGCAAGGAGGAGGAACCTTTGGAACTCTCTCCCTCTCTTGCCTGGTGACATCCATTAATACTTCAAATCTAGACTGTTATCCTACCTTTCTGAGCATCAGCACAACAAATGATTGTTAGCCCTTTTAAGCACTTTGTACCCATCCCCTCCACTTGTACCTGTATGTTGTCCCTCCCACTTAGGTTGTAAGCTCTTTGGGGCAGGGATCTCATTCCTAATGTGTCGAGGCTTGTTGCACTTATATCAATTTATAAATAATATATACATATTCTTTCATAACCGATGTATGAAATTGTATTTAATTTAATTTTAATCTATCTGTATAATGGCTTGCACTTATCCCCTTGTTTGTATACTGTGTATTTTATAATGTACAGCGCTGCGTACCCAAGTGGCGCTTTATAAATAAAATTATACATACATACAATATATGCGTAAAATGAGGCATCATCTGAAAGATCGCCTATATGAACACGTGAATATTATTAATAATAAAGATAGACGGGCAGCATTGGGGACCCACAGCATGGATTGTTCTAAGACTAATCAATGTTCTTTTATTGGCATTGCACAAGTCGTTACTGGATGTAGAGGGGGTGATCGTGAATCACTCCTGGTCGATTTTAGAAGTAAAAACAAGATGGCAGGAGGCTTAAATAGATATTGGGAAGTGACAGGTCTTGTATAGCTTTTTTATCATCTTCTTACTACATTGAACTGCATGTGTTATAGGGAACATATGTATATATACATGTTAGGGGTAATATGATATGATGTTGATATCCATGAAGTAAAATCTATTCTAAAAATGAACTGTATTACAATATTGTTTCGTTGAGAAGCTACAGCACCAACAGTTTTCATTTATCAGGTTAGTCCTGGACTATTCCTGTATTAAAGATAGTGCTGAAGCCAGGAGGAAGACTGGCAGAATCATTTTAATGTCCCATCAGTTTTCTTTGGGCTGATGCGCCTCACAGTAACAATATTGGGAGGTAGGAATTACCAATCCTATATCCCTGTCCCAAGTACTTTTCAGTTTAACTGTTTTTTAAATAAACTTTTTACACACTATAGTTTTCCTTTAATCATTCATGTGATTGTCCCCTATTTTATGTTAGTTTATACATATATACATATAGGTGTGCCCTAATGGAAGGTTGATCTTAGCTTTAGATACCTTGATATGGATTTACCATACCTTATTATGGAATACAATAGTAATGACTTTATTGATATGACAGTCCTCTTCTGTTCACTTGTATTTAGACTTTGTATTCATTACTCACTTACTCTGTCACTAACTATATACCATACTTTTTGATATGTAATGAGAGATATGTATCTTCATTATAAGTACAGTTTATATTATTACGTATGGTTATATAAATGTATACTTGTCTGCTCATGTAAAATGTTAATATTCTGTTTATATTTGAAATGGGATCACTAATTCATCAATTCATTTAATTTAATCACTTTATTCACATGTAATACATTTTTCCATATAGTAGAGTTGATCCAGGGATATTTCCACTTGGGGTCAGGAAGGAATTTTTTCCCCTTACTCTGGACCAACACTTAGGCAGGCAATGTGGGTATTGCTAAGTAGGTTGGACTGGATGGATGTATGTCTTTGTTCAACCTCAAATACTATACTATACTATACTATATTATATTGTATGTATTTTTTTTACTTCCATGAATGATGTACGTCGTTTCTGCAGGTCCACCGAGAAATCTGCGAAGATGTGGATATTCGCGTTTTCTAGCTTAAGTGCTCCCTTAAGGAGCGACATTCGTAATATGGAGTCACGGTCTTTGGAGTTTAATAGCTGGGCTATGAGGGGTCGTGGCCTGGATCCGGGGGGGGGTGCTCCTGCTGGTATCCTATGCGCCCTTTCTACTGCAAAAGTGGGTGCTGTGTCTAGGTCCGGGAATTGCGAACATAGCCAGTTTTCAATAAATGTTTCAGGGGTTTGGCCCTCAGAGCCTTCTGGGATGCCCAGGAATCTTAAATCTTGTCTTCGGAGGTGATTTTCCAAGTCGTCTGACTTGGAGTGCAGAGATACTTTACTTGTTGCTGTAGGGAGGTTACCGTAGCTTGTATCGGGCCGAGGGTATCTTCTACTTGGGATATTCTCCCTTCAGCCTCTCCTAATCGGTGTCGCAGTCTTTGCATATCTTGGCGTAGTAATCCTGTGTCAATTTTTACCTCCTCTATTTTATGCGATAAGGCGGTCTTGGTGTCCTGTATAGCTGTGAGAAGTTTAGTATTCATTTGGGATAAGTTGAGTGGTTCTGTCGTGGAGGGCTCTTTACTTGCCGGCATATTTTGGTTGTCTAGGTCCCGTGTGGCTGGGTTTTGGGCGCCATCTTGGATGTTGTTGCGCGCAAACTTTGCTAGTTTTTCAGCCGTTTCTTTGCGGTCAACCGTCTCTTTCTTGTCTTTGGGTTTAGTCATGTTGCCCAGTGTTTGGGTGAGCTATATGGTGGGTTTGGGTTGTATCAGACGTCTGTAGTATATTAAGATACGGTTTTGGGCTCGGGAGCTCTGCTACCGCATGTCCTCTCAGGAAGCCAGTTTAGCTCCTCCCCATATTGTATGTTTTATATTGGTGGTTCCAATTATGATTGGGAATTGGTTCTGTGAACGTTACATGTTACTTTTAACTCTTAATTTACACTTATATATTTACTCAATTCACTTTTTATACCACACACTTATATATATAACATATACATGGATCAGTGCGATTATTAATCTCTTTATATTTATAAGCACATGTTTGATAGAGTTTTACTAATTTACTATATATTTCTATATATTGTAGGTTTTTATACATTTATGCATATATTTATTGAGTATTTTATTTGTTACGCACTTACGTTTGTTATGTATTTTATTTGTTATCACACCTGTTTGTAGTTGGTGCTCTGGTTTTGCATTCAGCTTGTGGAATGCTGTAAAAGTCTTTTTTAAAGAAATAGTGTTCCTGAGAGCTTTCATGTGTAAACATGGTAAATTCACAGAAGTCTTTGTTCCTTATTTGAAGATAGAGAGAGAGAGATGTCAGATAATTATCTCTCTTGTTAAACTTTCACTTAGGAAAATCTTCACTTTGGATGACCTTCAATTTGGATGGTCTTCCCTGCAAAACTATCCCCTATGATGTGTCTGAGTTTATCGGGTTAAAGGGCATGTCCACCCCGAAATGTAACTTTTGATATGTGGTAGGGCATGCTCCCCCAGCCCCAACCGCATTAATATAATTGTTAGAAAGTCCCCCGATTCTTACTTACCTGCCCTCTCTCCTCCGCTGCAGTGTTCAGGCCCTCTGCTTGCATGGAATTGAAAGCAGGGGGCGGGACCGGCAGCCGCGCCAGTGATTGGCTGAGAGGCAGGGAGGGCTGCACTGAGCATGCCTGAACCTTGATGAGGTTGAGGAAGTCTCAGGCACAGCATGAGTCACACACTGCTCCTACACAGCAGTTTCCTGGACTTTGGAGGGGCACAGCAGGGGAACTATTTTGAGCAGGAATGTAAGGTAAGGATTGTTTTAAACTACTTGATGTGGCCAGTAAGGGGTTAAATTTTAGTTTTGGGGGTGGACATGCCCTTTAAAATCAGACAGGGAAATTAAGTAATTAGCAGTTCAGATAAAACAATACACAGTATTGGATATGAAAATGTGTACCAGTTATGAATTACACAGAGGATGTACTTGTACTTGGGAAACAGAAGGAAACACAATGGAGGTGGAAATGTGTGCCAATTATGATTTATATAGAGGATGTAGTTGTATTTGGGAAACAGAAGGAATGGCAATGGAGATAAGAATGCGTACCTGTTGGAAGATAGAGAGAGAGATGTCAGATAATTAACTCCCTTGTTTAACTCCAATTTCACTTAGGAAAATCTTCACTTTGGATGACCTTCACTTTGGATGGTCTTCCCTGCAAAGCTATATCCCCTATGATGTGCCTGAGTTGATGGGGTTAAAATCAGACACAGAACAGGGAAAATGATTTCCAGGGAAAATGATGTTAGATTTGACACAGTCTCGCTGACCAATAACAGGGAACTTGCAAATGAGGGTCCAGGACTCTTAAGAGAGGTGGAGCTTAAGGAGCTATGCCTTACCGCCCATTCTTCAATCAATTGAGCAGGTGCGACGGACAAAGAAAGAACATATTTACCTTACACGCAGTCCTTTGCTGCAGCAGTGAAAGTTCCTGACAGCTTCCTGTTCAGAGTAACTACAGCGGGCATTATTGTGCATGTGCGCTATAGTTACTCTGAACCAGGAAGCAGTCAGGACCCAGGGCCGCCATCAGGGGGGTACAGAGGATACTTCTGTCCCGGGCCTGAGAGGCTTATGGGGCCCGGAGACAGCTGCCGTTCGAACTGCGGCAACTGCCGTCCGCCCGGGAATCCGGGACCGGGATCATCGCGGGCCCCAACTCTACTGGCTCAGCTCAGGCTCAGCTGTTATGTATGACGCTGTCGCTGGGTCAGGGTGGGCTGTGTGTGCACTGCTGCTGGCAGTTCTGTGTTTGTGTTTGTGTGGTCTGGGGGATCATGGGAGGAGAGGGACTCACCACGTGACCGTGACGTCTGGCTGCCGGCCGCTGCACTGTGCACATGATTGGCCATTGAAAACAAGTGGAAGAAGACCTCCTCTTTTCTTCTCCTCCTCCTTTTTGCTCAGGACGCGGGGGAGGATGGAGAGGTAGTAGGAGGAGGAGCAGAGCTCAGTGACCGACCGACCGTCCTCCTCAGTCAGGCTGAGACAAGAGTCAGTGACCTGACAGTGAGACAGAGCACCTGCTGCAAGCTGCAGTGGCAGTGCACAGCACATCATCATGTATGTAACACAGAGTAACAGTGAACTTACTTAATAATTATAAATTGGGGCTATAAAGGGAGAGAGGGAGGAGGGGGGGTCTTGTGGGGACTGCCGGGGGGGGGGGGGCAGCTGGGGCCAGTAATTTACCTAGTATGGGGCCCTGAAAATTCTGATGGCAGCCCTGTCAGGACCTATCTGGTGTAGTGGAACGGCCATCACAGAAAAAGGCGATGATTTCCTGAATTTGTTGCAGGATAGTTTTCTCTCACAGGTGGTTGAGGACTGGGACCTTTTGACCTGGGGGGCAAACATAACCAAGTGGCCCTTACGGTAAATAAAAAAACCTTTTCCACACGCCATGGCCACACCAACTTTATTGATGTTATGACTATTTTTAAAACCACTATTCCCATTTTACGATGTGGTTAAGATAACAGTAACAGACTAAGAAAGAGGACGGCTTACTAACACCAACTAATGACATGGGAGGCTGACAATACTGGCTAATGCACTGGAGGTCTGACAATACTGGAGAAGCATGCTCAGTTAAGACTTAATGCTGGAGAAGTACTTGGGGGGAATTGACAGTTGAGAAGGGGAATCTTTTAATGCAGGCAGAGGCTGGTCACATGACTACAAACTGGTCACATGGCTGAAAACATGAAGTGTTTAAGCAGGAAGTAATATAGCTGAACCTTTCCAGCAATAACTTCTCACAAATTTTATCTAGAAATGTGATTTAGGTTTTATTTTGAAGGTATGATGGAGGAGGTATATAATTCTTACTAGTTTGAAAGAATTTGAGACCACAGTTACCCTTTAATAAATTGTGATATTACTGTATCTGCTTATTAATATCATAATACTCATAATAATATTATTTATAATAAGTGGTTGAACCATCTGTTGATATTTTTGCCGGCTCCACTTTGCAAAAATTCCATAAGTATCTCCTATACAAAGCTTCCTTTATTGAAGCTTCTGCTTTAATTAATTTGTGTACTGTAGATTATTGTTATGATAAAAGGAGAAATTACTCTTGATTTTCAGTTTCCTATCAAAGGCTTAAAGGGCATGTTCACCACCCCACCCCCCTAACTAACATTTTCCCCACTGTTGGCCACACTGAGTAGTGTTAAAATATCCTTTCTTTCCTCTTCTGCTCTTTATGGTTGTCCTGCAGGGCCTGAAGTCCAGAAAATTTAGGATAGGAGCCTCTCTGTGTGTAATCCATTCCTGACACTTCCTGCTTCTCTGGGAGGACTCTGGTCTGTGCAGTGGAGCTCTCCCCCCTCCCTGTCCCTCCCTCTGGATTTCTCAGGGGTTGCAGGGATCTACAGAAGAAAGAAAACTTCCTAGAAAGTAAGGAAACCCCCCCAACTCAAAACTGGTCTTATTGTGATTGCACAATGCTTTGGTGATTGGAAAGCTTTCTGCTGTTGCATGGAAGTTTTTGTAACTGCTCTGATTTTAAAGTTAGATCATAAGTCTTTTTTGGTCTTTAGTTCTCTATTAATGCTACAGTAAAAAATGTGAATTACATATATATTACCTGCCAAGGCCGATGATTATACATATTGGCACATGATCCATTTTTGAATGGTCCTTTTCCTGGAACACAGGTGTTCATCTGGTGCAAAGCATGAGCTATGGCGAAAACTGCATTATGGGTTTTGTATGTAAATTTAAAGTTGTAAACATCATAAATATTGGGATCAATGGTGTCCAGTCTCTCCTTTCCTGTGCACCAAGCAATGTCTTTGTTAAGAACAGGTGAAGATGTATTATTGTATAGATCATGTCCGGGCCAAACACAGTGAAAAGCATTCTCCCAAAATGTCTTCATGAAAATATCATCTGGATATATGGAAGGATGGATGCTGTAAAGAAATTCCGTAAAACCTGGGATTTTACCACTTCGAACTGGCATTGCAAGACTTCCATTTAATGTTATTAGAATTTCTTTTCTAGGGAAGTAAGAAGTAATGGACCAACTGGTAGAACTGACCCACACTTTGTTAGTGATATTGTGAAAAGACGCCTCTTCCATTAAAGATACAAGATTTTCTATAGTACAATATACTATGATCACTCTTGCACTAGATTTCCTGGTGGTGTCTATTATACGGAATACAGCCTCTATGGAGCTGACTATAGGAAGTATCTCTTGAAATGCAATGCATCCACCACTGGTTTCAATCTCTTTGGTTAACCTTTGAGCTCCAGCCCTGCCCAAGTCACTGTCAGAAAATATAATACCCACCCATGTCCAGTTAAAGTACTTGACCAACTGACCAATAGCAAAAGCTTCAAAGTTACCACTGTAGACTGTCCTGAGGAAGGATGGAAATTGTAATTTGTCACTGAGCAAAGGTAGAGCAGAAGCATAACTAATCTGTAAAATAATAATAAATTATTTATAGTTCTATCATTTTATGTTATATTTATACCATTCTTCAATTAATCAAACAGGAGCATGTAAGGAAAGTGTTATATCTGCGATCGCTCATCTGACTGCATCAGCACTCTCCTATATATAGCGTACATCTCAGTGGAAGCAGCTAAAGTGCAAATTTGCAGGTAAGTATAACACCTTCCCTGCTGGCTGCTGTTTGATTAAATGAAGAATGGAAGGTAAGACAGATAGGTAGATTCAATAAAAGTTCTTATTGTTTAAAATGGTGCTAATTTTGCCACAAACAATCAGAACTTATGTAACATTTGAAAGCTAACATCTGATTGGTTAGGGCAAAACTAGCACCACTTTAAACGATAAAAACTTTTATTGAATAACCCCCTTAGTTCCTTTAACCCCCATACTTCAATTAATGTGAAAAAGGGTATGTTCAGTTTTTTCAGTGAATATACCCTTTAAGAATAGAAGGAAGGGTTGTTTTTTATGAATCAAAAAAGTGATGCACAGGACTGTGTACTGTCAGGGGAATTACATAATATGACAAAGAACTGTGTGATTTTTTTTAATAATCTAAGCATTTATATTTAGCATCCTTTGTTCTAATCTGATGGTTTATGTGTAGATTTTTTTCCCTTTTTGCATTTCTTTGAAACAGCTCTTATGCTAGGTACACACAGGTCGACAAACATGTCCAAATAAACATTTAGCAGATTTAGACAAAGGTTTTTCCAACAATTAATAGTGGCAAAAAAAGTACCCAAGACATTTAGACCTGATCGACCAAAATACTAAAATATCGGTCCATGTGCAGCTAGCCTAGGTTAGGGATTATGAGTAGGGTTAACTGGTAAACTTGATACACAGTTGTCTGTAATCATCAGCTGTTTTACTATGCATGTTACTGTAAAAAAACAGGATTACAGTATCAATGTACTGGCGTTTCAACCCAAATCTGTTTTTTGAAACTACCGGTTCTGTAATTCCAAGTTTTGTAGCTTCTGTACAGAATTTCAATTGCGGAAATCCCATGTTGAAACTATATAGAATATGTAGACTCTAAATAAATGACAGCTATCAATGATAGATTTTAACATTTTTGTCTTTTTAAAACAGTTTTTTTCATTTTGCACTTTTGATAATATTTCCTGAAATAAATGAGGGAATCCTGTTTCTGTATTTGAACTTTACAAGCTTGGGTAAGTTGGATGGTTCCTTGCCAGGTTCATCTGGTATAGGGTAGAGATGGCCGAACTTCATAAAGTTCGGTCCATTTTCGAACTTTGAAAATTCAGGAAAAGTTGGAAAGTTTGAATTTGGACCCATTAAAGTCAATGGGGGAGTGATAGTTTCGAAAAGTCTGGGCGATTTACAGCTAAATTAACAATGGTAACTTACTGTTAATGGCTGTGGCACCTGGGAAATGGTCTGGGGAACATGCCACTATCACCAAAACTTGTTTAAACACTTCTTGAACATGAACGGGCAATTGTCAGGTTTTGCGCAAGCTAAATTCCAGGGTTACGGCCAATTCGAGGGTTACCAAACGATACTTTCGAGGGTTACCAAAAATAGATCCATAAATTCGAGGGTTACCCGAAATCGAACGATACTTTCGAGGATTACCGAAAATGAACAATTACTTTCGAGGGTTACCAAAAATCGAAGGCTACATTTGAGGGTTAGGAAAGATATATTCTAGGGTTAGCAAAACCAATCCATACATTCAAGGGTTACTGAAAACGTACAATACTTTCGAGGATACAGCTGCAAGTCCGGAGAAACAAACTAGTTTGAACCCGAACTAGGTCAAATAGTTCAAGTTTGTCCAAACTCATAAAGTTTGGCTCAAACTCGGGGTTCGAGTTCGGTTTTGTGTCCATCTCTAGTATAGGGTTGTTACAGTCAAGGACATAGCATTCTCTTCCAAATATATAATGCCCCAGCAGCTGCTATAAATAATGCAGGGAAATGGCATAATTCTAGCTAGGGATGGACTAGAACTCGAACTCGAGCCCGAGTTCGAGCCAAACTTTATGAGTTCGAACGGACTCGGACTTCTCGAACTATCCTGGACACGGACTTCTCGGACTTTCGATGTTTCCGGACTTTCGATCGTAAATTCGATAATTATCGAATTTATGGGATGTTCACTAACTCTAGAATGTAGTGTAGTGTAGTGTAGTGTAGTGTAATGTAGTGGCTGGATAGTGTAGTGGTTAAAGGCACTGCCTTTGACATGGGAGACCGGTGTTCGAATCCTGGCTAGTGGCAGCTGTACAAATGTTTGGATTATTATAATAACCTAGTAATATAATGTTGTTATTATATTACTAGGTTATCATATGGTTATTATATTACTATGTTATTATATGACTAGGTTATTATGGTTATTAAATTACTAGGTTATTATATTACTAGGGTATTATATTATAATAAGCATTATAACCTAGAAATAACCATAAAATAACCTAGTAATATTATAACCATATGATAACATAGTAATATAATATTATATTGCTAGGGTATTATATGGTTATAATATTACTAGGTTATTATATGGTTATTATATTACTAGGGTATTATAATTCAAAATTTGTATAGCTGCCGCCAGCCAGGATTCGAACCCTGGTCTCCCATGTCAAAGGTGGTGCCTTTAACCACTACATTATAACTTTATATAGTTTGGACATCTCTAATTCTAGCCTACTTTCATGTCTTCTTTTCTCTTATACTAACTCTTTCTAACTCCTTATGTTGATCAACTTTTTCACTTTTCCACTAATTTAGCCACTACAGTATATCTACATGATAACAATTTTCTGTTTTCTTGGGTGAATAGATTGTGGGCCCACCGGGGGTTTCCCTGGTATAGTGGGGAGTCAGTCTGACCCTGGACCCTGTATTAGTTATACAAGCCTGCATTAATGGTAAAAAAATAATGTGCTTGTTATTTTTGTAATTTCTAAGTATAATATTTAAATATCAGTATGATACATGTATATTGATATAAATGAGTTATTGTTTACATATCTTTATATAGACTTATGTTGTGGAGTGTTTTTAGACAGGGTTAATTACCTGTGGTAATCTGTACAGTCCTAGGTTTCTTGCTATAGGCAAACAAGCCTTAGAAGTGAAATCACCAACTATAGCCAATGGAATATCGTTACAGTTAAAATTGGGCACCATTTCCTTTTTTCCATATAAAATCCCCATTGCTCCCATCAGTGATATCATCTCATTGAAACAAGGGTCATGCAGTTCAAAGCCCAGTGTTACATTGGGCAAGAGATCATTTGATGCATTAATTTCCATTATGGCATAAACCATTGCTAGTAGAAGGCGATAATATCTGATATGAAAACTTAAAATACATAATGAAAGATCCTATAAGCTTATGCAAGGGTCATAAATTTGTTGTTTATTATATGTGTATTCAAACTGGTTTAATGAGAGAGACACCAAGTGTAAAATAGATTCTACTGTTAATAGAATCTACCTAGCCTTCCTGGACTTACTACAATAGAAGGACTGTGGAAGGGCTTCTTAGGCTAAATTACAACTATATTTTTCGGAAGTGCTACTGGTTAAACATTTATACATACAAAGAAAAGATAATCAATGCACATTCCTAGGCCCCATACAATATCATATTATCTGCACACTGGCATACTTTATAAACAAAGGGGTTTTAGTATACATTACTGTAATCCCATGAATGAAAAGCCTTCCAACCATTTCATGGTCACCCCAGTCTCAAAGGTCCTAACTTCTAACCTTTTTTACTTCAATTATGATTAGCAAACTTTTGCATTCCTCATAGTTGTGCACTGGATCAATATAGCTTTCTAACTTTTTAAAATGAGAGAGGAGGCTGCCCAATCAGTGCTTTATATTAAAGGCATAGGACCTCCCATTAAAGGGACGTGTTGGGGGTGCTATTACCACATGGAAGCTTGGCCATGCTTCCTAATAAATACATACAATAGAAGGAGTGTGGAAGCACTCATGGCTAAATTACTCACTCTATTTTGCGGAAGTGCTTCTGATCTTACAACTATATTTTGCGTAAGTGCTACTGTTTCTGGACTTACTACCCTATTTTGATAAACATACCTATAGAATGCCTGTGAAGGTTCTCATTCATCCGGGTCATGGTATATCTGTTGTATTCAATTAGATCAACTGGACTTGAAATGTAGTTCTTGAAGACGTTTTGCTAGTCATCCGACTGGCTTTCTCAATTCAGAATGACTTGTACAAGAAACTGTGGCAATTATGTACCCTGGAAAATCCCAATTAGCATATCACAGCCAGGTGTTAAGGGTGTGATGGATAGTGGCTAAGAGGTGTTATAGGAACGCCCAGAGTAAGGTGTTAAAACAGCATTGTACATGGCAGACAGTTGGTGTCGAACCCCCCCACCTCTATTTAGGCTTGGTTTCTTTATTTTCACATAAATGGCCTCCTTAACACCTCTCTTGAACCAGTCACGTTCCTTCGCCAATATGTTAACATTACAATCTTCAAAGGTATGTCCTTTATCCTTAAGATGCAGGTACACGGCTGAGTCCTGACCCGAGGAATTGGCTCTTCTGTGCTGGGCCATACGTTGATGCAGTTGCTGTTTGGTCTCCCCCACATACAAATCAGAGCATTCTTCACTGCACTGCACTGCATATATGATGTTGCTTTTCTTGTGTTTTGGTATTGGGTCTTTCGGATGTACCAATTGCTGCCAATTGTTCGGTTTAAAGCAGACAGGAATACGATGTTTTTTTGAAAATTCTTCTTAATTTCTCGGAGACCCCTGCTACATATGGGATGACCATGTTCTTCCTCCTGTCTTGCATTTCCCCTTCACTGTTGGTATTTGTGTTCTTTTCTTTCCTTCTACTTCTTTTGACAAAGGCCCAGTCTGGATATCCACAAGTTTTAAGGGCTCCTCTGAGATGTTTCATTTCTTTAGTCTTCGCCTCTTTGCTAGTGGGGATGTTCTCGGCTCTGTGTTGCAGGGTTCTGATGACACCCAGCTTGTGATCTAAAGGGTGGTGGGAGTCAAACATCAAATACTGATCTGTGTGTGTTGGTTTTCTGTAAACCTCTACTTCCAGTTTACCATTTTCCTTAACTTCTACCAAGCAGTCCAAGAAAGCCAGTTTGTTGTTTTGTACCTCTTCCCTTGTGAATTTAATGTTTTGGTCCACCTTGTGGATATCCAGACTGGGCATATACATTGTGACTGTACCGAAGTTATTTGCTGGGGTATGTGTCCCAGTATATAAGCAGTATCCCAGTGAGGATTGTACTCCTATGTGACAGGTATCAGAGCAACTGGATTCCATCCATGTGATTTGCAACACAGATGATTTTATGTTTTAAGATCCATTTTGCTACACTGTAAACCACTGGGCTGTGTATCTATGATAGTGAACTTGCTACTAGAGATGGCCGAACTTTCAAACTATATGGAAAGTTCAAAAACGGACCCATTAAAATCAAATAGTTCGAAAAGTTTGAATGAAATACAATTAAAATATCATTGGTAACTTAATGTAATGGCTGTGGGACCTGGAAAATGGTCTGGGGAACATGTTAGAATATATGGAATGACTCACAGATTCGATAATACAATATTTACTCGTGTATAGGTATAATAGACATTTTACTCGCGGATTCAATGCTCGCGTATAGGTATAATAGACATTTTACTCGCGGATTCGATGCTCGCGTATAGGTATAATAGACATTTTACGCGTGGATTCGATATTTACTTGCGAATAGGTATAATAGACATTTTACTCGCGGATTCAATATTTATTGCGTATCCATTTGTGAAAAAAATCTTATGTGTTTTTCTTTAAGAATCTTTCTGTGTTTAATTTCTGTGCAATGTCTCTAATTCTGCTCTATCAAGAGGAGAATTGGTACACACTATGCAATATCTCGGGCCGATCGACCGACAGTTCAGTTTATCGGTCGATTGGGCCGAATCAGACAAACGGGCAATTGGACTTGCCAGGGGGGATGGTCTTTTGTCCTGGCCGATCGGTCAAAAGTCGTTCAGGACGAAGAATTGTAAAGTGTGTACCCAGCTTAATGCTGGCCATTTAGGTGCCAATACACTTACTTAGCTATTGGCATTCCCATGATGTTAGACCAATGCTTATACAATGGCCTGATAGTTTTAGCTTTTGAGGTTTGATTTCAAATAAGTGGGTTAGAGTGGAAAACATTTAATGGGACTGTAAAACAGACTCTTCTAAGACTTTTGATAGTGTTGATGATCAAACACCAAAACTTTCAAATGTCTTAAAAGTGTATAATATGTGGGAGCCTTGGGAAAACCAAAGAATTTGAGATAGATTAGCAGTTGGTTGTTTGCATTTATGGCAGATATTTCTAGGTCCCTTCTCCTCTTTTGGGATCAAATGGGGTGATTTAAAACATAATAGGTTATGTGGATAAACTTGCATTGGGTTTCTCGCCAACGTTCTTTGATAGTAACCTTTTTAATGTTTTTCAGACAATAAAATTGTGTTACTATGTCCTGAATATTAAAATCAGTTGTCAAATGTTGAGCTTAGAACCAGCCTTAATATGTGAAAAGGGAAAGCATCAATTGGATATAGTGTTCAGTTTAGATGGTCTGCTTTCCTAAAAGCTAATTACTTTACAGTATTGCAGAAAGTAGCATTGGAGAATGTTTGTTATACACTCTCTAAATTTTTGGAGATGTTTAATATCGTTTCTCATCAAGGAATATCACATCTTCCATATAACATATTCAATTCTGATACCAAATATGGAACACCTTAAGCTTTAAAGGGTATGTCCACCCTAAAAATTAATTTTTAATATATGATTGCCCCTGTCCACGCCCCAACCGCTATATTATTCTTTTAGAAATTGCCCCAACTTTACTACCTTCCCTCTTTCTCCGACGCGTGCGGCCCTTGCTTGCGAGAAAATGCAAGAGAGGGGCGGGACCGGCAGCCGTCATTCAGTGCGGCGAGAGGGGAGGAAAGAGGAGTAAGTAAAGTTTCGGGAGCTTTCTAAAAGATAAATATAGCGGTTGGGGCTGGGGGGACAGGGGCCAATCATATAACTAAAGGGTTTTTAAGCTAGGGGAGGGAATCCTGAGGGGGAGGGAGGGGGAGAAGGGCTGCAGTACGCATGCCAAACTTCTCCCGGAGGCCAGGTAGGAGGCAGAGCCTATATGGACTCTGCTATCTCCTGGTGGGCAGTTTTTGGGACTTTGGGGGGGGACTACAGGAGAACCCTATGGAGCTGGGTGTGAGGGAAGGATTAAATACACTACATGGTGGGGCCAGTAGTTGGGGGGATTATAGTTTTGGGGGTGGACATGCCCTTTAAGGGACAGATGGGCTTTGCTATGTGTTAAAGTGTCCATATTCAAGTATCAGTTTTGCGTTTAGGTGGTAGAACTTTGGGTTACATATAGAATGGCTTTTAGTGACCGTGGCGGGACTAAGTTTTAAATATATGTAAAGAGAGACTAGTTTAGCTCAACCTATAAAAGTTTGTAGATTTGCAGCAAATCCCTTTTACCTGTGATTTTTTACCATTTTATAAATTTTGTTATGTAAACTTGGTGGAAAAAAATGGCAGAAAAAAACAGAATATTGAAAATCTAAAACTATATTTTGCTTGTTTAAAAATAGCACCTAAAGGCTGTTCCAGTTGGGTATTGGAAAATAATTGGTATTGAAGAGCCGATTTCAAACATGTCTATTCATAGCTGCACATTTGGAACTGCTATACTGTACTTCCACTCCTTAGAAAGGTTATGTTTGGCTAAAGCTATTCTAGGCTTTCATCCCACCCCCAGAAATTTAGAAGGCCCTAATGAGTTGGTAGCATCATTATGCTTGTAAAGAGTGGTATGTCTGCATGTTATGAAGGAGTTTAGAGAAAGATGCCATTTTAAGTACCGTATATACTCGAGTATAAGCCGAGGTTTTCAGGTCTTAAAAATGAACTGAAAAATTAACCTCGGCTTATACTCGGGTCAAGCTGGGACTACCTTAATTCCGGACGCAGCCGCGAGTCAGGGAAGAGAACCGGCAGTTCCCAGTAGACGTCATCGCGCACCCGCCAAAGCACTACTGGGAACTGCCGGCTTACCATCCGACTTGCGGCTGCGTCTGTAAGGCTCTGCGAGGCGCCGGAAGGCTCTGGGAAGATGTCCGGAAGGCTCTGCACACCAAACTGTAAGTACATTTCCCATGGCTACCAGTGATCCCCAAAACTACCAGCTATCCCCAAGGCTACCAGTAATCCCCATGGCTAACCAGTTATCCCCATGGCTACCAGTAATCCCCATGGCTACCAGTAATCCCCATGGCTACCAGTTATCCCCATGGCTACCAGTTATCCCCATGGCTATCAGTTATCCCCATGGCTACCAGTAATCCCCATGGCTACCAGTAATCCCCATGGCTACCAGTATGCAATAAAATGCACATGGCTACAGAAGGCAGTATTGGTCAATTTCAACCCTCGGCTTATACTCGAGTCAATGTGGTTTTCCTAATTTTTGAGGTAAAAATAGGTACCTCGGCTTATACTCGGGTCGGCTTATACTCGAGTATATACGGTAGTATCCCTATACCAACCAGAACTTCAGTATATGTATTAATACCAGTAATTCTCAATATTATATAGTATCCCTGTACCAACCAGAACTACAGTATATGTATTAATACCAGTAATTCTCAATATTATATAGTATCCCCGTACCAACCAAAACTACTGTATATGTATTAATACTAGTAATTCTCAATATTATATAGTATCCCTGTACCAACCAGAACTACAGTATATGTATTAATACCAGTAATTCTCAATATTATATAGTATCCCTGTA